>LPNX010160114.1:2918435-3017072 GCA_001517045.1 Pseudotsuga menziesii
TCTCTCTTAAGTGTGGCGCACCTTTGGAGAAGGAAATACTTTGGCTTGACAGAAGACAGAAGGCTGCTGTTGTGTTGGGAGGTCATCTTACTATTTTGGGATCACATCTTGTGGTGATACTATCTTAGAGGAAGTTGAGGGGTTTTCTCCATTTATGGTTTCCCCTCCTAAAATCTTTGTGTCTCTTGTCTCTTGTGATGTGCTTATGTGATTGCTGTGCTTGTTATTCTCTCAGTGAAAAGATCTTATCATAATGCTAGGTTAAATGATGAAAAACTAACACCCTCTGCAAACAAGAGTTAGGGTTCCGCCTCCAATAACCTGCAAACAAATATTAAGCTACAATAAACCGTGCAAAACAATGTTAAACATAAACCTGCAAATGAAATATTGGTTAGAAAGCAAAGAAAACTAAGAAGCAAAGAAACAAAACATGAAAGTCAAGTTATGCCTTCTTTGGTGGAAATGGGCCACCATGCCCTAGCTTGTGGAAGCACCTCTCTTGGATGGGGGAGCAATGACTTAATGGAAATGGAGGAGAGGGAGTGTGGGCGGCTTGAGAGGCAAAGTTCTCAAGGCATCCATAGGCAGCATAATAGTATGCAAGGGAGAAGTTGTTTAAGAGTGACCCCCCACCCTCCTTTTATATCTTTTTTAAGGGGTTTTAGGGTTTTAAGCCCTTGGTCAGGGCTTTCGCCCCTTTTTTGGGCTTTAGCCCCTTCTGCCCTAACTTTATCTCCTTTTAGGGTTTTAGCCTCTTTTTGGGGGTTTTAGATCCTAGGAGACTATTTTGGGCTCCTTTTTGGGGTTTTTAAGCCCGTTCCTTCATCCTTTAGCTATTTTTGAGGGTGTGGAGGTCTAATGGAGTGATATGAGGGCCGTGAGATGGTGTCCTTGGGTGGTGTAGGCCATTGAGAGCTGAGTGGGGGATTTTTGGGTTAACATATTGCCCCCTAATGTGTGAGGGAAGGAGGTCAATGTATGGCCAACGGACATCATAGGATTTGCTACGTAGAGGTGGTGCTTCTGGGGCTGGGGCATGGTGGATTTTGGCTTTTATATTAATATGCTTCCCATCAATGGGTGAGATACAAATAATGTGTGACATGTATATGGACGAGGTGGGCATCCCCATGCTCGTGACAATGTCAAAATAATAATTTGATCTAAGCTCTAAAATACAAGAGCTGATCATATACAACTGATGTTACAATAATGGTTTCCTCCATGTGAGGCTGAATACAATGCTGATCTGGTACATTAGACCCATGGCATTGTCATGGAATGTTATATCTTCATGACTGACGGTCTGCTGGAACTAGAACGGTACATATATGTATGGACTCACTAATTGAGAGTCAGAGTCTCTGTGGTACAAGTATGCTGCATCAATCATAAAGGTATATCGAAGCACTGCTGGGGCTTCTGAATATTGTCTCCAATGCAACTCGGAAATCACAAGGGACATAACATGTTTAGGTCCCTCGAGTAGACTCATCAATGTGCTAGATTTGGGTGACATCTGGGGTCTTCGACCAAGTACTGTGTGGACCAAACCCTGTACGAATCTCAATGGTGCGATGATGGAGTTGGAGTCGAGCACATGAGAAACAACCATCCCAAGAGGCACTAAGGGCTCCTCTCAATTGGTCCAAGGAACTCATCAATGATGTTAATGAAACCAAGATACAGGGACCTCTGGGTCTATCCTCTGGAATATGTGTGTTGGCGTCGACAGAGGGAAACTTGCCCCCAGTCAAGGCAATGATGTTTCCTTGACCAGGAGCACAAGAGAGATAACCGAAAGGTGTGAGACAATCTGTAGACTGGCCCACTGAATGGGGGGGGGGGGGGGGGGGGGGAGGGAAATAATTGAACAGGGGAAGGGGGAGTGTGGTGGACTCAAACTTCCTTTGTTCAGAGTATGATAGTAGGGCGGACCAGGAAACAAATGAAACTTGACTCATGGGAATGGGATCATAGCTGTAATACCGAGAATGTCACTGCAGATGGGAAATACTTGGAATAGGTAGACACTTTTGATATTGATGGGATCCAAGGAAGACACATTGCAAAGTTCTCTGAACAAAGGAGACCCAAAGCAGGAATGCTGCCAAACTATTCTCTGTGGGGTGGTGTCTAGGGACACTATTATGCTATGATCTTGTGGATTTTTGGCGAGCCCGAGAAGGTAAATGCTTGATGGTGCTTTCAATTTTAGAGAGTCTGAAAGCACAAAGAAGACTCCAGTGGGGGATCTTTTTTGTTGGTATTTTCCTATGCCTGAAAAGGGATAAAAGTATACATAGGAGAGCTCGCCCATCCTGGAGGGGATGAGAGACTTCTTTACCGTTGGTAGTCCAATCAGGCTGGAAAAGGTTAAACCTATACTGACTGGACGGTCATTCAGATACTTTTACGAGTATGAATGAAATCAAGTTTGCTCAGAAATATTTTCTTGATGAGAAGGCTGGAAAAGAGCTTAACGACAACCCATGGTGAGCTTTTTCGTAAAGTGCAATCCCTCTACCCGAGAAAGCATAAAAGTATGGAGAGGGGAATGGTCTTGGCTTGAAGACACCAAGGTGGTCCTTTTCAATTAATGGTCTACATGGTCCACAAAAGGAGGTAAACGAGATGATGTAGACATTGTTTCCTATACTTTAGCGAGCGGGAAAGGAGGTAGCTGCGCTTGGGAATATTTTCATTGTTTTAAGGAGTCAGAAAATATCTTAAACGAAACTCCAATATGGTCAACCGATTGTGGTGGCACAGGAGGTTCCCCATGTTGGGACGGTGGACAGAGGTCCAAAGGTCATCTGCATAGTATGGATGAAGTAAAAGGCTCTCAAACATACCAATACATGCACGGGATAGATCGCAGCAGAGGCTCACGAGTCAGTGTGGCAGAGGCACGCAAACTGAAGTGGCTCTCAGACAGAGGTTAGGAAAGTGTGTGTGTGTGTCTTATGGTGGATGGACTTGACTACATGTGATGTAAGTACAAGTCTGGGGGCACTTATATGCCAAATACATGCAAGAAAAATAAAGGATTTTGTGGACGATGGTCCATATGTCCACGTAAGGTGCGGTGGAAAAGAAAATTATAAATACAAAAATAAAAGTAAAATTGCATTCCTTAATGGGCGGTGGCCCGAAAACTCACATGATTTGTGATCAAGGATTGTGATACAAGTACAGGTTCATAGACACTTGCATCATCATGTCATGGCTCGTAAATTGAGGTGACTTTCGGGAGGCGATCCCAAAATTTGTTTGTTAAACATGAGATGATGGTCTCATCAAGAGATGGAAATTTGAGACCGGAGGTGTGAGAGGTGTCTCAAACTGGTTTCGGGTGACTTTGGATTAGCAATCGATGGTGCTACCCCTAACTTGTGCTAAAAAATGTTGAAAAACAAGAAAGGGAAAAAACTACACTATAAGGGACTCATAGTGGTTATATCAAGCATAGACTCTCTTGAGGTGGAGCCTGTTGCGCAACTTCTTCAAGAGTCGACCATCTAAGTCAACAAAGAGGTATGCCCCCTTGCTGAGATGAAGGTCATTGGCAAGGCAGGATGATGGAATCTGGTCTTTTATGGGAAGAACTAATTTCACACTATGGTTTAAAGGGAATGCGGTAAAACCAGAGGTGGTCTTACAGATCTCTCTGTCATCGCGTAAGTGGTGCCAGGATAGATCAAGTGGATCTTCCACAAGTGATGAGAGGAAAGGGCGACTGGTGCTAGAGATCATGTAAATGGTATTGGTTTTGGTTTTTGTGGCCTTTCCCCCAGTCTCTGTTTGAGGAAGATGAGTAGGCCTTGAGATGGTAGGAGTATTTGATGGATCTAGAGGTAGGGTGGGTGGTTCAAGGTACCACACAGGATCTCCCAGTGTGAAATTCTGTAGATTGTGATTTTCCAAGACATACTTACTCACGATCTCAGATGGTAGGAAAAGGAAAAGGATCATGTTGATCAGGAATGAACCCCATTGTTTCCCTGATAACTGAGGTTGAGGTTGCAACTGAGGTTTCGATGGTGGCTAGGGAAAAAATGGAAGAGAGAGGTCTAATGGACCATCGGTGATGGTGGAGACAAGAGGGTCTATAGAACTGGACATCATGTAAATGTACATGGTGTGTGAAGAAGGAGGTGGGGGATGGACTTCTTCAATCAAGGTGATCTCAGACTCAAGGGAATGTTGACAGAGGTCAGCTAGAGCCATTCAAAATTTAGGCAGGTCTTGGCAATGGTGGGAGTAATGTCCATACAAGCCACAAAGGGCGCAAGCATGGTTTGTCCTTAATGCCTTGTTCCTGAATACTAGCGCGGTTGGGAGTTCAACAACGAGGATGTTTTCGTTTGTATCCATGGCATCTAGGTGCACACGGATCACTGGGATTTTAGGGAAATTCTGAGTTGGATGGCACTGTTGCTCACATATGGGGAAAGGTGGGACTTGTCGTGGCTCTGCGATGGCTTTGGTGTTGTTTCCCCTAGCCCTTTTGGGTTGGGGTAGTGCAGGTGCAGGTGCGGCGGTTGGCTTGTGTGGACCAAGTGGAGGGTGGGAATCAACCGCGATAGGTTGCACTAGGGTTAAAACAACCTGGGTCATTATTGGTTGAGCTGGTGGATCAAGATACCACACCGAAACTCCCAATGGAAAATTGGGAAGGCTTAAGGTGGCCATTACCGATTTTCTCATGACACCAGGTGGGGGAAAGAGGAAGGAAATCATATCGACTGGGGATGAACCAAAATAACTCCCTAATGGTTGCATGTGGGGATGCGGTTGTGGTTGCAGCTACATGTAATGCTGCTGCTACGAGTGATGTTGCAGCTGTTGTTGGTGTTGTGGTTCTGGACGATTGTGGTTGTGGTTGGGGTTGTGGCTGCGGTTGTTGTTTGGGTGCAATGGTGCTTAATGAGACCATGCACAAGTCCGCGGTTTCATTTTGTGTCGCTGGTGGTGACACTAACGGGAAAGGAGCAATCAAGGTGGTATCAGCAAACAACCTAGGGCCCACATTCAACAACGAAGGTGCTGGTGTGTTTTCAACCATAGTGTTGATTGCAAGGATGGCATTAGCGTGTGTGTTTGCCCCTTGCGACTCACTGGTGGTGATGGTAGGGATAACGTTGGTAGGTGCTGTTAACCCTTGTGGATCATAATAAGTGAGCTGATCAACTGTCACAATATTCCCTTCATGGGGGAACATCATGAGACGGAAGATAGTTGATGCAACTGCTCTCATGGCATACATGTAACTCCTTCCGAGGAGGAGGTTGTAGTCTAGTTGAGCATTGACGACTTCTATGTCGATCAGCACTGTCTTCCCAGCTAACGTGATGGGAACATGGGGGAGGATCCCTTGGGCTTTCATGGGATGTCCATCATAATCCCACAGAGTTGTGGAGGATGATTACAGAATTGGTGATCCAAGTTTCTGCCAAACCAAGGTAGACATAACACACGTGGATGCCCCCTCATCCACTATGCACCGATGCACGACCAAATTCTGGATGGACACCAAGATTTGGAAGGCGATGGTCAAGGGCATGTGTGGTTCCCCATTCTCCATGTCAAATGTGATCAACTTGGAGTCGGAGGGGTCTACTACCCCTAGAGCGGCTAGTAACGATTTCTGTTGCGTTGAGCATGTTTTAAGTACCTCAAGAGTGGACATGGCGGTTGGCATTTGGGCCAAATCATCCACAATGCTATAGCTAACTGTAGCTCTAGTCGTGGTGTTATTGGAAATCCTACGTACTGGGGGGCACAGGAATGGGGGTAACTGAAGAGGTAGGTTGACTATTTTGGATGTTGATGCCGCTGATGTGTCAGCAGGTTTGGTGGTGTTACCATACTGATTCTGTCAGGTTTTCAAGTTGACCTCTTCAGTCGTCATGGCTAGCAGGTGGTGAACAAGTGTTTCGGCAATGGGAGGTGCCCCCAGAGCATTGGGATTGGCCTGGGGAGGGGGTGCGGTTGCCACCAATCCTTGGACTGGAAGTGGGTTTTGAAGTACCATGGGGGGAGGTCCTTATAGTGCTGGGTTGGTTTGGGCTTGATTTGCCGCATTGGCGGCCTATTGGGCCTTGTTTTGAATGGATTGCTTAGCGCGAGCCATGAGGGGACACTCGAATGTGTGGTGCCCATAAATGTCACAGAGTGTGCATGGTTGGTTTGTGCGTAACGGGGCGTTGCGTCTTGGTGCATTCTGTCATGGGGGATTTTGGGCTGGTCAGTTTGCCACATCATTGTTGGGAAGGTTCGGTTGTTGATCACCTCCCTGCAGTTGGTTATTTCCTTAGTTGTGGGGTCATTTATTTCAAGCTTGCCCTTGTTGATTGTTGGGGATAGGCTGGTTGGGAAAGTTTTGTTGTGCGGACACTTGTCCCAACGGAGCAGGTGGAGCGGGGGTGGGGGCTTGAACTGGTTGCACTGGTAGTGCATAGTAGATTTGTGGGGGTGGTGGTGCCACAAATGTGGGCATTTTCCCCACATACTATTGTGTTGGCCAAGCCATGGCCTGAGCTTGCTACAGTGGTGCAAGCTGTGCATAGGAAGTTGTTGCTCCGGACTGAGACATCATTATTGCGTACTATGGAGCTTGGTTCTGGTAAGCAACACTAGCAGTGTTGCTTAGTTGTGGTGTAATGACAGGTGGTGTCGATCGAGGTTGTGGCTGTTGGACGACCGATCCTATGATGCCGTCAGTAGCATGGGATGCCCCCAGTGGGTACTCGGACGGGGAGCGGCTGGAATGACGGTGTACAGTTATCTAGACTGAGCATAGATAAGGTCAAATTGTTGGGCCTTCAGTATGGCCTCTTCTTCGAATTGGGGATGTTCGGACGCGACGTCCTTTGCTATGGGCGAGAGCCAGGTCTTAAGGAACCAATCCAAGAAGATCATGTCGTTAAGTTGGATTTTACATAAGCTGCGGCATCACTACCACTCATGGATATGGTCAGTTATGTGAGTGGCAGTGTTTTAATGGAAGGATAGCAGGATCTCCACCCCTTCATCATATCTGACAAGGAGTTGGAAATACTGTAGGAACATGAAGGCTAGGGAGTTGAAGTCTTGGTACTTGGCTTGTGGCAGCTCAATGTACCATTTGGCCGCAGTGCCTGTAAGGGTACGTTGAAATACTCTCAGCCTGATGGAGTCATCTACAATGTTGTTGGACGAGCACCATAGATGGAATGTCATTATGTGGTTTTGGGGACATTCCCCTGCTTTTCCTTCAAACTTGGGGATGCCTGATGGCAGCTTAGTTGGCATTTGAGGCTAAAAATATTGATGGCTGATGGGGTCATTTGTTAATCTAGCCAAGTCATGCAAGTTAAGACAAGCCATGAATGGAAGATTTGACCCCAGGTTGATGTGGGATGGGGCTGCGATGGTGGTGGGGTTTGTAGGTGCATAATTCATCTACACAACTGGGGGTGCTTGCGGTGGCACCATTGTGGATGGGCCAATGCCCCCAAGTGTTGTGGGTGGGATGGTATGAGTGGTGGGGAAATTTTCCCCATGAATGATAGTAGGGGCAATGTAAGTGGACGGACCACTTCCCCCCTGTGTGGTAGTGTGTGTGGAAGGGCCACTGCCCCTGTGTGATGTCAATGGGCCAGCTTGGTTAGTCACTATAGGTGGTGGCAGCTGACTAATGATAGTCTGCATGACTATGCTTAGGCCACTTACCAGGTTGTGGGTGACAGTTTGTGGTGTGGACATGGGTCCACTTGCTAAGGTTAGGCCGAAAAATGGATCCAGGTTGGCACTAGCCATGGGACTTGATGGTGCAGTATGGAGGTCTGGTTTAGACTGATATGGGTCTGAATCAAAATCAGAGGCTATGTGGCCTTCTGATGGTGTGGGAGATCACTGAGAACAGCTTCGATGGTGTCGATCAAGTGTTCTGAATGGTGGTGGTTCGCCTCTTAGGCGTGAGGAAGAGTGTGGAGGATCAATTGTGTTTGATTTTATGTATGAAACTGGAGTGAATGAGATTTGGAACCTGGTTTTAGTGGCTTCCTATTGGCTAAAGGTGGTCTCTGGGCCACTAAGACTACCATAAAACAGCACTTGGATTTTTCCTCACAGGTGCTTCTACTAAATCAGAAGGGGTCGTTGCCCATTTTGCTTGGCAATTCCTCTTAGTAGCCAGCTACTTTGGGGTTCCTGTGGTACTCCTCACAATGAGTTTCTAGGCAGATCCCAAGTACTTCCCATAGTTGAAGTAGTCAGGGACTTATGTCCTCAAAGACTGCAGAATTGTTTGTACTTAGTGTAAATTAGTAAATTTTAAGGCTTACTCAGCATCATGAACTGAGTTGGGTTAATTAGTTGGTATGGTGTATTTGTTTGTTTGTTTTTCTATTACTTGGTTGTTGCAAATGGTTTATGAATTCATCATGGTAGATTTTATGTCATTGTGTTTGGGTATGCAATCATAAATAATCAGAAATTGTTAACAAATACAGTGATTAACCCTGATTAAGCCCTTTCCTTCATCCTTTAGCTAGTTTTGAGGGTGTGGGGGTCTAATTGAGTGATATGAGGGCCGTGAGATGGTGTCCTTGGGTGGTGTATGCCATTGAGAGCTAAGTGGGGGATTTTTGGGTTAACAATACCCATGCATTTTAATTAATTATCGAGCACTTTCACTACCCTAAGCATTCAACATCCATCGATCTTGATATTTAAGCTATTAGTGTCATCAATCACTTATCTCTTTTACAATTGTTGTTAGTGTAATGATCGCAAGTTGATACTTTGATATTGATGCTTCATATATAGCTTCCATATTTTCCACTGATCCTAATCAACCACCACCATATCATATCCATATATCCCTTCATGCTACTAAATAAGAAGAACCAAAACATTGTCACTTTTAGATTTGTTTCACACCAAAACTTTGTCTTCTATTGTATACGATGAGAGTGATACTACCACCCTCCATGTTTTCAAAAGAATCAATATTAACACTATAATTGGATTCAACGGGAGCAACCTTTTTCTTCAGAAGAGGATGAGAACTAAATATTAGTGACTTGATCCATTGGGATATGGAGTCTATGTATTTTCCAATATTGATTATGGAAGCTCCCATTTCTGATTTCAAAAGTTTACAAACAATGAAATAATTAAATTCAAAAGCATTAATTTAATTGCCAAGGAAAACAAAACTTTGAATAAGAGTTAAAAAAATTATTTTTACATAATTTACAACTCTTAAAAGAGATTAGTAGTGAAAGAAGCATTTGATAAATTTCCCATTGACAATATTTCCAAACAATTCACCATCCATGTGATAGCTCATATGTGTTATTGTCTTGTACATCCATGACTCAGAATGGAGCAATCCAGAGGTTGTCAAATTTCCCATGCTTGTATTTTTTTTCCCTTTTTGTGTCTCATTTCAGAACAAGATCTCCTGGCTGAAATTCTTTTACCATAAAAAGCAAATTTGATTTTGTCTTGGAGTAGTTCAATTTTGATGTCTAGTTGTTCTTTGACTTAATGCTCTTCTATCAGTTAGTGTATCATTCTCTCTATATCATTTGGTTCTTATTTCTTTGGTTGTAGCAACTTCATGACTGGTAGATCAACTTGAGTGGGAAATATTACCTCTTTACCATATACTAGTTGGAAAGGAGAAGTAACTATGGATCTCTTAGTGCTAATAATGTCATTCCACAATGCATATTTCAGTTGTAAGTCACGGTCCTTCTTATTCTCGATGAGCATATTCTTAATGATTGTGATCAAACATTTGTTTGATGACTCTACTAGTCGATTTCCATGTGGACAATATGTTTTTGAATGGACTAGTTCTACTATAATATTGGAAGAGCTTCATTCACTTAGCAGACTTAAAATCTTGTGCATTATCAATAATTATTTTTCTGGGACAACCAAATGTTTACAGAATCATTTTGGTTGGATTAACCTCTACCCACTTTGTGAAGTATTCAGTGGTAGTACGAATAAACATGTGTTGGTTACTTGAGCTTGGGTGAAATTTCCCCTATGAGGTCCAATCCCCACTATTGAAAAGGGGATACCACCTTGATAGGTCTGGGTGGTAACGATAAAATATTTTTCTTTCCTGTAGACATATGGCATCCCATGAATGCCCTACACATCTTTCTAGTATCAACAAATAAAGTGGGACAATAGTAACCATTTGTCATAACCTTATAGGAAGTTTCCCTCTGTGTATGATTTCCACCACATATGCCTTTATGGAAATTAGTTATTAGAACTTCTATTTATTCTTCTACAACACAGTTTAGAAGAATACCAAGGGGATCCTTCTAGAATAAGCATCCATCCAAAACACAATATTTTATGGAATTTAGTTTCAGAGATTTCCTTTTGGCCTTGTCAAAATATTGAGGAAAAGACAGATTTCGGAGATAATACACAATGTCCTTATACCATTCAAAATAAACAAACTTAGGATTAACATCCAAAGATATATTTAGAGAGACAATACCACCTACTTATATTTGTCCAATCATATTGATATCTAGATCTTGATAGTTTGACTTAGATAGTCCCTAGCCTTTAACCAACTTAGTTGGATTTATATCCAAATCGTACTCTTGTATCTTAGAAATACACTTTACCATTTTTCCTTCACTATCAGGTTTACTAAAGATTTCCTTGATTGTATTGTTAGGTACATATGCAATGAGCTTGGAGTGTAAAACATAGTCTCTGAATGATTTGAGTGACTTGATAAGGAAATAAACGTGTTTCTTCATGGTGTTGTGTTTAGTTATGCATCTCTTAATTCTCTTCTAAAAATGACAATAGTCTCTTCATAACTTGCATCATTTTTCTACAAAAGGACAACTACAAATAGTAACTTCTGAAGCAAAAGAGAAAATAAAATATTTAGTATAATTTGAACTAGTCAAGATAGGTGATTTCCCCAAAGAAATTTTGATCAATTTGAAGGATTCCCTTCATTCAATAATCCAATTAGTTTCAACCTATTTCTTCAACATATCAATGATGTTTTTTAAAATCTATGCAAAATCGAGACTAATCTTTCAAAGAAAGTAGATCTTTCCAATACAAGACTATACTTATGTCTTATTCATAGGTAGATCTATTAGATTAATGTATTCTACTCTATCTAGGTCAATCTTGACCCATTCTTTGGAAACAATATGTCTAAGTATCTTTCCCTCCCTCGTGGAAAATAATTATTTTTTGGGGTGTAGTGATAAAGAAAAAATTTTGCACTTTATAAATGTTTGTTCAATATGCTTCAAGTGATCTTCATCAAATTGAAAGAATACATTCATATCATCAAGGTAAATGACTATGAACATAGCCTTTTCTCCCACAAATGAAATTTCCATGGCCCTTTGAAAGGCTGGCCCACTGTTGATCATGCTGAATGGAATTATGTCATACATGAAGGTACTCCAGGGTGTGGTTAAGGTATTTTCTCCCTATAATTAATGTCCATGGACACCTGATTTTATCCTCAAAGCCCATCCATTATGTAAGTTCTCATTGATCCTACCACCTCTTAAGGATGTGCACCATATTTGTGAGGGGATAATTGTATTTTAAGGAGAATTTGTTTAGGTTTCTAATATCCACAAATAACCTATTTTCCCCATTCTTCTTCTTACCATTACAAGGTTAGTAACTCACAATGAGTATCTATGTGGAATAATAATTTTAACATCTAATAACTTCCTAAAATATTTTTCAATTATGGGAAGTGGAATAAGATTATCTTATGTCAGTTTTTTCTTCATTATATTAAGATCTGGTTTAAGGGGAATTCCATTTTGTATGATAGAGGTATCATATGTTTTCAGAGCCTCAGATTTCTAGGCTAAAACATCAATACATTCTTTAAACATATTGTGTACCTTTTCCTTTTCTCAATGGTTAGGAATTTGGATAACTTTATGTACCTTGGATCTTCCTAAGTTCCCATATTGAAGTCTTCGACATCTTCCTTCTTTGGGTGAACAAAAGTTTTGACATGAACATCATTTTGATCAAAAATACGCTCCAATGTTACCAATACCTTTTAACTGAGGTTGTTTTTCAGCTTCAATATTTTATGATTAGCGATATAGTTTGTTATATATCGATTTGTCCTTTCATATGATTGAATTTTGTCTTCTCCTTCTTATTCATAAGCCTGGTCAATATTAGTGACTGGAATATCATAAACTAATTCCAAAAATCACTTGATTTGTAGGTCATCTTGAAGACTTGCCAATGCTTAACATTGTTTGGATTGGATAGACGGTATCTCAATTCAACCTCATTCTTAAACTTTGGTTTCTTTGAAGGATTGAAAGTATTGGATGCCAAAGCCAAAGAATCAACCTATTGATTAAAATTTCTAGGAACTACAATTATATTTAAGGCATCAAATTAATTTTCAAACAGATCCCATGCTAGATTTTTGGAATCTCTCATCTTTGGGTGTCTCTTTTGATATATTACATTGATTTGATTTAGGACTAATTCTAAGTCTCAAAAGATAGATAACTTAGTTATCTTTAGATTTTTGGTAGCTTGGAGACCAAGAATAAGAGCTTCATACTCTATGACATTGTTGGTGGTTTCGAATTCCAATTTATAGGATAAATCTCTCTTGAGGGATAAATCAAAATAGCACCAACCCTTGGTTCATCTTTGGTCAAGGCGCCATAAAAGTATAATTTCCAAAAATGGTCATTGTTGTTCTCAAGAATCTGAGGAATATCAAATTCAAAGTATTCATCCTCAAAGACTTCATTCACTAATAGAATGCAAACACCCATGTCCTCATCCATTCAGTAGAGAGGGTAGTTCTTTGGAATATTTTGATCACTTATAACATATGAAAACTTAGCCTCTTTGTAAAACCTTCTAGTTTCCCCTACAAATAAGGGTACAATGACATATTTCACATCCATCTACATTGTACCTCCCAATTTTTCAGCCCAACTCCTTGACAATAGCATACCATATTTAGCAGGTACAGTGACCACCACAACATCCATCATAATACTCTTAGTTGAGAGTTTTGTTAGTGTGACCACAAGATATTTTATCATTCCAACACACTTGATCTTTCTATAGTCAAACCTTTACAAATCATGATATGGTCTAATTATTCTCAGGCCTAGTTACTCCATGTTAATTTTTGGAATTAAATTAGGTGAAGCCCCAAAGTCCAACATGTAGTCATGCAACAACTTGTCATGTATGTTGAGGGTCATGTAGAAAGGGGTTGTGGTTTCATCTTTCTCATTCATGTGGGTCCCACATTGGACAATGGGATATTCATTAGCAAGGTTTAGGGTATTTGGATAATCTAGTGACTCAAATCCACTAAACAAATTGTCAATTTGTATCTGATAGGTGGGATTCCTGGCTATCTCAGTCAAAAGGATGAGAATCTTAATCTTCCCAATTCATGCTCAAGATTAAAAGACACAATATTTATATCTTATTCTTTTTTGTCACTCTCTTGATTTTAGGAAAAAGGTTTATCATTTTTGTTGGGAGAAGGGGATTTCATGACCTCTTTGGGTTTATACTTTGAGTGGTAATTTGTTTATGTTTGATCAAAATCAGAGATGCTTAAACTTTAAAACTTTTCTCAATCAATTTCAGCACATATGAATCTCATAAATCAGCCATATATGAGTCTCATAAATATACCAGCCACACACACACACACATATATATATAATCCACATAATAATATCATAAATATATCATCCACATAAATCACCTCCATAAATAATCCATTAAAATTAATTGACCATGAGAGATCAGATATACCCTGGGAAAACCATCCAAACACGGAGGATGAAAAACACGACAATTCTTTGAGTATCATAGATAGATTTGTAGAGAATGGGATACAACACATAATCACATTTCCTGATAAGTGATCCAAATGGGTATAGGTGGCCACCCACCTATTCCACTGGCTCAAAACAGTTTTCCATTTTGGAAATTTTCTAGTAATTTTCTATGGTTTTTCGGGCCTCAAAATTTTGGGGTCGTTTTGTGGCCCTAAATGATGTTTTTTGGAAATTAAGTGGGAAAAGACATAAACAACAACATGCATTATACCCCATTTGAAATTTGTAAATCTTGGATAGACCTTTCCAATGGGATATCAAGCGCCTCAAATGGAGATCATATGCAAAAGTTATGACCCCAAGAAGTTGATTGTTCAACTAACCACCTTGGGGCTGCAAACTTTATGACAATTCATCTCCTATGTTTAGGTTTAGGGTTTCTACCTCTCCAAGGATTTATGATAAAAGTACCTTCGGCCTCCTTTTGTATTCATCCTGTCACAAGTGAGCATAGCTGCCACATCTCTTCTCAGAGATACAACTACCACCATTCTAGCTATTTTTGTTTTACTATTTGTTTTGTTTCATTCATTTAATAGAATCTAAGTTTACCGTATCACTGTGTTTATTTCCATATATCTATGTATGTGAATATATATATGCTCTTTCATTTCATTCTCACATAAATTTGGATCAATGGTATCAGAGCTTTCTGCTCTTCTGGTTTCTCAGTGCGTGTCCCCAATGATATTTGAATACCGAGAGTTGGGTCTCGAATTAGTTGAGCTTAGGTAAAATGCCTCTCATCATCCCAAGAAGCCTCACATGGTGGGAGAAGAAAAGAGAGATGACGAAGCAGGAGATCTTATTAAACTATTGCTCAAGGAATCCCTTGTGCGACAGAGGAACAAGATGAAGAATGACGACGACGACGGATGCACCTTTAACGAGCAATCATTTCGGGGGTGAAACTCCCTTCAAGGTACACGTTAAATTTGACATCCCCTTATTTGAAATAAATATAGATGCATATGCTTTGGAAAAATGGTTGAGTGTATTAGAGGGTTACTTCTTTGTTCAAAAAAAATCGACAATGAAAAAGATCACCTCGCGCTCCTTAAGTGCCTCCCCCATATCAAAGACTGTGGGACGGGTACTGTGAGAGGTATGTGAGGGATGAATATGAAATATTCAATGCAGAACCCACTTGGGCATCTTTTTTTGATGCCATCAAATAGGAACTCTACCCTATTAGAAACTATGATTATACATACACCTAGTGGATAACATTGCGCCAAGAAAGAGACCAAACGGTGTTGGACTATACCAATATATTCCATACCATGTGCTCAAATATGGGTATTAGAAACTTCAAATGACACTTGGTTTTAAAGTACCATAGTGGCCTGCACAGGTACATTCAATCGGAGATGGATTTCCTAGACATATCCTCACTAGGAGCAGCTTACCGATATGTTATCAAGATCAAGCAAAATTTTAAGAAAAATAATAAGTGGGATTTTGGGTCTGCAAATCAATAGTAGAAACCAGGAAAAAGTGGCCCTAATTGACAACCCAAAGGACGGACAGAGTACCTGTTATGGAGAGAAATTCCTATGGCTTGGGGTACCACAACAGACATAAATCAATACTCCAAAAATTAATCCTTTCGAATATGCAATAGAAATTAAATATCTAACACTAAAGGATCAGACCTCGTACCTTATTCCAGGTGGTTGAAGTAGATCCCCATTGAGCTTTCCAACTTTAGCTTGAATTCATAGATTACTTCCTCAACAACAAGTAAACAATCCAAGCATACTATATATATTGGTGTTAGATATATTCTAGCATATATAATCAACAATGTATAAGCATTTGAAAACATCCATGGATAAAATATTCATTCAAACATACATTATTGGACAGGAAAAGATATTTCTATTAATATAAAATCAGAGAATACAATGGATACAACCTCTATCAGCACGTCTACGAATTGGAGAAACTGAATCCCCCACTTGGGACTCCACCACCTCAATCCTCCATCTCTCGATAGCAAGCTCACAAGCAAAAGGCAAGCTTGGGAAGAACACAAAAGTGCTCCAAGGGACAAAGGGATACAGACTCAAGCACAAGTTCAGGCAACAATGGACTATAGTTTCTTTGCACTCAATTCTCTCATCTACCTTCAATGTACCATAGAGTTACTTATATAGCTTTTCAAAGGGGTAATGAAAGGTCGAATCCGAGTGATCTCAAGGCATAAGGAAGGCCAGGAGTCAAGTGAGTCGGATCCATGTCAAGGAAAACACCAAAAATATTTGGATTTTGTACACATCCCAATGTACGTGGTTTTAGGGGTCAAACCAGCGTATATATGTGATTATGGGTTTAAAAGTCACGTATATGAATTTAACACATGTTTTTAGGGATGGTTAAGGAAACATCAAAGGACAAAAAATGGTCCAAGGGGTCTAAGGAGTCTGCAGAGGGACAGGGGAAGGCCATACAAGTGTGATTCACCTAGAGTGGTAAAATTAGCTATAACAGATGCCCCCTAATGTGTGAGTTCATAGGGGTCATACGATGGTCGAAATACATTATAAGTCCATCCCAAAAGTGGAGTGTTGAAGAATCCCAAATGGAAGACCAGCCACCCAATCAGCATAGTACAATGATACAACTCTGCACATACTGCAAATACATATAGTAGTCCCAGATACATAAGAATACAATGGCCATGAATAGGCATGATACAAGATATCACATAAGTGGTCATCACCGCGTACAATATACATAAATCAGAATCTCCATGATGAAGATATACAAAGGACCATGATCTCCATAATGGCTGAAGATATAGAATGGATCAAGATCTCCATAATGGCTAGAAATGTCTTACATATACTAGAATCAAGTCATGAGAGCTGAAATCTCATGAACACTGGCACGATCAAGGAGGTAGCATATAAGATATGCCACCAATCTAGAAGGTCTTCTACACAAACCGCTACTAGTACATGTCCTACAATGTGAATAGAGGTGTCAAGGTCGAACATAGTAGTCCATCATCTAATTACCGATCATTGATGTATACCGTTAACAAACACGAGATCACCCATCGATAATGAAAATGGGAATCAAGGTACTAGAGTGCAAACTAACAAGTGTGAATAAATTTGTTGAGGTCAAACACTTGAGAGGATCCATCGATCAGGGAACATTGATGTATTCCCAAAGACTGTCGATGGTGAGAGAACCTGCCACTGATGACTGCAAGTCTCAAGGCACTCAAAATGACTCTAGATTCCAATCCCAGAATAAATGATCTGAAGTTGATGGGATGAAATTCGCTGGAAGGAGGGCATTAAGGCATCCCCCATCATCCAACACGAGGTACTTAGCAAAGCTGTATAATGTGGAAGGACTCGATCATAAGGTGCACGAACCAGTAACTGTACCAGGAATGGCCGACATGTAAATTCAAGATAACTGAGGAATGGTCGACTCAGGTTTCAAATTCCTTTGAACAAGAGCATAACAGCAAATGGTGAGTGAATAAAGGCAACATAGACTCGATATACAAACTGGGACATCGCTGTGACATAGGAGGCATCGAAAGAGGCTCCATGGGGACTGGAAGCTTAACCAGTCGATGGAGATAAACTCAGATAAACTAGTACAGCTCCTAAAGTCAAACTATAAACCCAACCAATGGATGTGATATACAGTGCTCTATTCTAAGGCGACACGACTCGAAAACGGCCAAAGATAACATATTTCCTTGTCCAACTTTTTGGTTTTTTGATTTTTTTGGGACTTTTTCAAATATTTAAAAAGCTTGAAAAAGAATAAAACAGCTTTATAGATACAGACTAGGAGGAGACGAGTGTCATAGGGGCAAACAAACTAGTTCCAAGCAGTGGAACATACCTATGCTCAATGCAAGGACACATGTGTAGGATATCGACACTCGGGGGAAAATCCCCTCCCGATAAAAAGGGAATCAATTTGCAAAGGATATATAAAATGGCTCTGCATGGCTAGACATGACACAATCTTGGGCTATATTAGGGAAGCTGGCATAAAGCTCAATAAGGCAGGAAAAGATCATGATAATGAAATTACAACTTGACATACTGGAGTCCTGAGGGAAATAGGCCAGCAAAAGATAAAGAGGAGTATGAGGCTCTTGCGAAATGTCATGGCAGTACTATACAATGGACTCCCACACCCTAAAGGACAAAACGTCAGCATGGGCACCAAATGCAGATAAGGCACTAACCAAGGTACCCATGTAAGGTCAAGCTCTACAACTCATACCATGCCACTTCTAAAACAGCAAGAAGGTTTTGTGACATAATAGAGTGGGTTCGTACCTAAGGCTATGATGAAACGGTCATAAGTTCATGCAAAATGCAAACGGTGATGAAACCTAACCTATATGCCAGCTTAGACATGATACCTGAGATTGGCACGAACGGGTCAATCCAACAGCTGAAACGACACTCAAAAAGGTCTCCTACATCATGAATTAGGTCAAAAACGGTCCAAAATGATTAGAAATGGTCCAAACTATAGAAAAGGGGGTAAAAATTTTCAAAAATTTGAAAATTTTCTATAAATAGTAAAAAATTCAAAACATTATAAAACATTTGAAATTTTTACGCAATTGAGCTCAGATTTTCAACAGCGAATTCCAGGAGATCCAGCCGACGGAATCCACTACCGTTTCTTCCAGGTACTTACCCATGCTCTTCTCTTCCATTTTGATGCATTTTTTTATCAAATTCCATGGTCATTTGAGGTTTCTAGGAATCTAAAAAGGGCATTGCGGCCCATTTGGAAATCAAGGGTTTTTCCGTGTATAGGGCTGGATATACGCGGAAAAAGCCATCACAGTCACGTATGCGGCTGTGCATGAGGTTTTTTAAGTAATCTAATGGGAAAAATTGCAATTTTTTGTGCAGGATGGTCCTAGAATGGAGAGAGCGTGAACATGGTGATGTAGAGGAGGCAGTAAGGATCAATCTAATGGCTCAACAAGCACTACGTGCATGTGGGCTCTACAATTTTTGGTGTCTTGGTGGCTTGAGGGAAAAACCAAGACTCTTGTAGATTTTGGTGGATTACTGGGATCTAGACTCAGAGTCCTTCCAAATAGATGGGATGTCCCTCACCATAGAGGTGGAGGACATATACTTTATTACTGGACTTTCTTGACGGGGGGAAGTAATGAACCTTCGTTCTTGCGATGGGCCCAAAGGTGGTCTGACTATAGATGAGTACATTGCAGTGTACTACTATCCTGACATGGAGAAGGTGGGGAGTCAGATCCCAACCAACTCTATATAGGTGCTGGGCCTAAAGGCCATCCTACTGACATTGGGTAGGATAGTAGGCTTCGCTTCACTCCACCAGGCCTCACGGCCTCTGATGTTCTATTCAGTGGAGTGCATGAGACCCACGGTCTATGACTGGAGCACTACACTACTGAGCAACATGAAACATCAGCTCAGTGAGTGTAAGATGGGCAGAGTGGAGAACTTCAGTTTCAGCAGCATACTAAGCACGTGTTTCTTCGAGCATGTTTCAGGATTGAGCCCCATAGTAGATGTTCCTCTTCACGGGGTTTGAGATCTGGCCCAACGGCGTTGGGCGGATGCGATACACAGACTGGGGGGAGGTAGGGTGTCCAACCCCTATCCAGCTGAGTTCTTTCCGTGGTGGAAATGATAGATAGTTGCCATCAATGACTACCGCTATGCAGGGATTGATTTTTGGGGGCACCCGGACATGCCGCTACCACCAGGATCGACATACGGTGACATAGGTAATGAATCTCGACCCTCTCTTTAAATTTTTGAGTTATTTAATTTTTTTGTGTTTTCTGATTATATGGAATCGAAAGACATATTTTTTGGGTGACAATACATAGTGACATCTACCATTTGCATGCAGATGTGGGACCACGGCAACCTGAAGGCTTCCCTCATCACAGACGGAGGGGAAGAGGAGATGATATCATGGGTGTGAATACAGAGCAGATGCTCCAAAGAATTCATACCAACTTTGTGAGGCTAACACACAGAGTTCCCATGGCGCAAGTCGAGGACTTGCTTGAGGCTATGCAGTGCCAGGTGGTGGGTGTACCATGAGCATGGGTGCGATTATTCCGATGGCTAGATAGAGCCATAGTGACCTTCCATGATCACAACCCCCCTCCTCCTCCACAGGCTTAGATACCTGGGGGTTACACATTTTGTATTACCGTGTATTATATTTTGGTGGCTTGAGAGCCCCATTTTTGTATCATGACACTATGTATTACCACATTTTGGATGTTATATAAAATTTTTATGGTGATCGGCTTATTTATTTACATGTGTAAAAATTTGTGTTTGTGATGAATTTATTGTGTATGAAACAAATGCCAATCTAACACGTAGTTAGCATATGATTCAGCAACTTGATTATTAATTCTTGGAATATGTATGTATGTTATATTATCAAATTGTCGTTCTAATAATCTCACATGTAAGAATCTTCTTAATAACGTCATATTTCTAACATGGTACAAACCATTAAGCTGTGACACTACTAACTCTGAATCAAGACATACCTCAAGAGAGAGAACGCCATGTGAAATGGCATCTCGTAGAAGCTCAATAACGGCACTATATTCAACAACATTGTTTGAATATGGCTGTAGACATACGCCTCCTAAAGACAATACCTGACCCATAGGAGTATAAATCACCAAAGCAGCAGAGGCTGAGTGTTGAGTGTGATGGCTCGCACCATCCGCGAATCCTATGTAGGTGGAAGATTCCATTGACATCTGCCAAAAGAAATGAAAACTAATCACAAACCTGATCACTATAAGAAAAAGACCTAACTATGCAAAACTGTACAATAATATACAATAACTAGCCTTGGCTAAAAATCATGCATAGTACTTATTGAGATAGAGCCCATTTCTAGGCTCCGCCAAGGTCGTTCCCTCATAATCCACTAACTCATAAGCACCCTTCTCTAACACATGTTTGACGACGTAAGGACCACGCCACATGGGGTTAAAATTTCCTGCCCCCAAGGGTTCTTTCGGTTGATCCCACAAAAGGACCAAGTCTCCCTCACTAAACCTCTTTGGAAGGACAGACTTATCGTACTGGACCTTTACGCGACATTTATTTACTTCTAGATCCACCAAGGCATATTGACGTTGCTCATCAAGTTGCTCAAGGTGGACCAAACACTCCTCCAATGGTGAAGTGTCTAGTGAGAGTTCTACGGCTAGCTTCAAATAAGGAATCTTGCATTCAATTAGCAATATCGACTCCACTCCATGTACAAGTTGATATGGATAAAAACCCATGGCAGTCTTAACAGCAGTTCTATACACCCACAAAGCAAGATATAACATGATGTGCCAATTATTCTTTCTATGTGCGATGGTTCGTTGGGGAATGAATTTGAGTGATTTATTCACTGCTTCTACCTTTCCATTCGCTTGAGGGTAGTAAGAGGAGGAATGCTCTTGTTTGTACCCTAACTTTGATGTCAACTCTTCCATCATCTGGGACTTAACCTTTCTTACAAAACAAGCCTTAGCTTCGTATCAATTCATCTTACATCAAAAGCCTAACCTGACTCTTTTACAAAAGTGCTTATTTATACAAGTGCACTTATTACAAAACCATGGGCTTAAACCATGGGCACCCCGAACCCTAAACCCTGAACTTAATCCATGGGTTGATTACAAAAAGAGGGCTTTGACTCAACCCTGACACCCCTAAGACTATTTTGAGTCGCAACTCCGCTTACAAGCTTCCACAAAAACCGCGGAGTTGCCAAAATTAAGGACTGTTAAGGTGCGCGCCCCAACAGGCCCCTAAGACTCACCAGTGTCCCATCCTGGGACACTCTGTTACTTTTCTGGTGGTAGAATCTTGTTGGCGAAGATAGTAAATGGCTTGCTACGGCTGCATCGTCATCCCCTCTACTACTGCTACCACGACCGTGTCTTGCTTGATCCTTCATCCTTTCATCCTTAGTAGAATACGACCATCTCTCATGATGATGTCTGCCTCCGTCATTTTTATGGTGGTCATGGGGGTCATTGGGCCTTCTAAATATATCAGGGACCCCATCCTTCGAACTGCCTCCCATTCATGTCCTATCGAACATTTGACCATCCACAACTTGGGGTCCTTAATAGGCGGTGCCCCTGTGATTGCATGCCACTGTAATTTTGCATAAGACAAACAGCATGCCTCCATTATGTTGGGCCAGGAGGATACATCTCGGGATCCTCCTGAGTCTTTCCTGAGGGGTTGTGCCTTTCTTCATTCCACTTAGAGTGAACTTCTGCCTTAAATTTATTTATGGTTGATCGTATCTACATTGGCTGCTTTGGCACTAGAGACGCCTCCTTGCAAGGAGGATTTCTCATAAGGTTCTGCAGACCTCTCTCCCTGAGCTCTCGTAACAATTCCTAGACTTCACGATCATTTGACATGGTGCTAACTGTAAACTCAAAGAAGTGCACAATGCAGGAGTCGGAGGCCGTTGTAGCTTCTTATAGAATCCTGCAACAAAATCTGTCATCATGGTGCATTAATGACGCCAAATCTGATGGAACGGCAGTAAATCTGGTCCACATGGCCCTAGATTTTCCCAAGACCTCATCATGACAGGAAGTTCACGTGTCGACGCCGTTCACGTGTCGACGCCGCCAAGTCGAGTTTGTCCCATCAGTCACATTTTAGGCTGCGACACACCTTTATTCTTCAACATAACCATGAACTGTAGCTTCACCTTAATGAGTACCCTCGACATAATATTCGGCTTCGACCCATCCTGGCCCACATGGCAACCAAACTTCAACCTTTAAACTTTGACAGTCTTAGACACTTCTTAGCTTTGAGAATAGCTTCATTATAGTCTAGTACCCAATTCCAACTATTCTTGGTACTTAGACTGTCTTTCTTGCTGTTACTTCTGATTAAGGGGTCCGGGCTTATCCCTGTACTTCTTTAACCTACTTCCATTCACCATGGAAGGTAAAATTTGTCCATTCAATTTAGCTAACTGGACTGCGCCACCATCAGTAACTCTCTACACTATGTATGGTCCTTTCCAATGTGTCTTGAACTTCCTCGGGAATTTCATGAATTTACTGTCATATAAAAGCATAAGGTCACCATTTTGGAACTGCTTCCTCTTAATGTGTCTATCATGCCATGCTTTTTCTCTATCTTTCTGCACTTGCTGCTGGAACCCTGCAATGAATTTGTCCTCTTCAAGTTCTAGTATCTTTTCCAGCCTTTCTTTCATCATATATGGGTCATCCATCTCTGTGAAAGTAGATATTTTGAGGCTAGGAACAATGTACTCCATGGACATGATTGCTTCTTGTCCATAAACCAACCTAAAAGGTGTATGGCCTGTCAACTTCTTGTAGGTGGTTCTATAAGCCCATAGTACTACTGGAATTCTAAGATCCCAGTCATTTTTGTTAACATTGCAAACCTTTGTCAGAGCGTGTTCAAGGATCTTGTTAAAGGCTTCGACAGTTCCATTTGCTTGAGGATGATAGGCAGTACTCTTCTGATGATATACTTGAAATTCTTCAGTCAATACTTCAATAGTCTTATTTAAGAAATGTGATCCTTGATCACTCATAAGAATTATAGGACACCCAAATCTTGATAAGATGTTATCGAAGATGAACTTCGCGGCTATAGCAGCACTACAGTTCTTGACTGGTTGAGCTTTGTCCCAATGAGTAAGGTAGTCAGTTTTTGTAATAATGTATCTTGCTCCAGATTTCTTCGTAGGGGGATTGATAGGTCCAACAAAATCAATAGCCCATTTTTCAAAGGGTTGTAAAGTTACCTGTGGAACTAGAGGCATCTCATCCCTCCTGGATGGTTTTCCTGTCCTCTGACAGATGCCGCAGCTGTAGCAATACTCTCTTGCATCCTTATGAATTGTGGGCCACCACAATTCGGCTGTCAGAATCTTCTGTGTTGTAGCTTTTCCTGCGTAATGACCTCCTGCTGCTCCAGAATGTGCCTCAGCCAAAATTAATGGCTTTTCATGCTCCAGGACACATATGTGCAGTATTTCATCTAGTCCCATCTTATATAGTTGTCCTGCTATTAAGGTAAAGTCAGCTGCTCTAACCACCAGTTGCTTCTTCTACTGCGTTGTCATTTCGGTCGGTGAAAAACCTGTAGAAAAGTACTGAACAATATCCTGGAAATAATCATCAACCATCTGGATGGCAAACAACTGGGCATCAGGAAGACCTTCATCCAAACTAATGGGCTCTTCTCCTGACTCGAGCCTCGACAAGTGGTCAGGACCTAGATTCAGTCTTCCAGGTTTGACTATGATCTCAAAGTCATATTCCTGAAATAGAATCAACCATCTACATATCCTTCCACCTTGCACAGGCTTGTTAACCAAATACTTCAAAGCAGAATGGTCAGTGAACATCTTAAAATGAGATCCTAACATATAATGTCGAAACTTCTGCAATGCATAAACCATAGCTAGACCTTCTCGGTCTGTCATAGTATAATTTTTTTCTGCTGTGGACAATTTTCTACTTGCAAAAGAAATAGGGTGATCAATATTACCTTCACCTAACTAAGCCAATACTATACCCAGAGCAATGGAGGATGCATCGACATGCACATGAAACTCCTTATTCCAGTCAAGGAATACTAAGATAGGGGCAGTTACCATCTTTTCCTTCAAAATATCCAAGCTTGCTTGACACTCAGGTGTCCATTCAAACATAATATCTTTCTTCAATGGATTTTCCATAGGGGCTGTAATCTGAGCATATCCTTGAATGAATTTCCTATAATATCTAGTATGACCAAGTGTAGTGCGAAGTTGTTTAACAGACTTCGGAGGTGGCAGGTTCACAATAATGGCTATCTTCGCAGGATCCATCATCAATCCTTGCTTACATACAATGTGACCTAGCATAATTCCAAAAGGGGCACAAAAGATACACTTTTTTAAGTTCAAGGAAATATGATGCTATCTACATTTGTCCAGCATAAGTCTTAAGCTAGCTATATGGTCTTTTAGTAACCCAAAGATAGTCCAATCATCAAAATAAACTTCTAATAATTTATGTATAAATTCTTTAAATGCAGAGATGACTACTCTAGAAAACATAGCAGGTGCATTCTTCAATCCAAAGGGCATAACTGTATACTGAAAGGATCCCATTTCTATAGTGAAGGTTATCTTATGTTGATCTTCTGGGGCAATTCTAATCTGATGGTAACCTAAAAATCCATCAGTAAAAGAGTACACTTCTTGACCTCCAACATTGTCTAAAACTTCATCTATAAAGGGAGTGGGGAAAGGATCATGTAAGTAGGCATCATTCAGCTTTCTCAGATCAACACAGATTCTGATTTCTCCCTTCGTCTTCTTTTCTTGCACCACCATAGGATTGACCCATTCAGATTCTTCAACAGGCTCAATGATTCCTGCAGCAAGCATCTTATCTAGCTCCATTCTGACTTTTTCTTTATACTTAGGGTTCAGCCTATAAGGGCACTGTTTCACAGGCTTCATATCAGGTTTCAAAGGGATATTTATCACTCCTATATCACCAAGGATACCTTTCATCTCTGAGAAATTCATCGGAAATAGGTCCTGATACTCATGGAGAAGTTGGGTCACCTTGCTCACCATTTCGTCATCCCAATAATCTCCAATGGTAGCATACTTAGGGTTTCCATCTGATCCAATGTTTACTGTCCGCATATTCAGGGATTGAGTCACTTCAGGTGCTTCAACTGCTGGTCCATGTACTTTGCAGTGTCCTTCTGACTCAGGAATATTAATGTTGCGCAGATCGTCATCCTCGTCAATTGTGAGGTTATAACATTCTACTGCATTGGCTTCTTGTTCCTTCCAATCAGGTTGGTATTCTACTATTTCTTGATCATCAAATATTTGAGTATGGATCAACCTAACAGCTGCGTCCAAAGCAGGACAAACCTCATTAATAGAAAATGTCAGCACAAAACTATCAACAAGACTATCCCAACTTACAGTACCGTGGCGAAGCTCGACCTCTGCATACCAGTTCTTTGCTATAGGTTCCAGGGTGTGCACAAACCTATGTACCCATTCTTCATGAGGTACATGCTTCCATGCTTTGTAGCATTGCTCCAAATGTCCCTGAGGACTAGTCTTACCATTAAACCTACTTCGCACCTCCTGAGGTTGGTCCCTGAATCTTAGGCAAAGGGACTTCTGGCATGCTTCCCAACTATGAATGTACTTTTTGTGACCATTCCACCATCTGGCTACTGTGGCTCTGAATGCTGAATCTAGAGTTTCCATTTTCTGTGAGTCTGGTACCTTCTCTAAGAATTGCACAATAAAATCTTTTGGGTCTGTCGAACCATCAAAAACAAGTAAGGTTCTTGTCTGTGAACTAAGCCATCTGAGAGACATGGTAATTCTTGCACATCGATGTCCATGTAGCTCATACAGTATATTCTACCAATTCTCTAGGCCGTCATCTGAATCCGTCATGTAGGAGTTGTCACACTACCAATCCATGATACCATCGGTAGTAGGATCAACATAATATTCTTCATTCGCTGTGATATTGTAGATATGTTCCAAAACATCCTGGTCTTCATCTCTTACTGGCTCGGTGTATCTCTCTCCTTGAGAAGGATCCAATGGTACTATGACTCTTAGTCCTTTCCCTTCGAAAGTCATCTGCCTCTTCTTCAAGTTGATTATTGCATCATTATCTATTGCCCATTCAATGCCTAGAAGTGCTGGATAGGGGTTATTGTCATCAATTATTTCAATTACCTCAAATTCTGCTAAGGTATTGACTCCATCAATATCTATTGATACGCTAGGGAGTCTTCCTAGGAGCACAATCTTCTGCTGATTGGCTAATCTCAGCTGTATAGGGGACCATTCCAGAGTAGGTTTTCCCATTTTTTCCCATGTATACTTAGTTAAGACATTTACTTCTGATCCTAGGTCCAAGATGACATCAGTCATGTCATATTCTCCTATCTGAGCATTCAATCTCATCTCCCTGGCAGTTCTTTTGACTCTATGAACAGTTTTTTCCTTACTAGGACTTTGCTGAGGTTTGCAAGAAGCAATAAATTTCTAAAACTCATTTAGAGCATTATAATTTCTTAAGAGCTTCATACAACTCTGTAAAAAGGAGGACAGTGTACTTACTTTATCCCTCGTAGCTTCTTGCGGCTGCGACTGCTGCTGAGGTTGTTGCGTAGGTGCTACTGATGTGTTGGGGTCAGCAAAGTCTCTCTTGGCTTCCATAAATCTATGTTTTTCTCTTTCGACATCAAATGCTGGGATTTTTTCTGGGGCCTTACGAACCCAAGCCTCGACAAGCTGTTTCTCCTTGTTTTTCCCTTCCGTCGTAGCTCCACTCCTGGTAACAACATTAATGGCTAGGACAGGTCATTTCTCCATAGCAATCAGCTGAATATTCTGAGTAGGGGCACTATTTCTTTCTTTAATCTTGGCTATCAGCTACGGGCATTGCTCAATCACATGCTCGACAGCTCTGCAATATCGACATGTCCTAGTTGGGTTCCGACAGTCTCTAGCTGGATGTCCTGCCTGGTTATAGTTATAGCACACAACCTGGCCTCATCCTCTGCCAGCCATACCACCATGACCACAACCTCCAAAAGTTCTGCAACCTGATGTACTACCACAGTAACCATATCCATCATTTCCTTGGCCATCGTTTTGTACCCGATAAGCATCATAAGTTCGTTCTCTCATGAGGTCAAAGCTGCGACACTCATCTTCATTGTGTCCCACTGACTTACAGAACTTGCAATAAGGGTTCTTAGGGACTTGCACATACCTCTGTAGAAGATAGCAGTCTTCAGGTCGATGCTGGCCAGTTGTCCTACAGATCTTACAATATAGAACACTAGGGTTGAACAGGTTTGGTGCACCAGAATTTAAGAAATTTCTTACCGCAGGACACTGTTCCTTGTCGTGACCTTCTGTCCAACATCATGTTCGCAACTAGATTTCCCTTTTTTCATATCGCGAAGCTCCAGAGCCATCGCTGCCAACTGCACTTATATTTGAGCGATACCAAAATTATCTTCGACAGGGGTTGTTTCAAGCTTCATAGCGATTTCCAAAGCGTCCTGCTGATCCGCAACCTTATGTTGCATGAGTGGAGTCCCGATGTGTGGTAACAAAGCTGCGATGAACCATTCCTTATGCTGCGCTAGTCCAATAGTGAAACTGACTTGATCTAGCAGAATTTTGAACCTCTGATCAAAGTCCCACACTGATTCTCCTCGCTGCTGCTGAATTTCCTTTAGTTCAGTGATACACTGCGACTCTGATTTAGGCTTCTTAAATTCCTTTATCATTGCTGCTTTTATATCAGCCAAGAAATGGTTCTGAGTACTAGAAAACTTCATGAACGAGGTCAAAGCGCGGTCTCTAAAAGAAGTAACTAGTTCCGCTCTTCTTGTATCTTGATCTGTAATGTTCTTAGTAGTCCACACTGCTTCGCATAAGAACCAGAACTGTTCTGGATCCTCCGATCCAGTTCCTTTGAAAACAGGGAGCTTAATGTCGTCATTCATATGGGCCATCGCGGATCTAGGGGGGGGAGGGGGACTGGTAGTAGGCGGGGGGGGACTTACTGGGGGAGACTGACCTGCGACAGGAATACTCAGGCTAGGGTTACTTTCAGACTGTGAAGGGTTCTCAGGGATAATAGGTCTTCGCTGTGGGGTTACTGGAGGATTTCCAATATAAGGGGTTTCTTCGGGCTCTGAGGCTGCTGGACTTATGGGGTTAGACTCAGTATTCTAACCTAGGGTATAAGACTCAAAATTTCTCTTGTACCTTTTTCCACTTCGCAGCAAACCACTTTGCTCATCGAAGGTACTTTCACTTGCAAACATAGGTTAGTAATACTAAATCTAACAGTCTGATTCAATGAGCAATATACATTTTTCAACCAATAGTATTTTAATTCTCAAACTAAATGAATTCAAGTACTTACCCCTTGGCCCTTTGAAAAATAGTCGTTCGACTTTGCTAAAGGACGTACTTGTGTCAATGGCGAACTCCATCACAAATGCTTCAAGGGTTCGCGTTGTCCAGAAATCAACAGCTCGGGATATCTCGTTGTTCACCCTTTTCAATATATTAATTCTTGTGGGGGTCCAATCAAGAAACTGACCTTCTTGGAAGTTCGTCCTTCTCTCTGTTAACCTGGATAACCACTGGTGCAACTCTATGTGGATACTACCAAAGAAAATTTCATAAACATCAGAAAAAACATACCTTTGTAAAAATTCGTTTGAACTACGACGAGGATCTTTGTTTTCTTGTACAGCAAAGTTCAGATAAGTCCCTTCAATCCAATCACTGATTTCCTTCACTGAGGGTTTCCAAAACATAGCCCTTGAGGTACGACGTAAACCCCTCTTGAGCATATACTGAGTTCAACCAGAAATGGAACCAATTTGTTGGGCTTAGGGCAGACCCGGGTTCTATACTTTTGTCTTTGCACCAAAAAAATACCCATAGTGTTGGCCCTTTCGGCAACAACCTGCGAACAGGTTGCAGTCTCACCCGAAATAGCTATGGGGTGCCACATAATCAGGTTTCTGCAAGCAGAAGAGGGATATTACTATACCTTTAGCTTTTAACAAATGATAATCATAAAATAAAGAGCTTTGACATTCACTTATTTAGCTTCGCGGTTAGATAAACAAACAGTTCCTTGCTTAACCCTTTACTGAGAATTCACAGCGAAGTTAGTATTTAGCAGTGATTTTACTTATCAGTTATATATTTATCAATGCATAAAAGAACATAACAACAACACAAAAGAACCATGACACAAGATATAACGTGGTTCACCCCCAGTTTATGGGCTATGTCTACAGAACTATGTTTTATTCAACTCTTTACAAAAACCACAGTTCTGATCTGCACACTCAGCTGCAGATCCCTTCAATTCCTCAAAGCTGCGCACTAAGCTGCAGATCTCTGCGCACACAGCTGCAGATCTTTTTAATCACCCAAAACCCTCTACGAACATAGCTGCAGAGGTCGTCCACACACACAGCTGGGACTTAACCTTTCTTACAAAACAAGCCTTAGCTTCGTATCAATTCATCTTACATCAAAATCCCAACCTAACTCTTTTACAAAAGTGCTTATTTATACAAGTGCACTTATTACAAAACCATGGGCTTAAACCATGGGCACCCTAAACTCTAAACCCTGAACTTAATCCATGGGTTAATTACAAAAAGAGGGCTTTGACTCAACCCCGACACCCCTAAGACTATTTTTAGTCGCAACTTCGCTTACAAGCTTCCACAAAAACCGTGGAGTTACCAAAATTAAGGATCGTTAAGGTGCGCACCCCAACATAGTGACAAGCTCTTTCCAAATTCCAAACCGAGTAATAATCTAGTTGAAGATGAAGTGCATGGTTGTCTCACTGTCATATTTAACTGTAGGCATAGCCTCATCCCATTTCGTGAAGTAATCAACAGCCACTATGATATGATGATGCCCCCCAGCTGAAGCTGAGTTGCAATCCATAAAATCAAGCCCCCACTTAGTGAAGGGACTGGCGGTGATGATGGGATGTAACGGAGCAGGTTTCGAGTGCATATTATGTGCAAAAAACTAGCAAGGGTGGCACCTCTTGACCGCATCTATACAATGCTTAAATATCGACGACCAGAAATAACCCGCTCTTAAGATTTTTTAGGCTATAGAAAACCCAGATAAATGACCACTACACGCCCCTCCATGGCAATCATTCAGCACTACCTCAGCCTCTTCATGAGTTAAACAATTTCATAAAATGGAATCTAGCCCACGGCGGTACAAAGTGTTATCCACTATGAGGTAATTCTTAGACACGTGACGTAATCGTCGTCGTTAATCCTGTGAAAGGTGAGTAGGGACCTTCAATGTTTGTAAATATATAATGATATCCCCATACCATGGGTCTAAAGTTGAGATTAAGAATATGTGTTCATCGACAAACATATCTTCACAAACCAACTCCTCAACCTCACTTGGGAAATCCGATATAAGCTCTGCAAAAATTAACGATTTCTTCAACTTTGCTGAAACAAACTCGAGATCGAATTCTTGCAGGATGACAATCCATTTATTATATTTTCCCCCAATCATCCTTTGAGTGAGGACAAATTGAAATGGATTGACATGGGCTACAACCAAGGTCTAGCGAAGGAGAATATAATGTCTCAACCATTGAACCGCATGTACGATAGCTAAAGCAAGCTTCTCAACATTAGAATAATGAATCTATGCGTCAATAAGGTTCTGGCTCAGATAGTATATGACATGCTCTTGGAGCTCCTCATCCTATTGAACCAAAACCATACCAATCATCTCCATGGACGCAACCACATAAAGTAGAAAATCATGGCTATAGTCTAGGGGACTAATCACTGGGGCCAATGCTAGGGCTCGCTTGAGCGCATCAAAGGACTCTTGGGCTCGCTCATCCCAACAAAAGGTTGTGTCCTTCTTCAAAAGACACATGAAGCCTCTAGTCAAATTGGAAAAATTGACAACAAATATCCGTGAGAAGTTTGCCATGCCTTGCAAACATTGAATATGACGAATATTTTTTGGGGCAGACAACTAAAGTATTGCCTCAACCTTCAAAGGATCGACTCTTATACCCTCTTTAGAAACGATGAATCCTAACAAGCAACCTGACTTCACACAAAAGATGCACTTGTGAGGATTTAACCTAACCAAATAATGGCGGCATCTTTTGAATACCAATCTTAAGTGATAGGAATGACACATTCTCATACGAGGATGAGTAGCAAGGTCATCCAAAAATACCGCGATAATAGACTTGAGATCGTGGAAGATCAAGGTCATTGCCCGCTGAAAAGTAGCTCCGGCGTTCTTAAGGCCAAAAGGAATTTTCCGATATGCAAAACTTCCCCAAGGACAAATAAATGCAGTCTTATGTTGGTCCTTAGGTTTAATTTGTATCTGATTATATTCAGAAAAGCCATCGATAAAGGAGAAAACCTCGCTACCCGCACACTCATCCAAAATCTGATCAATAAATGGTGTGTAGAAATTGTCTTTAGGACAGGAATGATTCAAATCACAGAAATCAGTACATATGCATATCACTCCCTGCTTCTTATCCACCAGAATGGGGTTTGAAACCCACTCCGTCAAGGGAACGGGATAGATAAAACTGGCTTTCAACAGTTTCTCTATCTCTGCCTTAATCGTGGGTGCTTTCCTAGGATTCACCGCACACAAGCATTGTTGAATAGGCTTAGCGTTGGGATAAGTATTAATCCTGTGTTCGACAATAAGAGGGTCGATACCTGGCATTTCATCATCAGACCAAGCAAAGATATCACAGAATTCTTTAAACAGCTCGGTGTATTCTTGAATCTCAGCATGGAAACATTCTGCCCCAATATAGACATTCTCTATCATGCCAGGATCGCGAGAGATATTGATAGGAATCGTTGAAGATATGTTTTCCATGTTTCCATCAGCCATTAGTCCAGGAGATCTTAATGGAACCATAGGACTACCAACTCTCTCACTAAGAACCACCCTAAAGTCCTCATGCTCCAAGTGGTCAAGCTTAGGAATAAATTAAGATCTATGATGGAGTTCCTCCCATGGCAGCTCAACTCCCGACATGGCCTCAATAATCACTTCATCTGAAGGCAAAACACTATCAAGGCAGTTGTGCATGTGAGAAGACTGCACTTCCCATGCCGGTAGCACATAAGGGTCCTCCTCTTCCGTCCATGAAGTGGAAGGACTGGGCTCTACAACACTCTCAATATTAGCTTGATAAGCTGCCATAGTTGTAGGAAACGGCACGTCCATCACGATGGGCTCACTCAGAGTACTCAGTGTAGGAAGAATCCAAGGATATTCCATATGACTCATGTGAAAAGACACTGATCTCATAGATGTCGAAGCCTCACTGGAACTAGACCCTATCATAAGGATCGGTGCAGGACAACTAAAGCTTCCCATGAGGGATGGATACATGCCTACACCCACACTCTCAGTTGCCGGTTGAGAGTGTTCAATGATCGGGATTGAAGCTCTAGAAGATGTGGTAACTGACGGATTCTTGAATGAAATTTGATCAATTGTGACTATATTCCCATTAAATGGAAAGCATACAACACAAAATAGGGAAGAAGCTACGGCTTGCATACTGTACATCCAATTCCTACCCAACAAGTGATTGTAGTCAAGGGGCGCATCAACCACCTCGACCTCTATCATAATGGTCTTCCCTCCCAAACAGATCTTAAGGGAAGGAAGGATCCCGTGTGGCCTAAATGATCTCCCATCGAATGCAGTTAACATGGTCGTTGATTTAGATAGCTCAGGGGAACCTAAACCCTTCCAACATGATAAAGACATCACAGAAGCGGCGGCGCCTTCGTCAATCATAGTGCGCTTGACGATCATGTTAAGACATTCTACATGAATCAAAAGAGACACATAGTAAGGCAAGCGAGGCTGAAGTCCTGCGGTTTCAAATTTAATCACAGAGGAAGAATCATCATCATTCACACCAAGGATAGAAAGCAAATCCATCCTTTACGAAGGACAACTCTGAAGCACTTCCAATGCAGACATCGCACAAGGAGTGTGGCCCAAATCCTCGACAACTAAATAGTTCTGGGTGGCTTAGGCATCAGGATTATGCCCCGAACGCTTAAGGACTCCCTTAGGAATGTGAGCTGCAGCTTCAGGTTTATCCATAGGTTTCTCAATATGCAAAGGAGACCCTGGTGGATCAGGTTCCTTTCTAGGGATGGGTTGTGACGAACCATAGTTCTTCGCATGCATCACAACTTTCGCAGCACGTACCATGTTAATGCAACCACGACCACTACCCTCCAGTGGATCTTGATCACCACCAGAATGATCATGGGTCCTCGAGTTCATATTTTGATTGTGAGGTAAAGGGTTAGTTATCATAGCTTTGCCCTATGCCAAGAATCTCAAAACTTCATTGATACGAGGGCACAAGTAAGTGAGGTGATCATCCTTACACAACTTGCAAGGGAATTTAACCTTACGGTTAGCTTGCTTTTCCCCCCCAGCATTACGAGTGTTCTTGTCATTATTATTAGCATTCTCATTCCTATTCCCACCCTTACGATTATTCTTACCCTTGTTTTTATTCCGTCTGGGCTGCTGGTAACCCTTCTGGTCCGACAATTGCACCGAAAGTACACTCACTGTTTGGGCAGGTTGAGACGAAGCCATGGCTTGTCCCGAAGTAGATTGGTTGATTGACAATTGACTAACTTGTTTTGCAACCGAATCCATAGGTTTAGCACTTGCACAACCCACAATGCCACCGACATGTGGTCCAGGTTTAACTTTGGGGTCGAAATTAGAACGCGGATCATTGGGAATGATCTCATATAACAAACTGGACTGAGCATAAATCAAATCCAATTCCTACACCCTAAAAATGGCTTGTTCCTCATTTTGCACTCTGGATGTAGAAACATCCTTCGGTATATATGGAAATAACAACTTAAGGAACCATTCGAGGAGGAATTCTGGTGGTATAAAGGATTTAATTAACCTCTTCCATCTATGCCACTCTTGGATATGATCTGAGATATGTGTGGCTTTATCCTGCTAAAATGTCAACAAGAGTTTAGTACCAACATCATAACACACTGGTAGTTGGAAGTGGTTAAGAAAAGTCATCGCTAGGTCATCGAACAAAGCGAATTCCCCCCTAGGTAGCTCTATATACCATTTTGTGGCAGGCCCTGTAAGGGTGCATTGAAACAGCATTAAACAGATTGAGTCCTGGTGTAAGGAATTCAAAGAGAACCATAGGTGAAACATAGTAACATGTTCGCTCAGATCCTCTCCCGATTTGCCCTCAAACTTGGGTATGTCCAAGGGAAGCTTAGTAGGGATAGCCAGCCAAGCCGGGTCATGAGCTACAGGATCATTCATCAATCTCAACAAGTCAGGAAGATTCAGCATTATGAGAAAAGGGAGCCTAGGATGATGAGGTTGATGGACCGCTCCCTGATAGTTCTGATTCACATAGGTCTGATTACTACCATGGCCTTGGCCATAGTGCCCTCCTCCCGTTTGACTCGTATAGGGTGGCATGGAAGCACCACAGTGTGGTGTACCTTGACTATTCATAGCTACAAAGCCATAATTTGGAGAGTAAGCAGGTTGTTGATACCCACACCCATAAGGTGAAGAACCCTATCCATACTATGTCCCATAATAGGGTCCATAAGTCATCGCATGAGATGTCCCATGAGACACTCTGTAAGTAGGAATATACGCTCCGAAAGTAGGAATGTGACCTCTAGAAGTATGACCATGACCTCCCACAACAATGGGCAGTGCATGAAGCTGAGACACAACCAGTCTAGTAACTACAGTACGGACATAACTTGTAGCAACGTTCCAACCCGAAGGACCATGTGAATGAGGTGGAGGGTGAACATTCGAAGAACTAGGGATAGAGGATGAAGGGATCTATGTAATTATGTACGTACTATTCCCTATAGTCACTTGTCTCAGATCTGGTATCCTAATAGGATCACTAACCCTAGACCTAGGAGGAATATGTGATGTAGCTTCCACCACCGGGATGGAAGGTGCAATGTGACTAGTGCTCCCAAACCTCTCCGCATGGTAAGGAATGAGAGTGCCCCCAGGCATAGTGTTAGGCTTGAACTCAGATTCATCATGAAATGCCAAATCATGTGTGGGAAAACCAGACATACCATAACTACCATAACTAGTGCTCATGGGTTCAAAATGAGTCTCATCATCCTCCAGCATTCCATACCAGCGATGCGTCAATGGGGAATCAACCCTAGAGTAAGTAGGTCTATGATGAGAGGTTCCTATCTCATAAATCATAGGACCTAACTCAGTCAATTTGGGTGAAGGATCATAGTTAGGAGTAAACTCCCCATCTTCCACGTGAATGGGAGAAGGTGGTTCAAGAATACCTTCTATATGGTCTCCCATGGTGTGTGAATCAATGTGCGAAGTAGTCTCCCTAGACTATCTATTTCTCACTCCCAAAGGAGGAGGAGACGTAGAAGGCAGAAGTCCTGCTAAATGATGAGAATGGCGAGGAGCCACACCTGAATCCACAATAAATCAAAAAATATAAAAGACTCTCTATCTACACAAACCCTAGGCAAGCTAACGTGCACAGAGCAATCACCAATAAAATCTAAATCCAACTACAAGCAATCAAGGCTAGGATAAGTGAGCTCCCGAATGAAGCAGGTATGTCTCACCTAGGAGAGGCTTGAGACTCCCATACACAACAAGTGGAGGTATGTAACCAATTATTGTGACCCTCAGCTTCAACGCGTAAAGCGACTGTGATGTCCGACCCCAACCTAGCCGGGACACCTGCAGAATAACCCCTGCAAAGTACCCCCTCAATATCCTAGGTAAGGCCACTAAGGTCAACTCAATATAATCAATGCTCAGGTGGGATTGACCGTATAGGTAGGGTAGCAAAGCCCAAAACTCTCGAAAGAGCCCCCAAATACGAATACAATCCTGGAAATATCTCCAGTGCTACTCAGTTATGACTAGGGGTCATCCCAATCAATAACCACTCACAGTGCCTTGTCCTTAACTCCCTTTTGAGAGGAGGATCGTGAGAAACACTGGTTATACCAAGGAATTTCACACACTCACTTGGACAGACACATACATGTTTTTGTTTAGTGGTCTTGGAGAATTTACTCACAATGAACTATTCCAAGACCCTAAAACCTAATCTTGTTGGTGAACCCTATCAAATAAAATAGTGTAGTTCATTTTAATTAAGTGTTGATTTTAATTGGCTTTATTACTCAAAAGAGGGATATGGCCGTGCAACTAATGGTGTTATGACACAACATGACGTAAAATGCACACCTAACAATCAATGCAAATGCATTGTGTCCATGAAAATAGGGTATGCTACTACGTGAAATGCACAATTTTCTTCAAATGATAAATGCAAGCTTTCCTATATGAAATCCTGACTAATACTCCAAAGCAAATCTAGTGCAAGTACTATGCAAAATGCAAAATGCAATGCATGATGATAACCAAATATTTTGGATTTTTTGAAATAAAATGAGATATAAAAAGAAACAGAATGATTCTACAATCCCCAGACTCTGTAAGCACACTCAAACAACACTCAAGCAAAGCACTAAGGTAAAAGAAGTCTAATGCACTAATCCCAAAACAAAAAATCGAAAATGCAATGACAAGAACATTCTTAAAAAAGAAACTTACCCTAAAAAAAACGTCTCTGGTCAGAAATAGAGGTGTATACAGACTCTGGAAGTATCAAAGGAGACTCAACAACCATCAAAATTCACCCGGCAACCATTCAACTTTCTCTAAAAGGAAAAACTAATGGCATACACGACTATTTGCAGTAAACCCGCGTGTATACGTGGAAATAGCAGAGAAACCCGCATGTATACGCGACTGTGAGTTCAAAACTAACGTACAGGAAGAAAGGTGCATAAAAATAAAGGCAAACAGACAAGCTGAGACAAACTTCACACCAATCAGACACTACTAGGCAAACATGGCCCCAGACCCGACACAGAAACAAGAGAAAAAGAGCAATTCAAAGTCATTGAATGCCGATAGAAAACCCCCAAAGGACAACTACTAGGAACTCCCCAACGGAGTCGCCAATTCTGTTACGGAGAGAAATTCCTATGGCTTGGGGTACCACAATAGACAGAAATCAATACTCCAGAAATCAATCCTTTCCAATATGCAATAGAAAATAAATATCTAACACTAAAGGATCAGACCTTGTACCTTATTCCAGATGGTTGAAGTAGATCCCCATTGAGCTTTCCAACTTCAGCTTGAATTGATAGATTACTTCCTCAACAACAAGTAAAAAATCCAAGCATACTATATATATTGGTGTTAGATCTATTCTATCATATATAATCAACAATGTATAAGAATTTGAAAACATCCATGGATAAAATATCCATTCAACCATACATTATTGGACAGGAAAAGATATTTCTATTAATATAAAATCAGATATTACAATGGATACAACCTCTGTCGACACGTCTACGAATCGAAGAAACTGAATCCCCCACTTGGGCCTCCACCACCTCAATCCTCCATCTCTCGATAGCAAGCTCACAAGCAAAAGGAAAGCTTGGGAAGAACACAAAAGTGCTCCAAGGGACGAAGGGATGCAGACTCAAGAACAAGTGCTGGCAATAATGGACTATAGTTTCTTTGCTCTCAATTCTCTCATCTGCCTTCAATGTACCATAGAGTTCCTTATATAGATTTTCAAAGGGGTAATGAAAGGTTGAATCCGAGCGATCTCAAGGCATAGGGAAGGCCAGGAGTCAAGTGAGTCAGATCCATGTCAAGGAAAACTCCGAAAGAATTTGGATTTTGTACACATCCTGATGTACGTGGTTTTAGGGGTCAAACCCACATATATACACGATTAGGGGTTTAAAATTCACGTATATGAATTTACACATGTTTTTAGGGATGGTTAAGGAAACATCAAAGGACAAAAAATGGTCCGAGGGGTCTAAGGAGTCTGCAAAGGGACAGGGGAAGGCCATACAAGTGTGATTCACCTAGAGTGGTAATATCAGCTATAACAGTCCCAACAACCAGTCCAATACATAGGCAAAGAAGTGTAATAGGAAATCGAAGGACATCGATAAGTGGTGTGAGTTCCATAAAATCCCGTCGCACAACATTGATGAATGTCATGCAAAATAATCATTGTTTGCTGAGATAAAACACTTGGATCCATACTTTGAATCAAACACTGATGCAGAGAAAGAAAGGGGAAAGTAAGTCATTGTCGCAGAACCTAGTGCCACCATCACAACCGCAAATATCCAACTGGAAGATTCAAAGGAGCCAGAGGAAGGGGAACGCCTCTTCCATTCACAACTATGGGTGTAGGGGACTCCGCTACATTTCATTGTTGACAGTGGTAGTCAGAAGAACCTCATCTCGATCGAGGTTGTCAAAATATTGAAGCTTTTGATGATTCCACATCCCCAACCCTACAACATTGGTTGGTTGAGCCATGGATGAGACATCTGTGTCGGTAAACATTGTCACCTCTCCTATGAGATCAATCCCTTCAAAGATGACGTAATGTGTGATGTTTCCCCGCTTGAAGTTTGTGATGTTATTTTAAGACAAACATATATGTGAAAACATCATGTTGTATATGAGTCTAAACCTCATAGTGTCATTATTACTTTGGGAAAGAAACTCTATAATATACCAGAGACACTTCCTACGCCATTTGGACTACTCCATTGGTGCGGTCCTCACTTAGCATGGCCATCTAGTTGCATATCACAGTGAGACACTTTCAAATACAGTCCACAAGTACCCCACATATGACAAGGAAATGTACTACATTGTCCAAACTTGCTACCAATGGAAGCATTACATCCTTGGAAAATAAACCGTCATCCACACTAATCACAAGCTTTGGATTTCATGTAAACCCAAGGAAAGTTACAGAACGACCACCACCAGAAGTGGTCCACTTACTTGGACCATCTCCTCTTGAACATTAAATATAAGAAGGGAAGCACCAATCCCCGATTCATTGATTTCCTCATTCAACCTCCAATAACAACATTAACCATAATGCTCAACTCCTGTAGCCATGAAAGCTCTGAGTGGCCTTAAATATATGACAGTGATCCTGAGTTTTCCCCCATATACCAATCCTTATGTGTAGGTACACTAGTGGCATACTTTCATATTCAGGAAGGACTATTATGCCAATTGGTCCATCTTTGTTTTCCTTCAAGCGATTGTGCGAAGATGATTTGGGAAGCACATTACAGCCAGATGGTAGGTAACTTTAGCACTGAGAAGACAGTGGCGGTCTTGCGAAAATATTTTTATTGGCCCAAACTCTGACATGGCGTCGACCGATATTTCAAATACTACACTACCTACACCATCATGAAACCAATCGTCAAAATAAAAAAGCAGGGGTTGTAAGCCCCCCTTCCAACTTTGAATGGACCATGGGAATCCATCTCCATGGATTACATGTCAGGACTAGCTTCAACTAAGCATGGTAATGACTGTGTGTTTGTGGTCATGGATCACTTATCTAAGATGGACATTCTGATGAGTTGCAAGAAGAACATCTCTACCAAAGCCACTGCTAAGCTCTTCTTCAAGAATATTTGGGTTCATTTGGGGCTGCCACAAACTATTATTTCATATTGGAACAAAAGGTTCTTTAGTAATTTTTGGTTTTTTCTATGGTCATTGATGGATACCAAGCTCACCAAATCAACTTCCTTCCATCCCTAGACTAATGGATAAAAAAAGATCGTCAACCGGATGATTGTGCATATTTTGAAAATCTACAATTCTAAACATCCACACACATCAGATGAGAACCTTCCTTATGTTCAACATAAATATAACATAACTCTTCATAGCTTTATCGGTCACGACCATTTTCAAGTGTGCCTGGGTTTCCAACAACTAGCCCCAAATGATGTAGCTTTGTCCCTTGCATCCACACAAGAAGAATATTCCCATGCTCAGTCCGAGGTTGATAAGGCCACCAAATTTATTGAATGAATATAGCACATCCACCAACAGCTCTATGAAATTTTGCAAAAGGACAATACTAAGTACAAGAAATGACATGACCAACATTGGGTTCCACACAAGTTCCAAGTTGAGGATAAGGTTTGGTTGCATTTGCAGAAAGAGAGGCTCACAAGACCCCATCGCAAGCTTCATCCACTTTGATATGGTCCATACACCATCACCAAGGTATTTAGTGACAATGCCTTTGAATTAAGTATTCCTCCATTCCTTGGCATGCACCCAGTATTCAATGTGGAGCTCCTTCGACCATAGTTTGTACCATTGTTGTACACCTCAAAGGTGGAAAAACAATTGACACCTATAGATCTTAATCTCGACTACATGGAACAAACAACCATTGATCAGATCATCGACACAACGGTTAAGGGCACCCTCTAGTAGAATATCCAACTATACTAAGTTGTCAAAGCAAGGTAGCTTCTCCACCAAGGCAAGTGGCTCACCAGGAGTTAAGTTCAGTAGAAGTTTTCCAATTTGATGTGGGAACTCAACGCAATGGAGACCATTGCTTCCTAAGGATGGAGGACTGATCTAGATGGGTATATGTGGCCACTCACCTATTCCACTACCTCAATACATTTTCCCATTTTGGAAATTTTGTTGTAATTTTCTATGGTTTTTCAGGTCCCAAACTTTTAGGGTTGTTTTGAGGCCTAAATGATGTTTTTTGGTGATTCCGGGTGCCAAACAGTTTCCAATGACATTCATTTGGCTCCAACTAAAAGTTGTAGATCTCATATATACCTTTCCAATGGGATATTGAGCACCCCAAATGGAGATTGTATGCAGAAGTTATGGCCCTGAGAAGTTGACTATTCAACTAACACCTTGGGGCCACAAACTTTATGACGATTCATCTCCTAAGTTTAGGTTTAGGGTTTCTACCTCTCTAAGGATTTATGATAAAAGGCCCTTCAACCTCCTCTTTTATTTAGCTTGTGATGAGTGAGTTTACTGTATCATTGTGTTTATTTTCATATATCTATGTATGTGAATATATATATTCTCTTTCATTTCGTTCTCACATAAATACAGATCAATAAGAGATATCACCTCGGCAGTAGAGAAGAGAGATCCAATGCAACCCTACAAAAACAATTGTATGCATCTATATTGAACTTGTCATATGCCTAGCATATTAATAACAAGACACAAACCCTAACATGCAGAAGGTAGCATAGAGGAGGCTCAATGAACACACTGAGAACACCACATAGTGCATTTAGAAGGAGGAGCTAACTAGAACTCCTTCCATGCAGACATTAACACCCTTCCTTTCTTCAATTATCCTTAACTAAATGTTCACTATCTTGAACTGAAAGTGAACTAACTTGAACTGAATATTAACTGAATTCAACTAAATGTTAACTTACTTGAACTAGATTTTAACTTAATTGAACTGAATGTTAACTTACTTGAACTGAATGTTAACTTTAGTTGAATTGAATTTTAATTGACTTGAACTGAATGTTAACTTTACTTGAATTGAATTTTAACTGACTTGAATTGAATGTTAACTTTACTTGAACTGAATGTTAACTGACTTGAACTAAATGTTAACTAAATGTGAACCAAACTCAATATTTAACTTATTGTTGATCACTTATTTAACATGCTAACTTAAGTGCCATTAGTGCTTCACTCTTAGTGCCATCCATGAACAACTTATATTATTAACTCTTGCATATATATCTTTAGTTAACTAATGCATGTTGATTGATGAACATTAAGATCTTGTTTACTTAACTGACTGCATTCAATAGAAATTCAACTGATGCTTTGACTGGGTCACTGAATGAGGCATTCATATTTTACTGAAGCTTTATAACTTGAGTTCACTTAGACATTTGAATGTGAAATTCGAATTCTCTTTCTCTATGATTTATTTCATTATCATTAAATAATTAATGGATGATCCATATATGTATTATTTATCCATATTATCATATCATACTCATAATAATTATTCCATGCATTCTGATGATCATATATATTACCTCGGGCCATATAGTCATATGCTAAAGTAATACACTCTAGGGGTATCTCAGAACTAAAGGGGACTTATAGCACTGAATGACCATGACTAGCAATATATCACATAGTATAACCACATGACTTGATACAACACAATTCCATCTCCATAATTGGAGATCCATTCTCATAGGTTACCATCTATGAGAATCATTGACTTGATACAACACAAGTCCACAGTCTTGATACAACACAAGACCAATCTTTATACAACACTGTTGTCACATATATAGTACCCAGGCTACCATATTCTATTTTTCAGACATAGTACATTTTTCAGCCAGATCTACATATGAGATGTTGAGATGAGCATTTTTTGATGGATCATGTTTATACTAGTGGACTATTGTACTCTCCCATGTCAGGACTAAGTCTCGGGACACTCAGATTTGAGGACCAATGTAGCCATTTATGTTATTTCAGAGCAGTCATGGATGCCTAGTGTTATATTAGTTCTTTCTCATTGGACAAATGGTGTCTCAGATGGATTTTATTGCATGGTTATGACTCAGCATTTTATATTGTGTTATGGTTATTATTGCTCTTATACTGATTCTTGTGACATGTATTAACTTGTGGTATCATGATCTGGCGGTCATAATTATATGGACTTGGTTGTATCTTGTACTATGTATCGATGTTCCTACTTAGACTTGGAATTTCTTGATCTATACTCATTGGTTTTACCCTCCTTAGGGATAATAGAGGTAGTCATTCCCACCATTGTTTTGGCTTGCTAGTGTCGGCTCCATCATTCATTGTCTTCATCCATCCATTACCTTCCAGTTTAATTTTCAACCTGACTGACTTCTTGACTTGTGGCATGGACGACCTTTTTCCTCGCTAGAACCTTTGTTGGACAAGCCTCCCTATTTACATTGTGTCTCGGATCTAAGTTGGTGACAAAACTTGCCTATGGTAAGTTGGATAGTATGCCTAGATCATTCTGGTCAATTGTCCTGATGTTTGGCACTGTGCAGAATTCCCCCTAGTCACTTGAGATGTTGTTGGCTAAAACTGAAAGCTCATGTACTACTTTTATTGAAATATTAAATATGCGCCCATGGAAAATGAAAATTGTAAAACTATGTTTCTTAACATAGGCAAAAAGGGAAAGAGCAATGAAATGCTAAAAAAAAATACTCCTTGAAGAGTATAAGAAAAGGTCCAAAAAAGCAATGGTTAAAAAATGTTATATCAAAAGATTGCTGACCTTATTAAAAATAAATATGGCCCGAATGAAAGCTATGATTAGTTGTGCTTTTAAGCACTGGTGAAGTCCCAAAGGGTTCATATAGGCCAAAAGGCCACAGAATGAAATGTGATCCTAATGAACTTGGATCAAAATTGATGTAGACATGATGCCTAAGTTGAATAAGCACTCTCTAAACAACTCATCCATCTGTGAGGCACTGCCATTCCTTGTGTTGATGTTTGTCCAATGTTGGTTATAGTGAGTTCTCCCTCTCCTTGTCGAAAGTGTCATGATGTTGAGTAGGAGGTCATCCTTTGCCTTAGCCTTGTCATTTCCACCTTTCACACTTCACTAGCAAAATGACTACAGCTATGAAGTGAGTATAGTCTTGAAAGTCTGAGTCTAAGTAATAATAAATAAATCCTGATATTTAAAAGTATTTGTTGATGTACCACCAATGAAATGAATGCTACTTGTTGACCTTGTTACGTGAATGAGTTGTAGAGCATGGTTTAAACTCTTAACACTTGCAGCAGATTCATATATTCTGAGTTATTATCGGTGTCTGATTATTCACAGATGGTTATATTGTTTATTGGTTATGATTGATGATCAGAATGAGATCTATGAAGGGTATGAGTATACACCTTTGATGGATTGGGACTCTCTGAGTCCAATGAGATAGTTTATTTCTAGTTTCAGGCACTTACAGATGTGATCAGGCTTATTCTGCTTTTCTGATGTAGTTTTTCTTCACAGATTGATTTGTTTGAGTAGGGAGATGTTTCAGTTGGATCTCCTACAGTGTTGTATGGGCATAGTGGGGTGCAGCCACTTGTTTCTATGATTGAACCCCCATCTCAGAGAGCTTGGAGGGCTCAATTTGACAATGCAGGCACCCTAAGAGGTTGTTTTAGCAGTATCACGTTTCCCGAGGCAAATTAAAAAAAGATGAAATGGCTATTGAAGAAATTGATTTTGGATACTGATGCAAAGAAATGGCATGGGGTGAGTCATAATGATGAGAGTGATGTCTTCCATGCCTTATCCAACAGTTTGAGTATTTTATGGGGCCTGCACCAATTTTTGGGCAAATTTATATATTTTCTGGAGCTTTTTGGGAGACCCACGATTTCCTCAAGGAGGCACAAAAGTCAAAATTTTAAATTGTTATATTATTTATTGTGCCATGGGGACACCCAAACGGAGTTAGTCAAACACTCCTTGGACCCACCATGTGCTTTCATTTATTTCTTGTTGAGTGGGTTACCTTTATTTGGGTGGTTTAAGTCCACTTTGGTAAATTATAATTATATTGATCCATGTATTGTATGTTGAGCTCATCTCAACCATTGATTAGAACATTGTATCTTTTAATCTTAGCCACTTGTTTTGAAATTGGTTAGGATTTGGTTATGATTGAGGTTATCTCATTTCTATTTAAAGGAGACAGCTTCTCATTTGCATGGGGTCTTTGGCTCTTGGATCGGAATAATAGAAAGACTTTTTCTGTGGAAATTTTTCTGGATTTGCTTTGTATCTTATGTGCTCAAATGGTGATTAGCTTGTCTTCAACTTACTAGCATCATGGAAATTCTCGTGAGATCTTTTTTTATCTTCGTGGATATCATTGTTTTGTCTACAGGAAGGCATTTTGGCTGCAGCATTTTTGTAGGGGGACCTCAACTCGCTCAGTTCTCTTCGTCTTAGATCAAGGGGTTTTCATTAGTTTCATTGAGATCTATGATTACTTCATTTTACTCTCTTGTAGCATTTAGTTTCTTTATTTTGTATCTGCAAATCTGATATGGTTGATGTTTGCTCATGCAGGGTAGGGGGCATTTTGATGGCTTGGAGCTTGCATATGCCATAGAAATCACAAGGATCTTCCACGATTGATAGGGATAGCTAGGATCGTCACTGTTACAGACTTACACAAGATTATCTAGGTAATATCCATAGGTAAGTTCTTCTTTTCTGATATTAATCCATTTTACCTTGCTGAAATTTAACTATTTTTCTGAAAACTCCTAAACCATAAAAAACCTAAAAAATCAAATAATCAGGGAATCATCCGATCTTTTACCAAACCAATTTTGGGTTTCATATATCGAGCCTCCCCCTAAATAAATAAAATATAATTCTGGTCAAATTCCTCATAGATTGACCTAGATCTTATTTTTTAGCAGAAAACTGCATAACCCCCCACTGAAAAAATTCACCTGCTAGGGTTTTTCATTTTTCTAATTTTTGACTTCATAGATGGATAGATCGGGTCTTGGGAAGTCCAAATAAACCCCAATGCTATCACGAGGCTCAAAAGTTTGACCGGGATCTAAAAAATAGACTGAAACTGCCCTAGCGCTCTCACTGAAAATTGGCCTTTTCCAGAAGTAGGTTTTTCTGAAATCTGACATGATAGGATGATATATCAGGTCCCAAGCATCCCAGAACACCCTCAACACTATGCTAATTCATCTTGGTTTTCCCTAGATCTAAAAAAATCAGTTTTCAGCCTCCTAGCCCCATCATTAGATTTTGACTTTTCTAGATATGATTTTCCTGTTGTTTTCCTGATTTGGGCTTGTAGATCAAGTCTCCTTAATCTCTTCTCATCCTAAACACTGAGCCATCAGCCTTTCGGTACCCACTAAAGCTTCATATTTGTCTTCCTAGCCACTAGCGCTAGCTATCTACTGAGTTGGGTTTCTTGTACCTTGGCTTTTTCTAGACCAATTGCTTTCTGGTTTTGTAGATCAAGGAATTCCCAAGTGGGTTTCTTGAAATGTTGTCTTACTGCTAACTCCATTTCCCAATGCATACAAATCACTGATCTCCAAGCTAGCACTGCCCTTAGGCTCTTAGCCTTTTCCATCTACCAGCATTCACTGATAGCTCAAACACCTTTTACTGAGTCTAATTTCTAGGTACTGGATAGTCCCAACTCTGTTCATGCTTGCCCTGTTATAGTTACGTGTCCCAAGACAATTGCTAGTACCTAAACCCTAGAGCTAAGGTTCCCATTCACCTTACACCTTAAGTACCCTGAAGCCCCATCTGATCTTCTTCTGGTGTCTAGGTTTGTTCTCTCCTGTCGGGAGCAGATCCAGGTCTCCCCCATTGTTGTCCTAGACTAGGATAACCTAAAGTGAAGACTACCTTGATTGGCGTGACAACCATCCATTTGGGAGTCTAGGTAGTCATGGCTCCACCCCTTAGTTGATTGCCCCTCTACCATCCATTTTGGATCCACCTTAAGCAAGAAACTACAAGACGGGTGATAACATTTTGGTGCCATTGCCAGGGAGGTAGAGGCCTACCTTGGTTCAACATACCTCACCTTTCCCTACGACATATCTTTTTCAGTGAATTACTTGTGTGGTTCACCTGGCGACTCCACCCCCCGAATCCACTGAGTATCATGCCCAACATATTAATCTTAAGTTCTTAGAGCATACCATAAATCATAATGAATTCGAATGTATTTTTGAAGCACTTGAAGGAAGTAACCAAGAACATGATTGAAACTAACAGACAAATAAGCGAAAGGAATATATGGAGGTCAGACTATGGGTATGAGGATGATCTCGAGCATGATTATGGGTATGAATCTAGTTATCACAATTTTTATTATACCCACCAACTTCCTCACCCATGCAATAAATATTTCCTGACCATCCTGAGTGAACCTGTAAGTCGACATGAACCTAGAGGTCATTCCCAGTCAAAGCCTTATAGCCAAGTAACTGGAGTTGTTAAAAAGAAAGACAAACGGTCTCCTTTTGACTTTTCTAAAATACCCAGAGCACCTCATCCTATGCCAGATGATTACACTAGGAGGATGCCCCGGTTCAATGGAAATAAATATATATCTATTGAAAATCATCTGGACATTCTATGGGATTACATGGAATCTAGAGGTGCAGACAATGAAGATGTTTATATGCGAGCCTTAGGAGAATCCTTGCAAGGGGAATTTCAACTATGGTTTGATCATTTAGCACCAGGATCCGTCACTAGGTATGACATGTTCACAGATTTGTTAATTAATAGTTGGAGTAGGAACACTGATGATTCTTTAGAGTGTGAATCTAGCAATGATATTAATCAGTATATTGGCAAAGTGCTTTCTCAATTGGACCATTCCTCTCCTAATATGTTCCAAATTCTGAGCATGCCTGCAATCCATAAGAATGTTACAAAGTACTTCAAGAATAATGTTTCAAAACCTGATGATAAAAGTAAGAGGCATATCAATCAAATCATACAAGATACTTTGTTATTATTTCCTAAAGCAGTCACAAAGAAAATCCTGGATTTGATCCGTAGAAGGGAAACTGATCACAATCAAGAAGCATCCATAGTGGAGCCTTCCATTTGTAAGTCCATTAAAGAGCCTTTAGAAGAGGAACTCCATAGTCATTGCCTAATAGATGATAATTTGAGTCAGTATCCAACCTATCCGAATCTAGATTGAGACCTTGATCATGTCCCTATAAAAAAAGAATAGGTGGAAATTAATAAAACTTCCGTTGAAGAGCAATCATGTGGTCATATTGTAGTTGAATACCAAGTTTGTGAGGATAGAAATGAACGTAGTGATGTTTTTCCTTATCAAGTGAATGATGATGATCAATCATCCTCAGTTTAATGTAATGAACAATCTCAAGAAGAACAACCACATGATGATGATATACTAGTGAGTGAGCTTGACCTAGAACCTTCTTTGTCACATCTGTTGAACTGGAATCTGTGTCCAAATAGTCATTAAGAGCCTCCAAGGAATGATTCTTGTAATGCTACTACTATTCCCCGTCATACTTTTGATCAAGGTGATTTGGTTGAGGAGATTAATCATGGTCAGTCTAGTTCTTGGGATGTTAGTTTCAATATTGCCAATCTTTCTAGAAAATGTCCCATATCACATGCAAGATTGGTGTTAACATCTTTAGGTGATGCAAATCAAGTGTTAATTTGTCAATCCACCCTCCCATCCCAGCTCTTGATGTACTTCTCTATGGTATCATGCAGTGCATATTCTGGAAAGTGTCAACTGGTCAATGGTAAAGCCGCTTTTATCTCCTTTCATCCTTGGTGCATAATGCTTTCAATTTTGATAATTTCTTTGATTGGGTGAATGAAAAGCTATGTAAAGACCAATTCCATATTTTCTCTTTTTATAAGCAGCAAATGGGGTTAATCTCAATTTCTGGTTTAATGATTTCTAATTTGTCCCTATTTTGCTTCACCATTTATCATGATATGAGTATGATTGAGTGTGCTAACCAGAAAGAGGAGGGAATAAATGATGGACTAGGGGGCATGAATCATGTATCGTATTCTTTTATTTCATCAAATTTAAAATTGCATAAATTTTATGATCCTATCGATCTATGGGTAGAAGAAGTTTGCAGCAATCAATCTCATCCCTAGCATGATTTCATTTCTTTTCATCCATGTATTTCTTTAATTTTCAAACAACAAGTTATAATGGCTTCAATTTTCGTTCACATTGCTCACAAGCCATTTTTTATTTGTTGTATCATTAACTGTAAAGAAAGCTCAATATATTTGTTCAGCAAGTGGTTACATTGGATTTATGATTTTACCTAACACTTGTCTAAACTGGTTAGAGTAGGGTAGGTAGGATTGAATAAGCCTTTCCCGGTAGTAGTGTAAAAATTTGCATCTTTGTTTGAAGCTCACCTTTGAAGCTCTTAGTATAGTTTTGATTTTTGTTATCCTGCAAAATAAAAAATCAAACTTTTATCGAAAGTTATGGTTATAGATTAGATTTATCTTTCTGCTTTTAATTTTCATGCATATTTATTTTCAGTATTTTAAATACTATCCACATATTGTTCTGACGACTGGTATGTGAGTTTGGTATAGCTCTCGGCATGTTGCAGGTAGTTAGGTGCATTTTTGGTAGCGGTGGCAGAGCTGGATGAATGGATCGAGGATGCAGGAAGCAGAGTGTGAGGACTAGAGATTCTGAGGTTCTCAAGTGCTCTTTTTAGCAGAGCGCTTGTCCCAGCTGGAGCCAGATGTTATCACATATATAGTAGCCATGCTACCATATTCTATTTTTCAGAAATAGTACATATTTCATCCAAATCTCTTACATATGAGATGCTGAGATGAGCATTTTTTCATGGATCATGTTTATACTAGTGGACTATTGTACTCTCCCATGTCAGGACTGAGTCTTAGGACACTCAGATTTGAGGACCAATGTAGCCATTTATGTTATTTCAAAGTAGTCATGGATGCCTAGTGTTATATTAGTTCTTTCTCATTGGACAGATGGTGTCTCAGATGGATTTTATTGCATGGTTATGACTCATCATTTTATATTGTGTTATGGTTATTATTGCTCTTATACTGATTCTTGTGACATGTATTAACTTGTGGTATCATGATCTGACAGTCATAATTATATGGACTTGGTTGTATATTGTACTATGTATCGATGTTCCTACTTAGACTTGGAAGTTCTTGATCTATACTCATTGGTTTTACCCTCCTTAGGGAGAATAGAGGTAGTCATTCCCACCATTGTTTTGGCTTGCTAGTGTCGGCTCCATCATTCATTGTCTTCATCCATCCATTACCTTCCAGTTTAATTTTCAACCTGACTGACTTCTTGACTTGTGGCATGGAGGACCTTTTTCCCTGCTAGAACCTTTGTTGAGAAAGCCTCCCTATTTACGTTGTGTCTCGGCTCTGAGTTGGTGATAAAACTTTCCTATGGTAAGTTGGATTATGCCTAAATAATTCTGGTTGGTTGTCCCGATGTTTGGCACTGTGCAGAATTCCCCCTAGTCACTTGAGATGTTGTTGGCTAAAACTGAAAGCTCATGTACTACTTTTATTGAAATATTAAATATGCGCCCATGGAAAATGAAAATTGTAAAACTGTGTTTCTTAACATAGGCAAAAGGGGAAAGAACAATGAAATACTAAAAAAAAATACTCCTTGAAGAGTATAAGAAAAGGTCCAAAAAAGCAATGGTTAAAAAATGTTATATCAAAGGATTTCTGACCTTATTAAAAATAAATATGGCCTGGATGAAAGCTACGATTAGCTTTGCTTTTAAGCACTGGTGAAGTCCCAAAGGGTTCATATAGGCCAAAAGGCCACAGAATGAAATGTGATCCTAATGAACTTGGATCAAAATTGATGTAGACATGATGCCTAAGTTGAATAAGCACTCTCTAAACAACTCATCCATCTGTGAGGCACTTCCATTCCTTGTGTTGATGTTTGTCCAGTATTGGTTATAGTGAGTTCTCCCTCTCCTTGTCCAAAGTGTCATGATGTTGAGTAGGAGGTCTTCCTTTTCCTTAGCCTTGTCATTTCCACCTTTCACCCTTCACTAGCAAAATGACTACATCTATGAAGTGAGTATAGTCTTGAAAGTCTGAGTTTAAGTAATAATAAATAAAGCCTGATATTTATAAGTATTTGTTGATGTACCACCAGTTAAATGAATGCTACTTGTTGATTTTTTTACGTGAATGAGTTGTAGAGCATGATTTAAACTCTTAACACTTGCAGCAGATTGATATATTCTGAGTTATTAATGGTGTCTAATTATTCACAAATGGTTATATTGTTTATTGGTTATGATTGATGATCAGACAGAGATCTATGAGGGGTATGAGTATACACCTTTGATGGATCGGGACTCTCTGAGTCCAATGAGACAGTTTATTTCTAGTTTCGGGCACTTACAGATGTGATCAGGCTTATTCTTCTTTTCTGATGTAGTTTTTCTTCACAGATTGATTTGTTTGAGCAGGGAGATGTTTCAGTTGGATCTCCTAGGGTGTTGTATGGGCATAGAGGGGTGCAGCCACTTGTTCGTATCATTTTACCCCCATCCTAAAGAACTTCGAGGGCTCAATTTGACAACGCAAGCACCCTAGGAGGTTGTTTTAGCAGTATCACGTTTCTTGAGGCAGATTAAAAAATGTCATATGGCTATTGAAGAAATCGATTTGGGCTACTGAGGCAAAGAAATGGCATGGGGTGAGTCACAATGATGAGAGTGATGTCTTCCACACCTTCTCTAGTAGTTTCAGCATTTTATGGGGCCCGCACCTATTTTTGGGCAAATTTTATATATTTTCTGGAGCTTTTTGGGAGACCCACGATTTCCTCAAGGAGGCACAAAAGTCAAAATTTTAAATTGTTATATTATTTATTGTGCCATGGGGACACCCAAACGGATTTAGTCAAACACTCCCTGGACCCACCATGTGCTTTCATTTATTTCTTGTTGAGTGGGTTACCTTTATTTGGGTGTTTTAAGTCCACTTTGGTAAATTATAATTATATCGATCCATGTATTGTATGTTGAGCTCATCTCAACCATTGATTAGAACATTGTATATTTTAATCTCAACCACTCATTTTGAAAGTGGTTAGGATTTGGTTATGATTGAGTTTCTCTCATTTCTATTTAAAGGATAGAGCTTCTCATTTGTAAGGGGTCTTTGGCTCTTGGATCGGAATAATAGAAAGACTTTTTCTGTGGAAATTTTTCTGGATTTGCTCTGCATCTGATGTGTTCAAATGGTGATTAGCTTGTATTTAGCTTACTAGAATCATGGAAATTCTCGTGAGATCTATTTATTTTTGTGCTATCATTTTTTTGTCTACAGGAGGGCATTTTGGCTGGAGCGTTTTTGTAGGGGGGCCTCAACTCGCTCGGTTCTCTTCGTCTTGGATCGGGGGGTTTTCATTAGTTTCATTGCGATCTATGATTACTTCATTTTACTATCTTGTAGCATTCAGTTTCTTTATTTTGTATTTGCAAATCTGATATGGTTGACGTTTGCTCATGCAGGGTAGGGGGCGCTTTGATGGATTAGAGCTTGCATATGCCATAGAAATCACAAGGATCTTCCACGATTGATTGGGATAGCTAGGATTGTCACTGTTACAGACTTCTACAAGCTTATCTAGGTAAGATACACATGTAATTTCTTCTTTTCTGATCTTATTCCATTGTACCTTGCTGAAATTTAACTATTTTTCTGAAAACTCCTAAACCATAGAAAATCTAAAAAATCTAATAATTAGGTAACCGTCCAATATTTTACCAAACCATTTCTGGGTTTCATAGATTGGGCCTCCCCCTAACTAAATCAACTAGAACGTTGGTCAAATTCCTCATAGATTGACCTAGATCTGATTTTTTAGCAGAAAACTACATAACCCCCCACTGAAAAAATTGACCTGCTAGGGTTTTGAGTTTTTCTGATTTATGACTTCACAGATGGATAGATCGGGTCTTAGGCAGTCCAAATAAACCCCAATTTTGTCAATAGGCTCAACATATTGACCACGATCTGAAAAATAGATTGAAACTTCCCTAGCGCCCTCACTGAAAATTGGCCTTTTCGAAAGTAGTTTTTTTTGAAATATGACATGATAGGCTGATAGATCGGGTCACAAGCATCCCAGAACACCCTAAACATCATGCTAATTTATCCTGGTTTGCCCTAGATCTAAAAAATTAGTTTTCAGCCTCCTAGCCCCATCATCATATTTTGACATTTTTCTAGATCTAATTTTCCTGTTGTTTTCTTGATTTGGCCTTGTAGATCAGGTCTCCCTGATCTCTTCTCATCCTCAACACTAAGCCATCAACCTTCCGGTACCCCCTAAATATTTAGATTTGTCTTCCTAGGCCCTAGCGCTAGCTATCTACTGAGCTGGCTTTCCTGTACCTTGGATTTTTCTGGACCAATTGCTTTCTGGTTTCATAGATCAAGGTGTTTCCCAAGTGGGTTTCCTGAAATGTTGTCTTACTGCTAACTCCATTTCCCAATGCATACAAAGCATTGATCTCCAAGCTAGGGCTGCCCTTAGGCTCTTAGCCTTTACCATCTACCAACATTCACTAATAGCTGAAACACCTTTTACTGAGTCTGATTTCTAGGTACTGGATAGTCCCAAATCTGTTCATGCTTTCCCTGTTATAGTTATGTGTCCCAAGACAATTGCTAGTACCTAAACCCTAGAGCTAGGGTTCCCATTCACCTTACACCTTAAGTACCCTGAAGCCCCATGTGATCTTCTTCTGGTGTCTAGGTTTGATCTCTCCTATCGGGAGCAGATCCAGGTCTCCACCATTGTTGTCCTAGACATGGATAACCTAAAGTGAAGGCTACCTTGATTGGCGTGACAACCATCCATTTGGGAGTCTAGGCAGTCATGGTTCCACCCCTTAGTTGCTTGCCCCTCTACCATCCATTTTGCATCCACCTCAAGTAGGCAACTACAAGGCGGGTGATAACAAACACAATATTTCAATCTTGATACAACACAAGATCATAGTACATGTATCCCACCCCAATACATGAGGACATAGATAGGACTTGATACAACACAATGTATTGACTTGATACCACACAAGTCCCTAACTTGATACAACACAAGTCTTGGAGAATGACTCTTGATGTTGTACAAACAACACCCCCTCTCATTGAGTAGACATTCTTTGCTTTACCAAGAACTTCTCACCATACCAAGCTTGTCTCAGAAGTATTTCAACTTCGTTATAGATAACGTCTTATTCACAAATTTGTGATTTTCTCATCAATAGCTATGTAATGAAATTTTATTTTTACATGACCATGACTTCGATGAAGTAAAACTTCATCTCAATGTGGTCTATCATAACACATGGTGTTTTTCAGAAACCTTGACTATTAACACCTAATAAATGTAGGCTTCAAGTCTTTCACCCTAGTAGGTAGCATCCCAAGATACACAATTCCTCAGCCGGTAGTACTATCCGCAAAATACATTTAGCTTATGTATTACTAACCGTAATACACATAGCTAATCCCAAACTATATAATAGGTCTAGTATGTATCATAATATAACAAAGAACCTATTCTAATGTACCTCAAAGTTACTCAAACATTTTCTTATCCACAAGCATAAAAATATAGCATGTATGCTAGGTACTTTAGGAGACCAACCAGCTACTTATTCAAAATAGCATCATCTAGATCTGATCCAGAATGTAGTTTCTCTAAACTATAAACTATGGATTGCATATCCATCATAAACAACACATTAAATGTGTACTTATCATGCATAAATAAAAAAAATTCTTTTCTTTCAATTTTCAACATTTGTTGACTTCAAGAATCTTCTACAAGATGAAGTTCTTAGTGAGATTTCCATTTTCTGTGATGTTCTTCAAGGCTTGATCTCTTTCATAATGATTTCATATCACAGTACCCCACATAGCCAACTATATGTCTATCTAACCTCTCCAAGAGGTTTTAATTGTTCTCTAACAATTCATACTATAACTCTTCTTGAGTATCCAATAGTTTCGAAGACTTTGACCATGTCTCTTCTCATGTGGATTTTCTTCATAAGATATCACAGCCCATGGATTCCTGGTCATGTACCGTGACTAACTAGTTTGGGGATTTTTAATTGTTGTTTCCTTTGAAGATACATCAATACTCCCTCTTCAACAAGAGGAGTATTTTATACTATACCAAGATTATTATGGACATAGGCTTAGTAAATATGCTGGTAATTATGCTCATTTATGGATATGTACAAGAGTTACATAACTCCTTTCTACACCATGTCTCGAATATAAATAACTAGGAATTTTGTAAAGTTTTACTGCTTTACAATATGAACTATTTGGGAAACATCTTTGATGTGATCTTTTGTTATCACTATAGTAGTCAAAATCCATATATCCGTGAAACTTACTTTCACTCACTAAGACATGTCTAAATCCACATACTATTGTACCAAGTAGGTAACACAACACATACTTTGTTGTACATGTCTATGTACTGAATTTAAAGCATATAATTGATCATGGGACCTAACATCTATGATATCCTACAAATATGAATATGAATCATTTTTAACTTCATGTGTGTGGTCATGGACTTGTATAATGTTCTTGAATCCTTTCAAGAAATCTATTGAACATTTTCCTCAATCAGAAGAAAATATTTATCTAAAAACTGTTACAACTCTAAACTTTAAGAATCATCCAAGATTCTTACATATAAATTCCTTATGAATATGAGTACCATACATGGTTTCTACATAGCAGGAGATTAATTGAACCAATTCCACTGGTTTTTCCAGGAGCTAGCAAATCTAGCTTCTCCCTCTCAACACCTAGGATGTGGGAATCATAAATTTGAGTCCTCCATCATGGAGACTCATACTCCTCTATATCTAACACGTATATGAATATAATTAAGATAAATACATTACCTTCCAGAGTCTTTACATTTATCTTAATAATATTAGGGTTTCTATTCTATCTTTTCCTAAGAAACATAAGAACCCCCTAATATGCTCTTTTTCAAGATTATCCATCCGAATGACTCCATGTCATTCTCTTCTTGTAGGTTATGGCATATGTTTTTCCCTACAAGAAAAATTATTCAAATGATTAATAACATTACATAACCAAGAAATATAATCATATGAAAACTTTCAACATATTGGCAATGGTTCACACAGTTATGTACGTAGACTAAATCAATGTTTTGACATAACCCCACTCATATATTATGTGATGTTTTGCATGTTGACAGTATAGCTTTGGGAGTCATTCCGATGAGACTTTTGTTGCAATCAAGTCTGGAATATATGTTGTAATTAGTTTCACATCTTCTCCTTGAGGTTATGTTGTATTAAGGTCTGAGACTTGTTGTGTCAAGTCTGGAACTTATGGTGTATCAAGTTCGCATGACATTGTCATATTCGGGAGAGATGCTTGTACTAGGATCTTATGGTTAATATCATGACCTTATGTTAAGGTATGAGACTTGTTGTGTCAAGTCCAGAACTTATGGTGTATTAATTTCACATGACTTATGTTGTATTAAATATCGAGGATATACTATGTGATGTATGGCTAGTCATGGTCAACAAGTGCTACAAGTATCCTTTAGGGATTAGCTACCCTTGACTGATTTACTTTAGCATGTGACTATATCACCCAGGGTAATACATATGATCATAGGTCCAGAAATAATATTATGAGTACAATATGATATAGAACTTATGAAAACACATAAGGAACATGCATAGATAATTATTATAAGCACAGAGATGGACAGAGAGTGGAATTGTCGATGTTGTAGCCAAGTGAACTCGAATTGATAAGACATTGGTCGATTATTAGTTATGGTAAACAAGTTCAGTTAATTAAGGAATAAACTCCTTAATTTATGCAAGTGGTTGTTGAAGATGGAACTAATGGAGAAGCACTAGTTATGTTCAGTTACATTCAATTATGTTTAGTTACATTCAGTTTTGTTCAGTTACATTCAGTTATGTTCAGTTACATCTAGTTATGTTTAGTTACATTCAGTTATGTTCAGTTATATTCAGTTTTGTTCAATTACATTCAGTTTTGTTTAGTTACATTCAGTTCTATTCAATTACATTCAGTTATGTTCAGTTACATCCAATTATGTTCAGTTACATTCGGTTATGTTTAGTTACAATCACTTTTGTTCAGTTACGTTCAGTTACGTTCAATTACATTCAGTTATGTTCATTTACATTCAGTTTTGTTCAGTTACATTCAGTTATGTTCAGTTACACTCATTTGTATGTCATTACACTCAGTTCCATTCAGTCGCATGCATTTCCATCCAGTTCAGTTCAATACACTTCGTTAACAACTCAGATAGATTTAGTTAATTAATGGAATGCACATATCTTCTTGTGGGATATAATTATGGAGTGCAAATCTAGCACCAAGTAAGTGAGGGCGCATATATTCTAGTGGGAGATAATTATGGAGTGTCAGCTTGGCACCAGTTCAATGGGGGGCATGTGATTGAATATGTATCAGTGTTCTAAGTATTAATAAGTTACCGATGCATGCAATCATTCTATTTTTGTTATATAACCTAATTTGACTTGTTATTAAAGTGTTATGCACTTGGAAAGTTAGATACGGTGTTCCATTTGATCTCCACTCTCTGGTGCTCTCGGTGAAAGCAATATTCTATTGTGTTGTAATCATTCTCTGCCACTTATCAATCATACTCTAATATTGTTTGTTGGGTTTTTTATCCTCTGAATCTGTGGAGGGTTTTCCCAAGGTATATCCTGAGTTCTATGGTTTGATTTATTTATGTCTTTGGATTATTGATGAGATCTATCTGCACTATTATTGTGGATTAAAGTTCTAAAGTTCAATTATATTCATATTTTTCTCAATCTCTAACATTGTAACCCTATATCAGTTCAAAAAATCATATTTTATAAAAGAAATATGCAGCCCCATATTCATATCTCATGAAGCAAGCATGAATCCCTCTATATGATATATTATGACCAATCTTACAGTCTTATATTCACAGCTCATGAAGTAAGCATGCAACACTATATCTTATATCTCATGAAACAAATTATGAATCCTTATATCATTCCTATATAATGTCTCATAATATAGATTTCATGAGATCTACAACATGCCAATAAAAACAGAAAACATTGTGTATGCTCAACACAATTCCAAAGTACAAGAATACAGATCTCTATATGTGAGTTATGAAACATATTAAAAATCCCTAGATCTGATTTTTAACAACAAATAATGTTAACAGGAATATTCAATTAGTGTGGACAAAAATTGTTTCCCTACTCTACATTAGGTGTATCTAGAACAAAAAGTCACAGTTATGCATCCTTCTCCTAGATAATTGAACTACTTGAATGTTAAGCTTTCCTTAACTCAGTGTTGAAGGTTTTCCTTGCCTTACAGATCATTCATGATAAAATGTACCTACAAATAACATGAAGAACAAGACAAAATGATGAAAACAATAAGAGAATTCAAATACCTATACTAATAGTCAAAGAGAAAAGTAACGAACAATTGATATTGACACAAATCGTTCATGGAAAAGGAGAACATGTTTGTATTAATAAAATAAGAAGAGGAAGCTACAACTGAAGCCTTGATGTTGAAGCATCGTTCTCATAATGCTATTGAAATCACTTTTAGACACACTCTACAAGCTTTCCAAGCCTCACTCACTATCACTCTCTCTTGCCTCCTATACCAGCTATGATTCCAATAGCATGAGGATGCTCTCTTGGTATTCTTACCTCCTCTCACCCATCAGGAGAAGCTTGTATAAATAGGCCAAAGGAACCCCAAATGGATTGAGATATGTTGGGAGGAAGGTATGGAATGATCCCTAAAGGCTAGGGGCTTGAGTGCCACCTATTACAAGTAGTTGGGACCAGCCTCCATGAGGAAGTTTGTCTATAAGGTTCTTGAAATCTTATTTTTTTTTTTTTACAGTACTAACACTCTCTGCATATGGGAAACTTGTGTCAGTGCTCTTTTTCTTGAGGCCAAGAGTGTCTTCGACGCACTATGTCAGTAGGAAAGAGGCGTCAAGAAGGTATGAATCACTTTTTCAAGAGACAAGGTGTGTCAGACATCTTAGAACTGGGAAAAAAGCTCTCAAAAATATGTCTTAGCCATGTCACTTCAGGGGATTGAGCATAGAAACCAATTTGAGGTGGAACAGAATGCCCCCCAACGTATGAATCTAGAAGGCGATGATAAGTTAAATGCTTTGCTAGATGTGATCTGGAATTAGAGACAAAAGAGTGGCGAGTGAAGACTATACACAAGACCAGTTACAAAATATATGACTCAAATCATGGATGCTCACCAAAACACTGTAGATCCATGCATAATGACCATTTCATGGATACCAATAATACACTGTAGATCCATAATCTATAAGACTCAAATCGGGACATAGCTACAAAATATACATTGTAGACCTATGTCATCTTGACCCAAACTTGAGCATAACCACCAAACATACAATGTGGATCCATGCAATGACTCAAGAAATACTCCATCGCAACCTGAAGATAGGCGCATATTCAAGCGAATACGTAACAATTCAGGGTCTTCATTCTAATTCCAAGTGATATGATTCTATCCATGTGAATAGATGTCCCGATGTTGAACATGGTAGAAACCACTTGATTACCGGTCATTGATGTATATTGTTACCAAGTGCGAGGGAAATCACCATTAATGTCAATGATTCCCAAGGTATCATAGTACATTCTTCTGAATGCGAATAGATGAGTTGAAGTTGAACAATCGGTGAAATATTTCAATCATAAGCCAATAATGAAAACCTAATGTCGAAAGCGAGGAAACCTGCCACTAAGGCATGCAGGTTTCAAGGTACTTGACTGGTTTCTAAGACTAATTCCTAGATGATGTGCTGATGTCGATAGGAATAGACTTGTTGAAGGAGGGCCATGATGTTTCCCTCATCATCGACACAAAACTTGGAACAAAAGTGATGTTGAAGTGATCATTATAATGGAATAACCATAGGACTGACTCAGATATGACTACTCGAGGGAAGGTAAGAAAACTACAGAGGGAGATTGTGGTGAAGACTTCCCTTGAACATTAGATGGCACGACAAATGACTTGGAAACACTGACTCAAAGAAGTAGAGACTAGACATAATGCAAAGGTAGGACTATGCATTCTTTGAATTGACTCAAAGGAGTTAAATGAGTCATGAAAGTGGATCGACTCGATGACAAGTTGAAAACCCAACTGTTTGAATGAAAATGTAGATCGGTGCCATTTTCAAGGGTGGAATATGAGATGCCATTAATACAAATGAAATATGTTCTCCATTCCCTTAATTTACCCATCACAATGGATGAGTACCTATTTTATTTTTAACGTGCTTGAAAAGGGTAACAAACACTCAGTTTAGCTCATCGTAGGATGAGTCCATTATCATACATTTTTATGAACCTTAGAAAGTAGGAGTTCATTCCCAAAAAAGGGTCCTTCAACGTTTAATTTTATGAGTCCAAAGAAGGTAAACTCACTCATCATTTCATATTTAGAGAGTCTGAAATGACTAAGGAGACTCCATAAATGGACTTTTTCGTAGATTTAGTCCCCAAGGTCCAAAAAAAGTGTAAACTGATACCTAGGAGAACTCTTCTAGTCGTGAAGAACTAGAGTATACATTTTTCATAAATGAGTATAAACGGTCCGAAAAAGGGGTAAACTATGATTGAATAGACGACCTTTCGAATACTTTTACAAGCGTGAAAGAATCAAGTTCGCTTGGAAATATTTTCATGTTTAAGAGTTTGAAAAGAGCTTAAAGGTGACTCTAAGGAGTTTCCATTTTTCGTAATCCATTTTAATGAGTCTGAAAAAGCAGTAAAAGTACACTGGATACCTTTTCACTAGATTTTTAAGGAGCACGTCGAGGGTATAAAAGGTGCTTAGTACTTTTTCAGCATTAGTTAGAGTCTGAAAAAGATAAAAAGAAACTCGATTGTAATAAAAAAATGCCCAATAATGTCCTTAAATCCTCAAAAACAATGTTAGAACACTTTCACCATGGAATCTATAGGAAAAAACATAATGAAAACCCATAGTATTTAAATATTCCACTAATTATTTCTAATCAAAAATATCATACAAATAGTGAAATGGTGAAAAAATTTAACCATTGTGTTTTTTACCATAGCAAATAGGGTGAAATTAGTGTTTAGGAGAGGAATTTGTGAAGGAGATTCCGGGAGATCTAGGCATTCATTCGTCGAGTTGTTAGAAGCAGGTAAGAGCTAACACCTTTCCATTCCTTTTCATGGTCGAAAATTTCATTTTTATGGTGCTTTTTGAGTATTTTGGCAGGATTTTTCAAAGGGGAAGGGTGCACCCAGTGTGAAGCTCTTCTCCCTTTCAGGAGGTGTGCTGGCGCACTCCTCGAACAGGGAAAAAGCATCAGGGGTGCTCCATCTCCCAGGAGAGATGGTGTTGTTGCTCTATTCTCTAAGGGTAAGATCGTCAGTGGCCATGGGATTCCCAAAATTTGATTTTTAGCAACAAATCTCAAGAAATGTTTTAACATGAATGTTCTAATGATTACCTTATGGATGTCCCACATTTATTGGACCAAAAAAATAGTGATTTGGAAAGAACATGACCATGATTTAGATGATGTTGGGGCAGCCAATGATCCTATGACTATAAGGTCCCTAAGGGAGTGTGGGCTCCTAAAATATCTCAGGGTGTTGGGCATGAGAGCCCATGTATGCTTGTTGGATCATCTGATATGAATGTGGGATTCAGATCAGCAACACTTTTAGTTTGGGACCCACAATCTGATAATATATGTGGAATACATCTACTTTCTAACTGGATTATCCTGGAGAGGGAGCCCGGTATCGCTTACAAGTCCTCAAGGAGGGGAGGTGTTCGTTGATGACCTTCTAGATGAATATTGTGTCATCGGGACAAGGTCCCAAGGGGGTAATATTCCCATAAAACATATTGTGGACCAACCATTGAGGACCGTGGCCTTTACCATAGAGAAGGTAGTGGGTAGCCTAGCTGCACATCAGACTACATGACCACATATGCTATATGCATTGGAGTGCATGGCTCCAATCATCTTTAACTAGAGGGAGGGGTTGCTAGTAAACCTCAAGGATCAGCTCACAAAATGTAGACTATAACACCTGAGTTTGACCCCATGGTATTGAATTGCATATGATGTAAATATTGTAATTAATCATGGTGTGGAGCTCAAGGCAAAGGCCCCACCATAGTTTTAGTATTTTATGTTTCAGCGATTAAAATCGATGTCGATGAATTATGTGCTAGCCAGGAACAATATGTTTGAGACATCATGTAAAATGAAAATTAATAAAAATACCACAACTAGCTATGTGCCGCAACGTTAAAGAGATGGGGGCATGATTTCACAAGGAATAGGGAGGGTGAATTATTCAAAGCTTTGATCCTATGGGGAAAAGCCAAATGTCAAAGGGAAAACCCATGAAGTTGTCAACCACCCTTTTTGTCTTTTATGCCCATTCATCTAAAATTGGTCACGGAAGTTATTGCCTTGGGATGTGAAAGGTATGGAGGTAAAATTTGAATTTAGGGAGTAACCCATTTTTGGAAATCATTCTTTTGGCTTCTTGGGCAAGTAAATGCTGGGAAATTCCTTCCCAAGCCATTATTCACCCATGCATTGGCTTCCTCACACAACTAGAGATAACTGGGGTATTCTCCTTCACGTTTTTGTTTTTTCCTTCATTTTTTCCATGGCAGGGAATTCGATTTAGGCAATGCTCAGTGGCTAGGATCCTCCCTAGGTGTTTTTGTTGTGGTTTTCCTCATTGTCGTAGCTAGGAAATCCTGTTTTTGTTTTGTTCAGTGAATGTGCAGTAGTGAATCACATTTTGGGGGTTTCAAGAGGTCGCTTTTGGTCTTCCTCACGCAGCTGAGCTTGTTTGGCATTTTCCCCATGATTTCCTAATGTTTCCGTCACTATTCCATGCCCATAAATTCATTTTTGTGTGGGTTCCACATCTCCACAGTTGGGGAACTTTGTGTTCTTAGGGTTGCAAAGCTAATGGGGGGGGAAAGCCACAAATTTTGGGTGTTGTTGAGTTCGTTTTGGCAACGTTAGGGCCATAAACGACTCTGGAAATCAAATTTCTACTAAGGGGGTTGTTTTACCCATTATCGTTTACATTTTTTGTTGGAAAACGTTTTTCATCAATCCCAGATCTTTCAATTGTTGTGTATGCCTATGATATTTTGATTGGAACTTTTTTTGGAGTGGAAATGGGGTCTGAGCCAGCTTGATAAACCTAGTGGAAGAAGGAACCTCACAGACAGAGCTAGATGGTTGGCTTTCTTATTTGCACACCCCAAATAGCACTGGAAGGGAAGGCATAGCCTGAGGGACTATGTAACAAAGAAGTGGATGCTTCCTTGTGTTGGGTGTGTAGATGTTTTAGAAGTAAGGCTAGATTTGGTGCAGGTGTCCATCACTATTGGGTTGAGCTCACTAGCTTAGTAGTCAACCTTTCCAGCTCCTTTATAGCCCTATAAACCCAACTGTGCTGGCTTGGCTAAGTTTTGTGTATCCTTGGCTACATCTGAGCCTGCTAGTGTTTCCTTATTCCTTGTGGGAATCATGGCCAGCTTGGGGGTGGCAGTGTTGCTAAGAGATTGATGAGCACACTGTCCTATGGTTGGGTGGAATGTTGCAATGACGTAACTATGCGGGCCAACTTCTTTTCAAGATAAGTATTCTTGTGCTTAATCTCTGCAAACTATTTTCTTTATGAAATAATATGAACATGTTGAATGTTTGAATGTTTGAACGAATGAGATTTGCTTCCGTTCTAGAATGAACTATGCATATGTATATATATTCATGTTTAATGCATGTTAATGATTTATGCATTTGTTATGTTTTTTAATCCAATGCATGTTTATGTTTTTATGTTCATGTGGCTAGTTTTCCCATTTGACAACAGTAGTGTGTTGGTCACGTCCTCTCCATCGTCGAGATGAGGGGTGAAGACGTGACAGTGTCGTATCAAAGCTCATGTTGCAACATTGGGCCTCAATGGGCCAAGTTGAGTAGTTAACAGAGGCAAGATCACCATCTATGGCCAGTAGGAAGAGCAACAGATAGGAGAAAATTTCTCTAAGTGTTGGAAATTGCATATTGGTTGTGTTGGCCAAAACAGATCCGACACGTCAGCGTAAAAAGGAGATTTGAGCCGACAAAGAAGAGGAAGAATTTTTTCGAATTTTTTTCTCTATGTGTTGAACATCGAAAAAATATCAATAAGATTGTCGATACGTCAGTTGAGATCACTGAAGTGGTGTCGACGCATGTCGGCTGAGTTAGTCGAAGACGAGTCGATACGTGGGGATTGGAAATCAAGATTTTCGCCGCTGAAGAAAACGAAAGAAAGAAAAAATTTTGGAAATGGAAAAATTTTCTAATTATCAAAAAATAGCATATCGGCCCAATTAGCTAAAGACGAGTCGCAGTGGCAGCTGGGTTGGAAAAAGGAAAGCCGTAGTGGTGGCTGGGTTGGCAAAAGGCAAGCCGCAGTGGTGGTTGGGTTGGTTGAAGGAGAGTCGCAGCGGCGGCTAGGTTTCCAAGAGACAAGTTTATGGCGTCAACGAGAAGAGATGAACGAAGCCGATGGGGACTGCATCTGAACCGTGTCGGGCGAAAGGGTAAGTTTGGCTGATGGCAAGGGAAAAGACGAGAGAAAAAATTGAAAAATTTTCTAAGTATGTTGTGGATTTGATCGTCGGCTCAATTTTTTGAAGCAGAGTCGCTACATGTCAGCTGGAGAAGGGGAATGGACTCAATGCACATTGGCAGGGTAAGGAGAATTGACCCGACGCGTGGCAGGTAGAATTTAAATTTTTCACCAAAGAAGAAAGAAGAAGAAAAAATTTAGAAAATTTTTCTAAGTGTCGGAAATTTCCACGTTGGCAAGAAAAGAAGAATTTTGCCAGTGTGGCGGGTGGAAAGACGAAAGTTTTCCACAACAACGGAAGAAAATTTAGAAGATTTTTCAATGCGTGGAGATGAATGAAGTTGAAAAATTTTCGGACGTGGCAGGTGGAAGTTGCGATTTGAGCCGCAACGGCAGATGGAAGTCGGACATTTTTCCGCTACGGTGGAAAGCTTGGCAAGTTTGCCAGTGGAAGATACCGCGTTGGAAGAAAGTTGAGATTGGAGCTGCAATGGAGGGTGGAAGTCTAAGTTTGAGCCAATGCACATTGGCTGAGTCAAGCTAATGGGAAAGAAGAAGAAGAAGAAGAAGAAAGCAGAAGAAAAGTAAAATTGTCTTCCACAATGGCGGATGAAAGTCAATATTCTTTCTGCAACGGTTGCAGGATGGCCAGTTTTCCAATCAGGCGAAACTTAAGAAGTTTTTTGATACGTCGGAAGAAAGGTAAAACTTTTTCCGCAACGACGGAAAGGATGCATCGAAGGAAAACTGGAAAATGTGCCGAAACATGGATTTGACAATTTTTCAGTGGGTTCCACAGGGGCCAGAAAGATAAAAATTGGGATTGTAGTTATGTTCCAGATTGCACAAAATAGAGAGATTTACAAAAAAAAACAACACTGCCCTCGACCCGTAGCCACAAGGGGACGAGCCCCCTTGACCCCCGTCGTCCCCCTAAGACATTCGGGTGAAGATGATAAGAGGATGAAGGAAGAAAAAGAAATGTGCAAGGACATTTCTATAAAGCAGAACATCACTCTGTTATGAATGAAGGGACACCATATGAAGATGGTATTGAAGCGCATTTAGATGGTGTATCTATGCAGGTTGTGAAGCATAGGATGGTTTCTTTGAGAAAAGGCAGAGTTGGACCATTGACAGGGAAATATGTTCACTGTGGTAGAAGTTGAGGGTGAGATCATAAGGCAGATTGTTTTGTTTTGATTAACCCTCTATATCACCCCTGTACTGGTTGAGATGTGCACTTTGAAGAAGTCAAAGCATAAAGATCATGGTTAGTCTAACTAGCCATTGGAACCAGGAGGAAAATTGGTGAGGTGGTAAGAAATTTCCATTGGTCATGGATGGGTTAGTCACTTGTGTATATCTGAATGTTCTGCCACCTAGATCCTATTGTGTCCTAATTGGAATGGATTGGTTGGAAGCACATAGAAAAAGACTTGATTGTTACAACAATACCTTTGAAGTGCTTGGATGAAGAGGAAACCTAAGGGTTGTGAAAGGAATTCCAAAAAAAGTGATCTCCAGTAGGCATATTTTAACAATGCAGCTGAACAAGTTCTTTGGGAAAGGGTTGCAGAGTGTATGCAACTCATGTTTTGGAGGCAGCAGAGAATGATACTCCTAAGTTGGAGGGCTGTCAGGTGTTACAGGAATTCAGGAATGTTTTTCCTAATGAAATTTCAGGGCTTCCTCCAAATAGGGACATTGAAATTGAACTTGTGCCAGGTAAAGCACCAGTGTCCAAGACACCCAACAGGGTGAGTGCACCAGACTTGCTAGATATGTCGGATGCAACTGCAAGAGTGGTGGGAAAAGAAGTATGTCAGGCCGAGTGTGTCCCAGTGGGGAGCACCAGTTTGGTTTGAGAAAGAGAAAGATGATACACTCTGATTGTGTATTGGTTCAAATAATTGAACAAGGTCACTGTAAAGAACAAGGGTCAAGGATGAAGATGTTCATCAGACAACCTTCAAGATCAAGGTATGGTTCTTATGAGTTGTAGTTGTATCATTTAGTTTCACAAATGCACCAGCTACATTCATATGCCTCATGAATAATGTTTTCTGTAAGTATCTGGGCAGGTTTGTTCTTGTTTTCCTTGATGGCATTCTTATTTATTCTAAGAATGAGGAAGAACATGTGGAACATTTGAGACTGACTTTGAAATTGCTCAGGAAGCATAAGTTGTATGCAGTTTTGAGCAAGTGTGACTTCTATGAGGATAGAATTCATTATTTGGGCCACATTATCTCAAATAAAGGAATATATGTGGACCCTGAACAGATTGAGGCCATGATGATTTGGCCTGCTCCAATAAATTTAACAGATGTAAGATCTTTTGTGGGACTTGCAAGATATTGCAAGAGGTTCACTAAAGAATATTTTGCAGGTAAAAGTGGAGCCTATGTATAGGATAAGGAAGCCTGGATGTGAAATTGTAGTACCATGAGGGAAAGGACCTTGTGTGTATGGGAATACACATGAGGAATTCCTAAAGACTCAAGTAGAATGACCTGAGCATAGCAGTATGGTTGTGCCCAATGAAACTCAAGGCAGGAAGCTGCCATGTGCCATGAGAAGGATCTCATGACTGAGAGCATATTTTGAAACTTTAGATTGCAGGTTTTTCTGTTGATTAGGGGAGACCGTGATATCATGTGATGTTTTGAATCATGTTAACTATGGATATGCTTGTCTTGCATTGCTTGATGTCTGAGGTTTCCTATTGCTAACTATGACTGTTTGGCTGATTTAAAATTGTGTCAGGATGACATGTTGTATGTGGATGTCCAAGTTTTGGGACATCATGTGTAAGTAGGGGATGAGTGCTCCCACTTGCAAAATCCAAACAATATGAGGATGGCCTCATGGTTGCAAAACTTTGACCTTCTATAGGAAGCAGAATTGGGAACTCAAATTTTTATTTGACTATCAATGCTATTGATCATTTAATATTTGGGAAACCATGTATGCATGAAATAGATTTGAAAATATATGACTAAATTTTATGGTGACATCTCATGTAAACTACATACTTGAATGTAATGCATGTGAGATGGTGAAAGTATGCCTTTGGAGTACATATCTTCTCAGAAGGATGTGTATGCGATACAGAGCTCCTCGGAAGGATGTACTATATGTACATGGTTCGTCGGAGGGATGTACAGGGTGTACATAGATTCTCGAAGGGATGTGTTTGGAATAGGTCTGGAAACCTATGATTGAAATTTTATAATGATATCTAATGTAAACTGCATGTCTATATGTAACGTAGGTGAGATGATGTAATCATGTACAGGGAGTACATGGATCCTCTGAAAGGATGTACTTGTGTACATAGCTTCTACCCCCTTCCATCTAGGCACTGATATGCATCACTGGGGACGCCAAGGGTGTAAGACATCCGGTTAGACTTCTTTCCACACACATTCACGTCGTAAGGGGATTGTCACGAGAGTGGGGGCTTCGTGAAGAGAATAACCCCTAAGTATTATGATGTTTGGAAAGGAAGAGTCTGAGCATTGGTAAGCACTTGGAGGAGGTGCTAGGACCTTAAGATAGAGCTTTTATTGAGCACCCAGAGAGGTGTTAGGCTCTGAATCAAGGCTGATATCGGTTGAGAGATGCTATACAGATAAGTATTGGATTACTTGGCAAATCCTAGTTGATTTTTTGTAATTACGCATGCACATAATGATTCAGCTAAGATTTTTGAAAATCTTGTTAAGAAATAAATCCTGCGAAAATGAATCTAACATGTGAATTAATCTGTTATGGTTCCTGGAAAGGAAGCACCTAAGCATTGGTAAGCACTTGGAAAAGGTGTTAGGCCCATAAGCTAGAGCTTCCATTGAGCACCCAAGGAGGTGTTAGGCTCTGAAGTGGGGCTGACAATATCTCGGTTGAGAGATGTTATGTAGATAAGTATTTGGTTTACTTAGTGAACCAATTGACAAGTAATTGGTAGGGAATAGTTGCTTTAATCAATTTGCGTCATCATCTCCACTCATGTATGTGATCGGATATATGGGTGGAAGTGGTCTGATGAAGCAAGGTTAAAATATTTGTACCCATTTCGTACTGAATTGAGAGTTGGAAGTGTGTTAAGAAATTCCATTGTTAAGGTGTTAAGATCCCAAAAAGAGTGTTGAGGAAATTCTATATACCACTTGGAGGCGGTCCCGGTGAGATTCCTTTGAAAAATTCTCAAACTGATAGAACCAATTATTAGAGAGTTTGACGAGCACCACAAATGATAGGTCATAACATGGTTTATGGGATCCTCACCAACTTTGTCTTCAAATTTGGGTATATCCTAAGGAAACTTTACTGGAATAGCAGACCATGAAGAATCATGGTGAATAGGATCGTTGATCAAACACGACAAAGCTAGCAGATCAAGTGTAGCCAGAAAAGGTAGTTGTTTATTCTATTGTGGATACTGGTAATATTGTTAAGGCACCTAAATACCAATAGGTCCATTGGTGGATTGATAAACGGGAATCGATGATCCTCCAATAATAGGTTGGCTCGATTGTGTTTTTTTTCCAAATGTTCCACCTGATGATCCCCCAGGTGGGCCCCCTAGTGGGAGCCCTCTGGGTGGGACTCCAGGTGGTAGACCTCTGGGTGGTGGACCTCTGGGTGGGCCTCCAGGTGGGGGACCTCCGAGCGAACCTCCAAATGGGATACCTCCATACATATTTTCAAATGGGCTTCCGTATATAGAGACATTCGACCAATTAGGTTGCCCCCATGGGGTATTAGGGTTACGAGGATAAGGGATATCGGGAAAAAAATTTCTCGAGGCAATGGGTTGATAGTTTTGGGTAGCCACTGCTTGTTGATTTCCTTGGTGAAGATACCCTCATGTAGGTTGATTAGACATCGGTTGAACCCAAGGTGGTTGTCCCGATGTGGAGGAAGGAATAATAACATTCGTGGTTGTGGATGGTAGTCCATCCATGGGCTACCCTAGAGAAACAATATTCCCAGGTTTTGAACTAGTTCTCATGGTCGTAGTGACATCTTGTTCTAGGAATTGCCCCCCAATGACAGGGTTCATAGGAGAACTAGGTATGGAGGGGAGATATTAAGCCAACATGGCAGGGATAGAAGGTTAATCGGGATCGTAAGAAACCATGATTTAAACCAGAATTCCAAATAAGGTAGAAGCATAAGACATAATATGGGCATGGTATTCAGGAGTGGCTCTTTCTAAACGGCTTGGAAAAGGAGGGAGACTTTCTCCTTTTTATGATTTCCCCCTTATGCGTAAATTGGACACCATATCACGGATGGGTCGAAAATACTCATCATTCGATAATAAAAATCTTGAACTAGGTGGGGGTGGCATAAGTTAAAGTAATGGTGTCATACTCGAAAATTGTCCATCCCAAGGAAGTCTCCCAAAAATGAGAATTTGGATCAAATTTAGATGCCACAGGGTCATCTAAGGGAGGAGAAAACACCCAATCTTGTGCCCCACAATGGCCTTCTATAGAAAAATGAAATGTTGAATCATGTGAAGGAGGTAATTGTACCAATAATAAGGTAGAGGAAGGTGCATTATCAGAAGGAGAATAGTCTTCCCCTTATTCAACAACTGGAACACCTTCCATAGATGGATCAGTTGTGACAGGCTAGTCCATGGTCGCCCCTTGTCTTATTCCACGGTGGAAGGAAATCTAGGCGGTAAACCCTGCAATCTGTGAGATCTCCTCACAGGTGGTTCAACCAAAAATATGGCTAAACACTTCTACTCTAAAGATTTACTATTCAAAAAGATCACACACAAAAAATCCTATGCAAGATAAGGTCACAAGAAAACTTAAGTGATAAGAGGGGCTGAAAAAGTCAAAACCTCTCTAGGATTGTCAAGTTACAACTCACAATACACCGCAGGGTCCAACAGTAAAATGAGACAAGGAGGATTGGGACCGTACCCTTTCATGAATACCTGACTACCTGGATGGCACGTGCATAGTAGCTCCCCGGGTGTTGTTCTCGATGTATTGCTTCAATAAGACAACCAAAAGGAATTTCTCAGTTGGTATCGGTTCCTAGAAGGATATCCCTATATACACAAGGTATGTGGGAGCTCAAGTCCATGTTATTGTTGTCTAATGCACAACCGTTCGAAAGGGGCCTTCTGATATACTATCGAGTACGTGAATAACTTTTCGATATACCTCAAGGATACATGAAAATTCATTTGATATGTCGATTGGTACATGGAAGAACAGTGTGATCCCCATGATGCAATGTAGAAAAAGAACGACAACTCCTATGTTTCTAGATGTTGGAACACGTCTTCTAACCTATCACTCAAATTACTAAGAATTTTAACCTAAGCTACCGTTCAATTTTATTTTGATGGTTAGTGAATGTTTGTGGAATATGAGGAAATTGCAAGATTAAATTATCTAAATGCCCATGCAATTTTATTTTCGATGAAATCTAACTATTGTAAGGAAGAGGTTCTTTCTTTCCAAATCACGAAATGAAAACCATGTGATCCAAACAACTCATTCTTCAAACTTCAAATACTTTTAGAGAAGCAAGAACTTTAAAGCTAACGTTTAAAAATTATCTAATGTAAAAAGGAAAAGGCTTTTTAATGCACAAATGTCTATTTTTCTTAATCAATCTTCAAAAAGAAAACACTTCTAATTATTTAACCAAACCAAAAGCAAGCAATCAAACTTTTTTTTGTTTTTTTATATAATTTTAAACAATGAAATGCAAAATTTCACACTATAAAAGATCAAAAACCATACTATCTTTCCTTTCAACAAATCTGTAAAGAGCTTCTAAGGGACTATTCATACAAACCACACACCCAAAGCTTGATTTCCACACAAAACTATTCAATTTCAAAGGTTCTACTAAGACAACTTTTCAATATCCAAACTAGAAAAGTACATTCAGGCTAAACACACACAATAAGACCTGTCAATGAGCAGAAAAGAAGATTGACCAAACCCAACAGAAAGCAAAAATTTCCAAATAAAAAGTTCTAGAGTTGGATAAAGCCTACCTCGACACACTCTGTAGGGTAGAACCAGGGAGTCATACAGTGGTCGGCTCACTTTGCTTCTTTTCCAACAACAACATCAGTGCTTTCTGACTCTGGGAAGGATTCAGTGGTGCTTGTTGACAGTAAATAGTAGGTGTCAGGGGGAGTTCGACGCTCTGTCAAACACACTTAGGTGCGTCGACAGATCTAGAAACCAAAATCATCAAATAACCTTCAGGATAATCCAATGTGAATCGAACTGGAATTATGGTAAGCAAAGACATAAACCAAAGAAGGAAAATGAAGGTGAAGTAAGGTGGATTACTCACCTTAGATCCTTAAATGAGTGAGAGAAAAAACTTTATAAGCTTGTAATAAAAAAGCAACATCAAAATCCAAATATCCGATTAGTTCTCCCCAATGGAGTCGCCACTTTTGTTAACGGGAATATTCTATCAGTGCGAACAAACATCGTTCCCCTAGTCTGCATGGGGCAGATCTAGAACAAAAAGTCATAGCTATGCATCCTTCTCCTAGATAATTGAACTACTTGAATGTTAATCTTTCCTTGCCTCAGTGTTGAAGGTTGTCCTTTCCTTACATATCCTCGCGATCAAATGTACCAGCAAAGAACATGAAGAACAAGACAAAATAGTGAAACCAACAAGACAATCCAAATACCTATACTAATAGTCAAGGATAAAAGTAATGAACAATTGATATTGACACAAATCATTAATGGAAAATGAGAACATGTTTGTATTAATAACATAAGAAGAGGAAGCTACAACCAAATCCCTGACGTTGAAGCCACATTCTCATAATGCTCTTGACATCACTTTTACACACACTCTACAAGCTTTGCAAGCCTAACTCGTTATCACACTCTCTTGCCTCCTATACCACCTATGATTCCAGTGGCATGAGGATGCTCTGTTGGTATTCTTCCCTCCTCTCACCCATTAGGAGAAGCTTGTATAAATAGGCCAAAGGAAGCCCAAAGGGGTTGAGATATTTTTGGAGGAAGGTAGGGAGTGATCCCTAGAGGCTAGGCACTCGAGTGCCACCTATTCCAAGTAGTTGGGATCAGCCTCCACAAGGAATTTAGGCTAGAAGGTTCTTGAAATCTCCTTTTTTTTTTCCTTTTTGACAGTACTAACTCTCTCTGCATATGGGAAAGCTGCATCGATGCTCTTTTTCTTGAGGCCAGGAGTGTCATCGGTGCACTATGTCAGTAGGAAAAAGGTGTCAGGAAGGTCTGACACTCTATGTCAAGAGACAAGGTGTGTCAAACATCCTATAACTGGGAAAAAATCTCTCAAAAATATGTCTTGTACATGTCACTTCAAAGGATTGAGAATAGAAACCAATTTCAAGTGTAACATATAACAATAAAAATATAAATTACTTATCTTTTATTGATTTGAGTGGGCTCCCTCTTGATATTTACACCCTTGTGGAGAATACTAGAGTCCTTCTTTATTAACTTGAATGGAAGAGATTCTTTGTAGTGAAAGGATGTCTCCCTTTCTTCATTCTTTGTGTGAGTACAATATTCTACTCTTTAGTGTACACAAACATGCTTTGGATATGCCCCTCTTCTTAACTCGAGGCCTCTTTCTTGAAAATATTGGTGAGTGTATCAAAACACTCCCTTGCAGTCTTCAACAGAATGATCATGGACATGAGATAGTACTTAGAACACTCCCTTGCAGTCTTCAACAGAATGATCATGGACATGAGATAGTACTTAACCAAATCAAAGATTATATGCTTTACCTTTGCTTGATTCTTCTTGAAGTTTATTTTCTCTTATTTGGTGGTCAACGCCTCTACCATTGAGGATACATAACAATCAAGGTCAAGCTCTTCAGTAGTGTTCAATATGCTTGCTTTCCATGTGTTGAAGTTGGAAGTACCTTCAAGGTGGTCTTCCACCCGAATAGAGATTGATGTCATGGTTGCAATATTTTGCTCAACTCTTCAAGTTCTACATAGGCTTATATTGCTGCACAAAACTAATCTCCTTCATGCCCTATGCTCTGATACCATGTTTATGTTAGAGAAAAATAGGAGATGCGTGCACTTTAAAACTTTTATTAATCAATTTTAGGACATATGGATCTCATAAATCATCCATATCTCAATATATCAGACACATATGAATCTCATAAGTATACCAGACACATAAATCCCATAAATATATCTACCACATAAATGAGCTCCATAAGTTATCCATATAAATCAATCAACCATGAGAAACAATATATACCCTAGGAAAACTCTCCAATGTTGAGGATGAAAACCCCAGTAATTCTTTGAGTATGATAGATAGATTTGCAAAGAATGGTTTACAACACATAAGCATATTTCCTTATAAGATATATCACCTTAGCAATAGAGAAGAGAGATCCAATGAAACCCTACAAAAACAATTCTATGCAATTGTATTGAACTTTCCATATGCATAACATATTAATAACAAACCAAAAAACCTAGAATGAAGAAGGTAGTGCATAGGAGGCTCAATAAACACATTGAGAGCACCACATAGTGCATTCACAAACAGGAGCTTACTCGAACTCCCTCCATGCAAACATTAGCGCCCTGTTGCTGCCGCAACGGTTCTCCCTAAATTTACTTTATTTAAATTCGGGGCCCCTCCTCATCGTTTTGCTTGGTTTGGTCGTGAAACTCTTGAGCCTCTCAGGCATTTTTCTTTTAGTTTTACTTTGAAAATGGATATCAGCTGGTTTATTTATGCCTTGTTCAGTTTCGGTTTGAGTCATGGATGTCTGATTTTCTGGTCAAAGAAAAGGAAAATTTTTGTTTTTCAGAGTTGCCTTTTCGAAGAAAGAATGAACCCAGCCATGCCTGATCCTTAAAACTGTTTGAATATTTGATTGTTTCTTGTGATCGGGCCTCTTTTTAATTTCAGATCGGAAGCCATTAGTCTTCTGTTCCGCCACCGTTGTGGCCCTCAGATCATTCTAGCGTCCGATTCTCTAGATCTCACCGATGTATGATTCGTATTTAACCTTAAGTCGCTTTCCCATAGCCCTGACTCGTCCGTCGTTGCGGCTGGGAGATCCTCTGAGATTCCGATTCTAATGTATGCCGACGTCCGACTTATCCTCCTCCTGCCCTCGTCGCTTGTCTCCAACCTTTGTCTCGTCCGCCGTTTCGGCTGGGAGATCCTTTCAGCTTCCGATGTACCATCCTTCTAACGTCCGATTAATGATGTTTCCCGCCTGTGGAGTGGTCTACCCGTCCAATGTAAGTATTGTTGAGCCACCAGTAAGTCTCCCACCATGATCAAGGTAGTGGTATCAGCGACTGGTGATTTCCTTGCAGGTTGGTTGTTTCATGAGTAGATCTGACTCTTTTGTTTTATAACGTAACCCCAGTGGATGATGCTTGTCGATCGATTGCAGGTGAGCGTGGAGGAGCGATCAAAATTCCACGGCGTGGAGAAATACGGACCGTTTAATAGCAAACGCGGAGTTTTGAAAGGCCCGGCAGTTACCCAACCAATCATGAATGTGCGTTGAAAGATGGGGGTTTAGGAACGTTTTGGCAACTGGAAAGACACACGTTTAGGGGAAGCCCGAAGGGTCGCAAATGGTAGTTTAAATATCTGAAAGTAGGAATGAGACGGGGCTTTTTTCCCTGGGAAATTTTGTAAACCATCTATTGTAAGAGGAACTACTTCGTTTTACATGAGAGACTGCAAACTTTGCTTGCTAGAAGAAGTGCAATATGGAATACATCACATGTATTTAATTGAGCTATGTGAAGAGGAACTATTTCGTTTTCAGCTATGACTCTTTAACTGTGAGAATGTTCTGATTTCTGAACCTATGTTCTTGCTGGAATATTCTTAAGTTTATTTTTGTGATGTAGTTTTCCATGGTGAGTAATATTGGCTTGTTCATAAATAATCAGCTATCTGGTTGTTGAAATATTTTGTAGAGTGTTCATGTGTTTTGAAAGAAAGTCTCAGCTATCTAAAACATTTCACAATGCATGTACTGATTGTCTTATTCACCCAACATGATAATTCTGCTCCCTAGGGATAGATTAGATAGTTAGTTTATTTCTTATTGTATCTGATTTGGTTGCTTGCGAGCACAAGACGAGAGGTAAGAACCTGCGCATCACATTGTGACCGCTCCCTGCATCTTGATCGCCCTGCATTTAGTTAGGCACTTGTATTTCATTTCTTAAAGGCAAAAACACAAAAACTCGGTGGGCCGGGCCGCAACCGGTAAATCCTTTGTTTTGTTACTTGACCTACGATAGCCGGACCGCAAACCGGACGGATTCCCTATACCAAACAATCAACAGGCTAGTTGGGAACGTTGATTGGGGAGAATCCCTTACTGTTGCCGCCTGCGATTTTCTAGGCCTCAACAGTTTTGGCGCTAGAAGGAGGGTCGTCAGTGCATGGCTAGCCAAGGAAACCCATTTTCCTGAGATTATTCCGCTGGTTATAGTTCTGAAAGTAGTGGACCGCGCAATCCAATTCCGGAAGAAGAAAAAAGAGAACATCTATATGCTGTTGGTAACGAAGTAGTTAACGACCTAAGAAGACACACCCGGGCATATGTAAAGAAGCTTGGAGGGTTGCCAATTATCCCTGACTTACCTAGAAGAGAGTACAAGAAGAAAAACCATCCTATAGCAGAAGATTCATTATTGGTTGGAGACTGGAAAGAACTTGTAGAGACTGCTTTGCAAGAAGTTGAGCTACCTTTGAATCAAGAAGGCCCAGAAACCCCTTACATTTCTCATGTTCACACCCCTGTTGGTTCACCTCCTCACTCTCCACCTCAACTCATGGCCGGTGTTAACGCCAATCAACCTCCTCCCAATCCACCTAATCCACCACCTGCATGGAAAGCCAGGTCACCCCTAAACCTAACTCCCCCTTTGCATGACCTACCTCAAGCCTTTGAGAAGTTACTGCCTAAATTTGACCCCAATGAGGAGATCCTAGTGGATGATCACCTACAAAGCTTCTACTTGGCAATAGAAGGTCTGAGGGCTGGGGAACATGAAGATGTAGGGTGCAGACTTTTCCCACATACCCTCAAAGGAGCTGCTGCATCTTGGTACTTTGGGTTGCCTGCTAATTCTATCCCAGATTGGGATACTTTCGAGAGAATTTTTAGAAGTAAGTATGCAGTTCAAAAGACTCACACAGCCCTTATGAAAGGACTATGTGCACTGAAGAAAGAGAAAAGCGAAAAAGTGCACATTTTCACACAAAGGTTCGCAGCATATCTTAAGAACTTTTCTGAAACAGACAAGCCTTCATACAAAGTACTAATTGAGTATTATACTTCAGCTTTGGGTCCTGATCTGGCCATGTTTGCAAAAGGTAGGGCCAAGCCTACTCTGACAGAAACCTATGAAGAAGCAGAAGTGGTGGAGGCTGAGAGAGAGAGTATTGAAGATTACCCCAAACAATCAGGAGAGAGAAGGAAAACTTTATTGTTCACTAAGCCTAAAGAGGAGAAAGCACCAGATTATGAAAGTATGGCCAAAATGATGCAAAAGCTGTCTAATAAGATACTAGACTTGGAAAAAGAGAAGGAAACACAGAAGTTCTACAGGCCTTATTATAAGAAAAGGGAGGAAAACAATCAGTCCCAACCTCCTCCTCACAATACTACGTCTATGAATCTAACAGAGATAGGGATGGAAAATTTCTGCACCTTTCACCAGCAGCCTCACTCCGAAAGGAACTGTCCACAATGGATAAATTCAATGACGTTATTTATGAATCAGATGTTGGATTCAAGACTAACGGAAGAAGATGATGATGAAAAGAAAGAAAATGTTGCTTCTACTTCTACAAAGGAACAGGAAGAAGAGACTATGGAATTATGGAGTTCTGTCTCCTTACTCGATGCAGAAGAAGATATAACTAAAAAACACAAAGATATCAGGGAGGCTAACGTGACAATGATAAGTCAAGGGACGGTTAGCAATGACAGTCTTTTACTCCCAAAGATTAGAAGGATGCAAAGAAATATCAGGAAGAAATTTCAAGATAAATCCGTGGCGGATAAGACTCCGGAATTCACTATTACCAGCCAAGATCCTAAGCAGAACAGAACGCTACCTGAACTAAACAAAGAAAAGGTGAATGCTAATAAATCTCAGCCCATTAAACAACAAATAGAATATGACTTTGTTGAAGATTTAAAAAAGATAAAGGCAAACGTCCCTCTGTTTGAAATGTGCAAAGTACCTCAACAAAAAGAAAGATTGTTGAAAGCACTGGAAACATCAGAAGAGGAGCGGCCTGCTGACAATCAACCTCTGGATGAAGAAGAAATTGGAGAAGCTAGCACTGGAGGTAAGTCTAAAACTAAACAACCACCCTTCCTCCTGAAGTTTGAAATTTTTAAACATAACATTCACAATTGTCTAGTAGACTCAGGGGTGTCAATTAATGTCATGCCCGTATCAGTATGTAAGAAAATCAATGGGGAGTTTAATCCAACCACGTGGAGGGTGGTGCAATTGGATAGGATAGACGTTAAGGTAATTGGTGAGATGGAAGACGTTCTAATCCGTCTGGCATCAAATGACAAAGTATGCTAGGTTATTAACATCGTGGTGGCTGATATACCAGACGCTTACGGCCTGGTCCTGAGCAGAGATTGGTTAGATAAATTGAATGGATATTTTGCCTCAGATTGGTCGCACCTGTGGTTGCCGTACAAAGGAAGTCCCAATCAGATTAAGGTTTTGAGAGAACCTCACATGAAGTACAATGTTACTCAACTGGATGAGAAGAATATACCGGTCGAACCTGTGTTGGGAAACTATTTCCTCGAACTGGAACCAGGGAACTATCAAGCAGAGGAGGCCAGTGACACATCTAACACCCAGCCTGATCCCCTTCGTTTTTCTCAGGCTGATGAGATTGACTGTAACATAGTAGACTTAGCAGTAGGAATAGATTCATTTTCAGTAGTTAATGATTTTTGGACTTTATTTTTTGATGGCTCAAAGACATTAGAAGGGTTGGGGGCTGGATGTGTCCTTATTGATCTGCAAAAGAATAAACATTTCCTGTCATGTAGATTAGAGTTTGAATGTACTAACAATACAGCTGAATATGAAGCACTAGTGCAGGGACTCAAGAAAGCGATTGAATTGAAGGTAAGCAATTTAAAAGTTTTTGGGGACTCAAAAATAGTTGTAAAGCAAATAAGAAATCAAATACATTGTGTTTCCCCCCACTTGAAAGCTTACCAAAACGAGGAATGGGATTTGCTTAAATGTTTTCATGCATTCAATATTATTTCAATCCCAAGAATGAAAAATGCGGCCGCTGATCTTTTGGCCACATCAGCCGCCAGGCTGGTACCCACTAATAACAGATGTTCTGTTGAATTACTTTTCAGGCCTTCAGTACCTAGCATGATCACCAACTTACGAGTATTTGACAATGACCAGCAAATAATCGAGTGTTTGACAAATGATGAGATTTTTAAAGGAGCCATTATTGATGATGAAAAACACCAAGCCGAGATGAAATTTGACAATTTCGTCCCTAAAGGGGTCAGAACGTTAGAGAAGATGTTTTACTTGGATGAAAAATTCAGAAGACCCACTAACGTAAAGACGCACAGCTCAACTCTACAGTTCAAATTGGTAAACTTAGGGACTGAAACGGATCCTAAGTTTGTGAACCTCAGTAAATGTTGTTCACCAGTCGAGAGGGATAGGTTCATCAGTTTGTTTAAACAGTACAAATATGTCTTTTCCTGGACATACCAAGATTTGAAAACCTACGACACTAGCATCATCAAGCATATCATCCCTATTAAAGCAGGCGTCAAGCCATATCAGCAGTCGTTAAGGAAGATGCACCCGAAGTTGGAGCCACTAATCCAGAGCGAAGTAAAGAAATTGTTAGATGCCAGAATTATTTTTAAAGTCAGACACTCTGAGTGGGTGTAAAATTTAGTGCGAGTTAGAAAAAAATCGGGAGAAATCAGACTATGCGTGGACTTCAGAAACTTAAACCACGCCTCAGATAAAGACAACTATCCGGTGCCTCCCATGGAGTAGTTGTTACAGATGGTTTCCGGTTCTGAATTGTTTTCATTGTTAGACGAGTTCTCTGGTTACAACCAAGTGTTAGTAGCCGAGGAAGATAGATTGAAGACAACGTTCAGAACTAAATGGGGGACTTTTTCCTATAGAAGGATGCCTTTTGGACTGATTAACGCTGGAGCGACATTTTAGAGAGCTATGGACATAGCTTTCCATGGACTGATCGGACGAAGTGTTGTGGTATACCTTGATGACATCACAATATTTTTGAAGAAAAGAGGGGAGCACGCGTTCCACCTGAAGCAAATTTTCGAACGCTGCCAGAAATATGGCATTTCCCTCAATCCTAAGAAGTGCATTTTTGCGGTCACAGAGGGTAAGTTACTAGGGCATATAGTTTCAAAGAGAGGTATATCTATAGACCTAGAAAGAATTAAGGCCATTGAACAAATCCCTATGCCCCATAATAAAAATGGAATGCAATCTTTCATGGGAACAATAAATTTCGTACGAAGGTTTGTGCCTAATTTTGCCCAGACTGTTAAGCCACTGCAGCAGATGGTCAAGCAAAATGCACAGTTTAAGTGGACTGAAACCGAAAAGAATGCTTTCAGCAAAATCAAGACTGATGTTGCACATGCTCCCTCCCTGAAAAGCCTAGACTTTGGTAAAGACTTTATTATGTACACCTTTGCATCCGATGATTCATTGGCAGTCGTGCTTACCCAAAAGGAAGACGGGGGTGATGAATTCCCAATCTCTTTCATGAGCACTGGGCTTCAAGGGGCTGAATTAAACTACCCAGCCATTGATAAGTAAGCATACGCAGTATTTAAGGCAGTGAAGCAATTCAGGCCTTATATATTAAAAAATCGGACCAAGGTAATAGTTCCTTACCCAGCTGTAAGGTCTCTTCTCATTCAGAACGAGTTGGGAGAGAGAAGGGGCAACTGGGTAACAGCCCTTCAAGAATACGACCTTGAATTCAAGCCATCCACTATAGTGAAAGGTCAAGGGCTATGCAAATTGATGACTGGAAGTAGAAACAACGAAGAACAAGCATGGGAAGATGAAGCCGAATTGCATGTAATGGATGTATGTCCTTTGTTCACGGCTCCTGGGTCCTGGTACAGAGACCTTGTGCATTACTTGCAGTCAGGGCTGTTGCCAGAACATTGGAGTTCAAAACAAAGGAGAGCTCTGCGTTTGAAATCAGCTTCCTACCAAATCATAGAAGACGTATTATTCAGAAAGAACTACAATGGAGTCCTCCTGAGATGCTTGGAGAAAGAGGATGCTAAGAAAGTAATGTCTGAATTACACGATGTTCCAGCTGGGGGACATTTTTCAGGCGACACTACAGCCCACAAAATCCTTAGAGCTGGTTACTATTGGCCTATGCTCTTTAAGGATGCACATGCACATGTCAGGAAATGTGATATTTGTCAAAGATGCGGTGGAAGACTGCCTAAAGCAGCAGCACCTCTAAATCCTGTGATGGTCATGGAACCATTTGAACAATGGGGGTTGGACATTATTGGAGAAATAAAACCAAATTCTTCCCTGCTGCACAAGTACATTCTTACTGCTACTGATTATTTCACTCACTGGGTCGAAGCTATCCCACTGCGCAAAATAAATGAAGATGAAGTCATCAGCTTCCTACAAGATCATATCATGACCAGGTTTGGAGTTCCGGTTTCGTTAGTTTTTGACAATGCTAAATATTTTTCATCAATTAAATTGACTGCATTTGCTCATGATAAAGGGATAAAATTACATTACTCTGCTAACTACTATCCGCAAGGGAATGGCCTGGTCGAGTCCTCTAATAAAAACCTCATTATAATTTTGAAGAAGACTGTAGTAGAAAACCAGAGAAGTTGGCACTCAGCCTTACCCAACGCCCTATGGGCTGACAGAGTCACTCCCAAGTCTGCAATAGGAATATCACCCTATACCCTTGTGTACGGTAAGGAGGCCATCCTGCCTCCCAATATCATGCTATCAGCTTCCATACTAGCCCAAGAGTCTAGGGGGTCTGATGATGAGGTTCTCCAAATAAGGATATATAATCTTCTGAAAGCAGAGGAGGCCAGATCCAAGGCTAGAGAACATTTTAAACAGCAGCAGGAGATAGTAAAAAGATGGTTTGACAAACATAAAGCTGGGAAAAGGGACTTGGAAGTGGGAGACCTTGTTCTCAAGTGGGATCATCCCCATGATGAGAAGGGAAAGCATACTAAGTTCCAACAATTATGGGTAGGCCCATTTCATATCAAAGCAAAACTTGGCCCTGCTACTTATAAGCTGCAGGATTTACAGGGAAGAGAACCTACCAGTCAATGGTTTGGTTCTCAAGCCTTATTTTTCTTGAAGTTGTCTTTGAGTTTCTTGTTTTGTATATAAATAAGATGTTGGTTGTTTTTGAGTCATGTTTTCATTTTGTTTGGTTTTAAGTATATTGGTTTCAATAAAGGGAGTTAACTCGTGGTTATTTGAGAGACACCAAAATTTCTAGGAATGGTGGACATGTTTGAGTAGTCAGACTGTGTGTTGCTGTTTGAGTTCTTACAGTCTAGCAGTTTTCTCGAAGTCTCTGTGTGCATTGAAGTCCTACTTAACCCCTGCAAGATTAACCAGATTCGAGGATTCTGGAGTACTATGTCAGGGCTCCATCCATGTCACATGTAAAATGTTCAAAGGAGCAACGGTAAAAGACCCATGGAAAGAAGAAAGGTAAACAGTGTATTAAATATAAATGATCCCATGCGAAGAAGCAAATGCCAAAAGGCAAATAAAGAGTCCAAACTTCTATAAAAGCATCATAAATCAAAGCAGTGCCGAATCACAAGTACTAAATTGCCAAAAGATCCTCTCCATCCGTGAGCTGAAGGTTGAAACACACCACTCACGCAAAAGGACACTATGGGATAGAGGATCCTGAATTAAAATTCAATAAGAAAGGCGCATAGAAAGACTCAAATGAAAGGAACAAAATTCCAAAAGCACAAAAAGTGTTAAAATGGCATGGGAAGGAGGAACAAACGGATACTGTTGTTCACTATCTGCTGCAATCTTGTGGTGTCCACGCTGTTAGCTACCTGAAGACAGAAGTAATAATGAAACTCATACTCGGGCCTCGACAGAGTTATCTGGACTTGAAGATCTCGGTTTCCACTTCCCCAAATTGGACTAGTATCAATGATTAAGGTACACACTTCGGTCATTTGAGAAATCCGGATAGCTGGAAGAATTTATTTGATGCATTTGGTTGTGAAACAGCCTGCCACTCAAAGAAAAGTCACTCAAAGATATAGGTTCACCAGGAAATCGCCAGTTGTTGCTGCCGCAACGGTTCTCCCTAAATTTACTTTATTTAAATTTTGGGCCCCTCCTCATCGTTTTGCTTGGTTTGGTCGTGAAACTCTTGAGCCTCTCAGGCATTTTTCTTTTAGTTTTACTTTGAAAATGGATATCAGCTGGTTTATTTATGCCTTGTTCAGTTTCGGTTTGAGTCGTGGATGTCTGATTTTCTAGTCGAAGAAAAGGAAAATTTTTGTTTTTCAGAGTTGCCTTTTCGAAGAAAGAACGAACCCAGCCGTGCCTGATCCTTAAAACTATTTGAATATTTGATTTTTTCTTGCAATCGGGCCTCTTTTTAATTTCAGATTGGAAGTCGTTAGTCTTTTGTTCCGCCACCGTTGTGGCCCTCAGATCATTCTAGCGTCCGATTCTCTATATCTCGCCGACGTCCGATTCGTATTTAACCTTAAGTCACTTGCCCATAGCTCTGACTCATCCGCCGTTGTGGCTGGGAGATCCTCTGAGCTTCCGATTCTAATGTCTGCCAACATCCGACTTATCCTCCTCCTGCCCTCGTCACTTGTCTCCAACCTTTGTCTCATCCGTCATTTCGGCTGGGAGATCCTTTCAGTTTCCGATGTACCATCCTTTCGGCATCCAATTAATGATGTTTCCCGCCTGTGGAGTGGTCTACCCGTCCGACGTAAGTATTGTTGAGCCACCAGTAAGTCTCCCGCCATGATCGAGGTAGTGGTATCGGCGACTAGTGATTTCCTTGCGGGCTGGTTGTTTCATGAGTAGATCTGACTCTTTTGTTTTATAACGTAACCCCAGTGGATGATGCTTGTCGATCGATTGCAGGTGAGCGCAGAGGAGCAATCAAAATGCCACGGCGTGCAGAAATACGGACCATTTAACAACAAACGCGAAGTTTTGAAAGGCCCGGTAGTTACCCAACCAATCATGAATGTGCGTTGAAAGATGGGGGATCAAGAACGTTTTGGCAACTGGAAAGACACGCGTTTAGGGGAAGCTCGAAGGGTCGCAAATGGTAGTTTAAATATCTGAAAGTAGGAATGATACAGGGCTTTTTTCCCTGGGAAATTTTGTAAACCATCTATTGTAAGAGGAACTACTTCGTTTTACATGAGAGACTGCAAACTTTGCTTGATGGAAGAAGTGCAATATGGAATACATCACGTGTATTTAATTGAGCTATGTGAAGAGGAACTATTTCGTTTTCAGCTATGACTCTTTAACTGTGAGAATGTTCTGATTTCTGAACCTATGTTCTTGCTGGAATATTCTTAAGTTTATTTTTGTGATGTAGTTTTCCATGGTGAGTAATATTGGCTTGTTCATAAATAATCAGCTATCTGGTTGTTGAAATATTTTGTAGAGTGTTCATGTGTTTTGAAAGAAAGGCTCAGCTATCTGAAACATTTCACAATGCATGTACTAATTGTGTTATTCATCCAACATGATAATTCTGCTCCCTAGGGATAGATTAGATAGTTAGTTTATTTCTTATTGTATCTGATTTGGTGGCTTGCGAGCACAAGACGAGAGGTAAGAACCTGCGCATCACATTGTGATTGCTCCCTGCATCTTGATCGCCCTGCATTTAGTTAGGCACTTGCATTTCATTTATTAAAGGCAAAAACACAAAAAATCGGTGGGCCGGGCCGCAACCGGTAAATCCTTTGTTTTGTTACTTGACCTACGGTAGCCGGACCTCAAACCGGATGGATTCCCTATACCAAACAATCAACGGGCTAGTTGGGAACGTTGATTGGGGAGAATCCCTTACTATTGCCGCCTGCGATTTTCCAGGCCTCAACACGCCCTTCCTTTCCTCAATTAGCTTTAATTGAATGTTCACTACCTTGAACTGGAAGTGAACTTACTTGAACTGAATGTTAATTAAATTCAACTAAATGTTAACCTACTTGAACTAAATGTTAACTAAATTCAATTGAATGTTAGCTTACTTGAACTAAATGTTAACTGACTTCAATTGAATGTTTACTTACTTGAACCAAATTTTAACTGACTTGAAATGAATGTTAACTTTAATTGAACTGAATGTTAACTGACTTGAACTAAATGTTAATTGAATGTGAACTGAACTCAATCTTTAACTGACTGTCGATCACTTAGTTAACATGCTAACTTAAGTGTCATTAGCACTTCACTCTTAGCGCCATCCATGGACAATTTCTATTATTAACTTTTGCATGGATCTCTTTAGTTAACTAATGCATGTTGATTGATGAACATTAAGCTCTTCTTTACTTAACTGATTATATTCATTAATATTTCAACTGATGCTTTGACTGAGGCATTGATTAAGGCATTCATATTTTAGCGAATCTTTATAACTTGAGTTCACTCATACATTTTCACGGGCAATTCAAATTCTCTTTCTCTATGCTTTATCTCATTATCATTAAATAATTAATGCATGGTCCACATGTATATTATTTATCAATCTTATCATATCATACTCAAAATAATTATTCCATACATATTGATGATCATATATATTACCTCGGGCCATATAGTCATATGCTAAAGTAATTCACTCTAGGGGTAGCTAAGCCCTAAAGGATACGTATAGCACTCATTGACCATGACTAGCAATATATCACATAGTATAAACACATGACTTGATAAAACACAAGTCCATCTCCATAATTGGAGATCCATTCTCATAGGGTATCGTATATTAGAATCATTGACTTGATACAACACAAGTCCAGACTTGATACAACACAAGTCCACAGTCTTGATACAGCACAAGACCAGTCTTGATACAACACAAGACTCCAATGTTGATGCAACACAAAATTCCAATCTTGATATAACACAATATCACAGTATAGTCATCCCAACTCAATACATGAGAACATGACTTCATATCACAGAAGTCCCTAACTTGATACAACACAATTCTTGGAGAATGACTCCTGATGTTGTACAAGCAACATAATTTTCTCTAGCTAAATTAGTAGTATCATGATTTTTATCTTTAGGTTATTTTAATGGGATTTTTCTTACATGAGGATCAATAGATTAGTTGGCCACAAAAAGTCTAGTCCTAAGGTCATAGTTTCTTTGAAGCTCCTCCTCAAGAGTGTATGCAAATAGGTCGTATGGAGAAGATGACTAATAGAACTCACTTTATTGTCCCTGATTCATCTCATTTGCATCATATAGAAAATAATTTTCATAGTCATCCTTAGTGAGATGCATCATATTTGATTAATCCTATAGTCAATGAATCTCTTCCTTAGGATCTAAGGATTCTTCCTCCATGGGAGAATTTGAAATATTGTTATTATTGTTGTTATTTTATTTTTCCCTGCAAGCACGGAATATTGTAATGCAAGCACGGAATATTGTAATCGACTATGTTTTGAAATTAGTGTAACATTTAACACAGATTTTTATACTATGGTTTTTTATTTTATAAGGATTTTTTCCTGAGTTTTAAACACTAGCCTCTTATTATCCAAAAAAACTTGTTCTTGTGACATGTTCTGACAACATTATTCAACCTCATGACAACATTTGAATCTCGAGCTTCTGGAAGGAACAAGAATTAGCTAAGTTTGGATGGAGGGGTTGTTCCTCTGGGGAGCTCGGAGATGGACGTTCGAGGGTTTGATTGCAGGCTGGTTGAAGTAATATCGAGCTTCTGCCGGAATGGTTTCGGGCCTTTCGCTCCTACCAGGTTTTGGCCATTTCGCTAATTGGTATTTCCCTTTCTGTTCTTCTGTATATTGTTCCTGGCGTTAAGGGTTTTCTGTGTTTGGCATTTTCAGTTTTTTCTGGTTTCGTCTGGCCAGCCCTCTTGCTCCGTTACCCTCCATCTGGTTTTTGTTTTGGTTATGTTGGAATACCATATCTTTGTTATAGCCGCACCCGACAACTGGAGTCCCTCCTCTCTCTAGGACTAGTACCAACCAGTATTAAAAAAAGTGGGAATATCAATTTTGTCGGTTTGTTTTCACCTTATTCGTTCGTCGATAAGGGTGGCGAACTTCATTTTCTGGATATGTTGTCCTGGTATAGTAACATGTCCTAGTGATTTGAATCTGTCGGGAGTTGGTTTTTTATGGGGTTTTGTCTGATTTTCACCACGCAACCCTTAGGGAAGTGGTTATTTAACCAGTGGGTGTCCCTGCTTTTTGCAACCCTAGCTTAATCTTGCGGCCGTTTGTTTCCCCAGCTTGATCTTTCTTTGCTTTATGGTTTCAGGGGTAGCCTTTTATCTGTTCAAAAGTTTTAGGGTTTGTGTCGAGGGATATCCCTTTTACTTGCGCCCTCTTCCTTAGTCTTGATGTGGGGTTTATTTCATGGGTTCTTGAGTCAGTGCTGTTTGGATATGCGCATTATTCAGCGACTATTGATTCAGGCGTCGCTACTATTGAGATTTTACTGGCCGTATTCATTTTTTGTGTGCCCTAAATGAATTCTGGACTGTAATTGGTTTTATGAGGTTTTATTATCTCTCATTTGTATGCTAATTACAGGAACGGTATGACCTAGATTGCTTTTTTTAAGGTTATGATCTTCTTGTCTATTTTTCACTGAGATTACTGACTGGCCAATTTTATATGAGATTTACCTGAATCCCTGGATACTGCTAGTTGGGATTCGACTTCTTAGCATACAAATGATCTTGCGGCCTATTCGCCCAGTATTCGTTCTGAGTTGTGGGGTTCTTGTTATTAATCGGATAAATTTGGGGTTTGATTGTATGCTAGTAATTATTAATCCTTCTATGCCGGCGATTGTATCTGGGTTCTAAAATAGTATCTGTTATTCATCACTATTTATTTGATGATTATTTGTAAGTGGCTCGATTTTGTTTGTGATGAGATGCTATTCTATTATCTGGTTTGATTTGGATTTCTAGTCTTTTGGAGTCCGCCTGTAATCCTATATATTGATCCTATCAGTGTGAATTTTCATTTAAGCTTTTATATTAGAAGCATTTAGATATTCAGCATACGTCTTGCTGTGTTGGTTTGGTCTGATATATTATTGTATTGAGTTCGTCGGTCTTGGAATTGACATGCGGGTTATGCTCTATTGATCGGGTCTCTTTCTGGATTTTTTGGCATAATCTGGGGATTAAATGTTTGCAATTAGAATATCATATTTTACATGGTTGTGGTTTATGAGGTATTATTAAATTTCATGATATTCAGCCATTTCCTGTTGATTGCCTATATGATGGAGGTTCTTACTTGAGGGTCTGTATTGATGAGGTGATATACTAAACTGGGATTGGTTCGGCTTTCTGGTTGTGTTTGTTTTTTGGGGAGCCGACTGTTTTCTTTCTTTAAATAGTAATCCTTTTTGTGTTGGTATCGACTTCTGAGATATCTTTTAGAGATTGGATCCAGATCCCTATATTTCTGTTGCTCTAAGTCCGAGGTATCTACCTGTTAGATTATTCTTTGATTGAGTTATTTGATCTGCTTAGGAATCTGATTTCTGGGAAGCCTATTCCTTGGTCCTGATGGTGGAGACCCATGATGGGTCTCCAGACCCTAGAGCAGATCTTGGTCCTTCTCGATATCAGAAGAGACGGAAGGCAAAGGCCTACAAAGTTCTGGAAGAGAAACTTCGCTATGTGGTGGGTTGGGATATTTATATGGATAGGGTGGAAGCTCTGAGTCATCAAACTTTAATTGGGAGGCTGGAATATGCTTCCATGGAGAAAAAATATTGGGTTTCATGGGCTTCTGAGTATTGGAAACCATTTCTTACCTATGTTCCTACTATCAGTTTGCTAGTTAGGGGCTGGATCGTATTTGTCTTCTTAGAGGATTCCCATGCCATTGAGGTCTTAATCCATCTTTGGAGGGTAGGTCAGGGTTCTTTAGTTCTTGATCGATGGCATGTAAATTTTGATCCAGTGAGAGAAAGAGTGAAAAAACGTCACCTGTGGGCAATTCTCCCAGGGCTTCCTTTCCCACTGTGGAATAGATCTCTTTTGGAAGGAATTGGGAACACTATAGGTCGATTTGTAGCTCTAGAGGATGATTTCATGAATTATTTTGATAAGAGGAAGGCAAAAGTACTTGTTGAACTTGATATCACTAAAGGTCTCCCAGCTGAAGTTGAGATTCTCTGTCATGAGCGTTTGTTTATACAACGCTTGGATTTTCAGGGCATTCCCTTTAGGTGCAATGTGTGTAGAGAGACTGGCCATTTGCATCGTACCTGTCCTTATTTCAGAAAGAGAGTGGTCAAGCGCTCTTTAACGGATTCTTTTGTTACTACTCCTTTATTTTCTCCATCCAAGGATTGTACAACTCCGGTACAAAATGTCTCCTCTAATGCTCATTTGAAAAATGCTATTACTTTATATGGGGAAGTTACAGATTTTGATATGAATATTATTGACTCAGTGATTAGCAGCAAAAAAACTCCTAATCATCCAAGTAATCTTTCTGGGGAAATTGATCCTGTAGACCCTTCAAAGCCTGCTGATTTGGAGCCAGCTCCTTTTAGCCCTCCTCTTGCACCGGATCCCCCATCTGCTTTGAATCTGAATAAAGTCTTTCCTAGCCCATCTCCTTCATCTCCTTGCCCACTGGAAGTAGCTTCCCCTCCTCCTTTGTTCTCTGAGGAAGATTTTCCCCCCTTACCAAAAAAGGGGCCTTCATCTTACGAAACTCCTCCTCTTAGCCCAGCTATTTCCCCCTCCTTCAAAGACCCTTCTTTGCAAAAAACTCTGAACATATTCTTGGATAAATTGCCCCTTTCTCCTTCTGTTCTCCCACTAGACTCAATCAGATTCGAGAATGTCACTATCAGAAGAAAGAAAAAATCTACTAAGCCACCATTTGATTCTTTGTATTTAGCCCCTGCTCCTTACACACCTTTATATATGAGAATATAAGCAGAAGAATGTACTTCTTCTTCACCAGCACCCCGGGTCCTTAGAGCTTCGACCCCTCACCTTCCTGATTCTTAATGCGTATCCTTTCCTTGAATATCCGTGGTTTGGGAGGTTCTGCCAAACAAAAAAGCCTCCGTCTCTTGCTGACTTCTCTTTCTCCTGATTTAGTTCTCCTTCAAGAAACAATGACAAGTCCTTATCCAGCTTTATTTTCTTTTTCCAAAATCTGCCCGGGATGGGAGTTTTGTGCCCTTAGCTCCAACGGTCTTTCTGGGGGATCACTAACTGGCTGGAATCCAAAACTTTTTAAATGCAAAGCTTATCATACTGTTGCTGGTATTTTACTGAAAGCCTCTATTCATGGTTCTGTTTTAAAGCTCTCCATTCTTAATTGCTACGCCCCTTATCAAAATCGTTATTCTTTTTGGAATGCTGTAGCGTTGGGAGGCCTCATTTCTCTACCTAATATCATTTTAGCTGGGGATCTTAATCTAACTCTTTCTGCCTCAGAAATCTGGGGTTCTAAAGCTCTTTTAGACCCTTTGAGCCCTTATTTCTCAAAGCTTTTCTCGGATCATAATATTGTGGATGTGGCTCCTCCCTGTGCTGGCCCTACCTGGAGGAATGGAAGGATTGGGGAAGAAGGTATATCGAAAAGACTTGATCGGTTTTTGTCATCTGAATAGCTTATCAGATCTCTTCCCAAGTATAGAACTTGGACTCACAGATGTGGGATTTCAGATCACTTCCCTATTGTTTTGGAATGTTTAGCTCATCAAAGCTCTAGTGCTTATCCTTTCAATTTTAATCATACTTGGTTAAATAATGAAGATTTTGTTCAGTTGGTTCGTTCCGAATGGCCACTTACTCAACCAGATCCCTCTTTGGATGCCATGAATGAACTTTCCTATAGACTGCAAGCTCTAAAAGAAAAGGTAAAATCATGGACTAAAGCTAAAGCCATTAAATTGAAAGATAAATCAGTGGCATTGGAAGAAGAAATCAACTCTCTTCTCCGCTCCTCTCAGTCTGCAATATTAAACCAAGATCAGCAATTAAAACTGAACTCTCTTAAAGTAGCTCTTCAACAAGTGATTGATCATGAGATCTCTTCTGCAAGACTTCAAAGTAGAATTACTTGGGCTCTTAAGGGAGATGCTAATACCAAATATTTTCATGTGGTGGCCTCAGCTCGGAAAAATCATAATGCCATTTGGAGTCTTAAAGATGGATTGGGTAATTGGGTTTCAGATGATCAAAGTCTAAAAACCCTTGGTATTCAATATTTTAAGACCATGTTTGAAGATGATAAGCTGACGAATCTGGAATCCCAGCTGAAGGTTATTCGTCTCTTTCCCTCTTTTATTAGTCAAGAGGACAAAGAATCTTTTTCTAGCCCTGTTACTTTAATGGAAGTGGAAAAGGCTCTTCATCTCTTTAAAAAAGATAAGGCCCCAGGGCCAGATGGGTGGCCAGTTGATTTCTACTTGTTCTTTTTTGATCTTTTGGGCCGCTTTTAGTTCAGGTGGTGGAATTAGCTAGAACCATGGGCAAAGTGATTCCTGCTCTTAACTCAACCTTTCTGGCCCTTATCCCTAAGACAGATCTTCCTGTTTCTTTCGCTGATTATCGACCTATATCCCTTTGTAATCTTTGCTATAAACTGATATCCAAAATTGCTGCGATGAGGCTTAAGCCCTTTCTGGATTCTTCTATTTCTCCTCAACAATTTGGCTTCTTAAACAACCGACTGATCCATGAACCTATAGCTATTACTCAAGAAGTCTTACATTCTGTTAATTCCAGACAAAAATGTGCCCTCATCCTTAAGCTGGATTTATCCAAAGCCTTTGACAGAGTTAATTGGACCTTCATTCATCTTCTCCTTATTCAGATTGGGGTTCCACTTGTTGGAGTTAATTGGATCCTTGGATGCATCACTTCAGCCAACTTTGTTGTTCTTGTTAATGGATCTTCCTCCTCTTTCTTTCCTGCTTCTTGTGGATTAAGGCAGGGATTCCCCTTATCACCCCTCTTGTTCATTTTGGTTATAGAAGGGCTTAGTCTATTGATTGAAGATGCAAAAAACCATGGGAAGATTAAAGGCATAAAAGTTTCTTCAAAGCTTTCGCTCACCCATCTTCTTTTTGTAGATGATGTGATTTTATTTGGTCTGGGATCCTTTGAGGAATGGATGGCCTTTAAATCCATCCTTGATACCTTTTGCGAGGCCTTAGGCATGAGCATAAATGTGAACAAATCTTGTTTTCTACAAAATGGTATGGAAGAGGAAATTCTTCAAAGAATCACTGATATTCTTCCTTATAAGACTAAAGATTTCTGGAAAGGTTTTATTTATTTGGGATACTTCCTAAAACCATCTGGATATTTGGTAAAAGATTGGATCTGGTTGGTTTCAAAATTTGAAAAGAAAATTTCACATTGGACTAACAGACTCCTCTCTATAGGAGGTAGACTTGTTCTCATACGTGTTGTTCTCTCAAGCATACCAGTCTACTGGATGGCTCTGGTTCTGATTCCTTCTTCAATTCTTGACAAACTTAGGAAGCTGATCTATTCCTTTCTATGGGGATCTTCTACCAGGAATAAAAAATTTCATCTAGCACACTGGCATCTTTTGGCTAAGCCCACTTCTCTTGGTGGCTGGGGAATAAAACATCTCCCTAGCTTTAGTTTTTCATTGAGAATGAAATCTTTTTGGTGGGCAGTTAACAACAAGGGCATCTAGAATTTACTTATTTCCGTAAAATACCTAAAAAATAAACCTTTGCACCTTTGGCTCAGGGATAAAAACTTTATTTGCAACAATGCTTCTGTTATTTGGAAGGGCTTTATAGCTACTTTGGCTTGGATCGGTAAATGAATTATCTGGCAAGTTGGAAATGGTGAATCCATTTTCCTGGGTGCAGACCCATTTGTGGGTATGGGATCCTCTTTTTCCCTACCTAGAGGTTTACGAGATTATTTGGAGGATTATGGTATATGTACTTTAGCTCAGGCGTGCAATCAAACTCCCAATGCCACAGGTTATTGGTTCTCTGCAGATGACCCTGATCTTATCGGTGATTGGAAAACTATTTGGGAAAATTATGTTAGAGGCTTGGAATTTGGCTGTATATGGCTCAAGGATCAAAATGATATTCTATCCTGGTCTCATGATAATTATACAGGGCCGGTAACTGCTGCTGTAGGTTATTCCTGTATAATCTCTGCTTGTTGTTCAGAATTAAATATTAAAGTTCTGAAAATATTATGGGCTGTGACTATTCCTCTGAAAATAAAATGCTTTATTTGGTTATTGATACATTAGAAAATATTAACCTGGGAGCAACTACAGGCTAGAGGTTTCATTGGGCCAAGTAGATGTGTTCTTTGTGAAGGTAACCTATAAACTATCCATCATCTATTCTTCAGCTGTCCCTTTTCTGCCCGTGTCTACCTTTATTTTGAGAAAAAATTCAGCTCCTCTTTTCCCATTTCCAACTCTGTTTCTTCCTCTCTGGACCTTTGGTTTTCTCGTAATTTGAATTATGCTCCTTACAGATACCTGCCACTGTTTATTTTCTGGGAAATCTGGTTATTAAGAAATCTCTGCATATTTGAAAATAAGAAACCTGCCTCCTCTTTGCTGATTGCCAAAATTGATGGATTGATAAACACTTACCCTGTGCCTTTGATAAGTCAAAAAATCCGCAATATTGGCCCAGAACCGGTAAAATGTTTCCCACGTGGCTTCTTTGATGGAGCAGCAACTGAGAATATAGGTGGATAGGGTTATGTGATTTTTATAAATGATTCACATTACTTCAGTTTTTCTATGGGTTGCGAGAACAGTTCAAATACTAGAGCAGAGTTATTGGCATGTTGGGGAATACTTAGAGTCGGTCTATTTATGGGTATTCCATTACAGCTTATTTATGGAGATTCCATGGTTATTATCTCTTGGCTTAACAGAAATTCTGCACTTGATGTTCCATCTCTGATGCACTGGTGTTATGACATAAGACTTATGCTTCAAAAGGTCCCGCCGATGATCTTTAAACATACATATCAAGAGCATAATTCGGTGGCAGATGCACTTTCCAAACAAGGCCTAAAATTGGATATGGGAGTTGTTTCTTTTTCAGAAACTATAGATGGTTTAATTGTGAATCATGGAAATCTCAATCTCTTTTTATCTTCTTTTATTCAGCGTATTATCAGCAGTTGAAAGTGTATCATTTTTTGTTCTTGTTGAGTTCTTCTTGCCAGCATATATTGATCAGATTGTATGTATTAAAGTTCATCTTCAATTTTTCTCAGTACTTTCTGACCTGTTTTATTAGGGATGATGAGAAAAGTCTACTATGATCAGACTTTTTCCTTCTTGTTTATACTGTATTGTTTCTGTCACTTGTACTCTTATGTGAGGATTCCAGATCGGCTGCTGTTATGTATGATCACTTATTTATGTGATGGTCCTGGATTGGCAGTCATGCTGATATGTAAAAGATGTCTTTTGATTCATATGAATAACAAAGACTGGTATTTTTTTTCTCTGAAAAAAAAACCTCATGACAACATTTCTGGAAATGCATCTACCTCGGTCACGTTATTGGTGATATCGATGATCCTTTTCCCATATTATTAATGAATTAGATGTGTCATAGATAGAGCTTCATCATATGCCACTTGTAGATTGAAGGGTTACCAGCTGTAACTCTCTCCTCTAGTCTTCTTAGGCGGGTTCCCTGTAATGGCTTATTTTCCCTACCTATCTGCGTCCAACAAGCTTATGCAACAATTTAGCAAAGAATTCCATGTATTCAGTGGGCACTGTAACAAATAGTTCATATATGAATTCCATGGGAATCGATAGGTGCAACACTTTACAGTTACAGAATCAGATTAACCCTTTCCCTCAAAGGGATAGGCAACTGATTACCACGACGATTGTCTCCAATTCGCAGCATTCTTATTACTGAAGTGAGCAATTACCAGGATATAGTGTTTCTCCATACATAAGCATTTAGCAAGGTTTCTCTATACAAAACCATTTGGCAAGGTAAATATAAGCAGTACACTATGTACGTGCATCACGCCCTCAACTATATCCCTTGTTAATTAATTAATTTGCAATATCCTTAAGCTATATCCATTTAAATGTTAGCAAATACTTGGTTCTCATGATTCTAATCATGATGTGTGATTTCAGCGTCAAAAGCGTTTTCATCATAAGAGGCTGTACAAAGCATTTTCATCATAAGAAGCAGTACTCGTGTTGAGCAAAGAATTTTTAATGCTTCATTTTCTCAAATTATACTTTATACTTTTTAGGTTTCTGCTAAAGTTTAAAGCTTTAATCCAAATTCTTAGATGCAAGGCTGAGCTCGAGAACAGAACAGAGATGAACGATTTGACGTCATAATAGGAGACCTCGCAAATCCTATGGAAGGAGGTCCTTGTTATCAATTGTACACAAAGTCTTCTATGAGATTATTCTAAAGCCAAAGTTGAGCCATTGAGGAGTGTTAGTTACTCAGGTATAACATCATTATATTTGATTATTAATTATAATAACTTTACTCTACAGAAAACTTAGATTCAGTTGTACATTTATCATGAATTTTTTTTTTCTTTATAGAAGAAAATATATGATATTTTTTTCTTTCTTCTTTATAGAAGAAAATAAATCATAACATATCTTCCAGGTTCCTGGTTTAAATATTGCCGTACTATTAGATTTTTCTGCGATTCTTTCATTCTCTTAACACTTTTAAAAATTCAAGTTTACTAAATATCTTATATTCACTTTTGAGGCATGATGTTGTCGTCTCTGTGTTTTCGATGATTTTCTGTTTTTACATAGCATCTTAGAATATCATTACATAACAATATTGGAAATATCAATTTGCGCCCGACAGGTAGATTGCATTTTGAACTCCTGCTTTGTTTGCTTCTTTTTGGTGTGCAGGGGAGCTCAACACCTAGAAGCAGTGCTTGGATTTGTAGGTGTGGGATTCAAGTTCGTGCGCTAAGGGAGACGTGGAACTGAAGTTAAGAAGGTAATGCTTTTTGCTTGTTTCTGTGGGTATGGCTTCTCTATTTGTTTGCTAACGGGCATTCTATTTTGCAATGCAGTCAAGGTTTTGTTGTTGGTTGCTCTGCTGGTTTAGTCTTCCTGGTAAGCAGAAAGCTGGCTTTTTTTCTCTTTCATGTGTTGTAACTTGTTTATGGTTAAATGATTTCTTATATATATAACGATAAATGGTAGTTGTTCTACAGTCTCCTTTTGCTGCGTCAGGGCGTACTTCAATTAACAAGATAAATAATAGGTTGATAATAACCAGCGTAGATCCAAATCCTAGGCTCTATCAAGCGCCGAGAGGGATCAAATCTCTTTGTAGGTATCCATTGATCAATTTAACATTGTAAGGAACATGTTAAGTTGAAAACACAAATAGAATTATGAGGATTAACTCAATATAAGTAATAAGTATAAAGGATTGAATAAATTGTTAAACTGGAAAATAGAGACAATAATTTTGTAAGGATTAAGTAAATGTAAATATGGTTTAGATTTAAAGTCACACTAGGGTTTTCCATTTTACCCCAAACAATCATTCTTCTTTTGTTTTGGATAGAAGAGGCACATTCTACATTACTGTACATTTTTTTAACATTTCCAGTAAAAAGGATTTAAAGTTAGAAATTTGATCTATTTCGACAATTGGTAGACTTTTTTAAGATAGATCTATGTTAGTAAAACACATTTGTAAATTCTGAACTTGGGATTTCCTTTCCCATGCAATTTTCGAAACTAAGGAAATTTTAATATGCTCTCCACCTTTTAAGTACAACAATTACAATACAATTACACTTCTAGTTTGAATTTAAAAAACTGTAGTTTGCATTTGGAAATGTATAACATCGTTTTTGCTTACATCTCTTCATGCAAATGTCGATTATGAGTATGATATTACTATCAACGACTATCTTGCGTGAGGAGGAGCTAATTCAACTCAACTCCAACTCTCACATGGTGCTTGTGAGAGTTGGAAAGTTCTTTAGCTGGTTGGAATTGACGTTAGGTTCATTATCTTTGCATTAAGAATAGTGCTCCCGTTGCTCAACATGTAGCAAATTCATTTCGAAGGAAATGTAACAGCGTTCTTCAGTGCCTAGATGAGTTTCAACATGGTGGTAGATATTGAAATGCTCTTCACCATTTTCACTTGATCCAAACATGGTTAGAAATTCCGTCATCCAGTGATAGAGACTTGAAAGTACATCTGTAATATTTTTAGAAATTTTAAAGTATAATAATGAATTCAGAATTTGTGCAAATCTTAATTTTGTTTCATTATGATTCACAAATGGATGGTACAATGCTCATGGAAAAACAGTCTTGGGAAATGAATGTATTGATTAGTGTTTGAAATAATATATTTTTTGAAATTTTATAATTTATTTTAAGAGTAGTTTGTTTTTAATTTTCCTTATTTTTAATGGAAATTTGGTAAAAAAAATAATGAAATCTCCTTGAATGCAATTTACCATGGGTTCTTTAAGAAGCCTTGCATGGTTGTTTAGTAGGCCAACATATTTTTGCAGATAATTACATGGGGTTAATTTTTTGCAGATAATTACATGGTGTGAAATTTTCCATTGATATTACATGTGCCAAGGGATTATATCTATGTAAACTTACTATCTTTAGTTTCTTACTGGAATAATACATCTTAAATAACTCGACACAATTAGCAATCTCCGAAATAGATAACATTATAATCAATTAAAATAATAAGCTACTATCATTAGAGGGATCAAATCCACTTAGGAATAAAATCCACTCAGCAATTAGAGGAATTCCCCTACCAATCATTATCAAAAATGAAATGTGTAATTATTTTTTTTCAATGTCTGTGTAGGAATTAGAGGGATCATAGAGGGATTCGCCTACCAATCATTATCAAGACTTAAATGTGCAATTAATTTTTTCAATGTCTGTGCAGTAATTAGATAGTGAAATGTGGGATCATAGAGGGATTCGCCTACCAATCATTCTCAAGAGTGAAATGTGCAATTAATTTTTTCAATGTCTATGTAGTAATTAGAGAGTGAAATGTGCAATTAATTTTTTCAATGTATGTGTAGTAAATAGAGGGATTAGCCTATTGATGGAATGTTCTACTTTTCATTTTCATGGCAAGCTTCTTCTCTTAGGTAATATTTAAAACAAACATATATTGAAATATATATTAATATTTATTTCTTTT
>LPNX010160114.1:3017136-3080631 GCA_001517045.1 Pseudotsuga menziesii
ATAAGTTCTGATAGTAAGTTATGATCCTTGATAGCTGGAGGAGGGGAAGTATTTATGGTGCAAACGCATTCAGATCTCTCCCATGTCGGCAAAATATTGTGAACTGTGCCAACATTTTATACCAGTTGTTTCCAGATTAAAACTATTGGACAAGTCCTGATGAATATTAATGTAACGGACATGCCAAAACGCATTGAGAATCTTATGCAATAATTTAGTTTGAAGGAGATGGACTATTCACATCAATTGCTTTTGCTAATACTGCTTGGCGTGCTCGCTCATGATAGGTCCTCAAGAACTTGTGGACAACCTCAATGTCAAATCTAGGTGGCCCTCCTTTGGAAATTTCTGCCGCGATGCCCAATCCATGTTGTGCAATTTTCATGTAAAGGCAGTTTAATGTTTTTCATCCTTTGGGACAAATCACTACCTCATTCTTTTTATCCTCACTTTTAACCTCCGTAAAGCATTTAAACATACCAACAATCTCCGTTACTAAACTGGAACCTCCGAAATCTTGGAAATTTTGACCTAATGGGCCTCCGTCAATGACTATATCTTTGATAACCCAAAGACCCTTTTCAAGGGCTTCTGTATTATGCCGCGCCAGAGCCCTGGTTTCAATCAATTGCCCCTCCATAAAAGCACTAATCTCCTAGGATTTCTGTGGAATTTCTCGAACGATGCAGATAGTTACAACATTAGCCAGCACTTGCAGGTAATCGTCATGGGGATTTAAATTTACTAATAAGATCCATCCCTCTTTAAGAATTCCAATTCCGTTATTCAAGTCTTCGTTGCTGATCTCATTGGCATATTCACGAGATAACATATTCAGCGCGATTTCCAACGGTAAGATTCTTATTAATTCACGGTAAGCAAGGTCTCCAAGGACAAAATCCACAATCATCTGATCAAAATTTTTACAAATAACTCGTAACACACGCGACTGGAATTTCATAAAATACCAACTATTGGCATAGCTATACCCTTGCATGGCCATTAGCCCCATATACGAAGAAAATCCAATTGAACTTTTTTCTTCGATATTAGATGTTCTCAGGCCAATGACGTCAATCGCCCTCATTATTCCGTTACATACATCCAAGAACCCTAACTCTTTGATATCGTCTTCTAATTGATCGCTTTTAAGAATACAGTCCACATAGGAAATAAGCCTCTTGAAATATGTGAAGCCACGTAAAGATCTGAATGTTTGTATGTTATGTTCATGAAATTGGCAACACAACTTAAGCAGATTAATTTTCTTCATGTTAGTAACGTTACATCACTTGACAAGATCTCCCCCATAATATTCACTTCAAGGATAATTTTAGGGGCGAATTTTAGCCCAATGGGCTATTTTTCCATGTTTTTCTCCAAAAAAAGATTCACCATTTTGCATTTTTTGAAGCCCCGTTTCGCCCAATTTTGACAGGGTAAAAATTTTTCACCCTAAAAATTGCCAAATTATTATATAAACAATATAAAATCCTTGGAAATTAAAATACTTTTTGAAAAATATCGCCAATCATTTTATAGTTGGCATTTTAAGAATTGGTAATATTCACCAACATTTATACACTTTTAAAAAAATATGGTTCCTTAAAATCATCCCTGATTCACTTTCACTATTATTTTTTGCTTACATGTTAGTAACGTTACATTAAGTGACAAGATCTCCCCCATAATATTCACTTTCACTATTTTTTTTGCCGACATGTTAGTAACATTACATCACGTGACAAGATCTCCCCCATAATATTCATTTTCACTATTATTTTTAGCCGACACGTTACATCATGTTACAAGATCTCCCCATAATATTCACTTTCACTATTATTTTTTGCCGACATGTTAGTAACATTACATCACGTGACAAGATATCCCCCATAATATTCACTTTCACTATTATTTTTTGCGGACATGGTAGTAATGTTACATCACGTGACAAGATCCCCCCATAATATTCACTTTCACTATTATTTTTTGCCGACATTCTAGTAACGTTACATCACGTGACAAGATCTCACCCATAATATTCACTTTCACTATTATTTTTTTGCCGACATGTTAGTAACGTTACATCACGTTACATCACGTGACATCACGTGACAAGATCTCCCCCATACTGGGCTGTAGAGCACCTCTCGGCGCAACCAGCGTAGATCCAAATCCTAGGCTCTATCAAGCGCCGAGAGGGATCAAATCTCTTTGTAGGTATCCATTGATCAATTTAACATTGTAAGGAACATGTTAAGTTGAAAACACAAATAGAATTATGAGGATTATCTCAATATAAGTAATAAGTATAAAGGATTGAATAAATTGTTAAACTGGAAAATAACGTGATGTCACGTGATGTAATATGTTTCCTCCGACACGAAGGTGCTAATGTGTAGTCAGATTTCATAGTATTCTTCCTTTTCCTAGTCTGTTAATGGTTCTTCGATTGCTAGGTTTACTTCCTTGGCTTTTGTTGGTATCGATAGTTTTGTGCCGAACTATTGAGCTAGTTCACGAAAGATCACTTTGACTGTTGGATAATAGTCGAGAGTCTTTGCTTTGGCCTTTGCTCCCTGCATATACCAAACTGCAGTGTGCTCAAGCTCCAGTTGGATGTGTGCGGTTTTTGGCAGACTTCGTCGGATGTTCTGAGGCACCCTCCATCTGGTCATCTGAACTTTCAACTGTTGGAACCAGTTTTCCAATAGTAGTTTTCCATTGTCTAGTTCTTTCATTGTTCTAGTCTACGCAAATGATTTGAACCTCCACATATGGAATTTTGTTGGTTCTTGGAACTGCTTGTCCCCGACTGGGCACAAGTAGTACATTACTATCCATATTATTAGAGACGGGAACCTTATAATCTCGCCCAACTCCTGGCATTTCTCACAAATAGTCTTGAGCATGTCGGCAACATACTGAGCCCATCTGTATATTTTTCCTGTTTTGGCTATCGTGTCTACTACCTCTAGCATATCCAGCTTCAGGCTGCTTCCTCGACCTGTAGGTGTGAGCCCCATTGCTTGATTTTGGCCACGATTTGTGGAGTCCGGGCTTCTATCTGGCTAATCATTAGCCCTTTTGAATTCTTTCCGGATGGTGTTCCAGTTAATCGTTCTACCAGCCCTTCTTTTATGCCGACTAGGACTATGTCACCTTGGTTGGATAGGCCAGTCAGTTTATACATGACTTCGCTAGAGATATCGACTAGTTTGTCGAAGTAGAATTTCCCATTGTGGTACCAACTGATAATGAATTTTACTATCGTTTCTTTTGTTCCTCCAAAACTTGCCATGAACAGTTTGTTCATGTAGTTCATGATAGAGCTGTGGCTTACCTTCTCTGTTGCTTGTGTCGGTTTCTTGTCGACATAGGCCCATTCCTTGATTTCGGCCCATGTTTTCGCCCACAAGGTCTCTTGTACCTTAGCATTCTTTATGTTTCTTAACCTCCTCATTAATGGGGTTTCATCATATTGTAGTTCCTTTGTTTTTGTTGTGGCTCTAGTTTGTTTTGGTGTCATTTTGTCGGTTCTTTGTTTGACTTTTCTTATAGGTTCTTGGTTCTCAATTTTTTGTTTGCTGAATTGCTCTCTCTCTTCAAAATACTGTACATGATCCTTTTCTGGTCCAGTATTTATAGGTGGGGCATTTTACGTTTCTATCGATGGGTGTATTAATGGCAGAAGTGATGGTCCAGCGTAGTCACTGGGGTTTGCTTTAATGGTGATTTGATTTTGGCGCTCGTTCTGACCGTAGACATGAAGACGTGATTTGACTGTTGGGGTCATTGGTCGATGTCGATCATGTGAGCGGTCGATGGTGGTATGTCGATGAGTTTGATGTCGGTTGTCGAAGCACTGGTTTCCAGTCATCTTGGGTTATGGGTGTCGGTTCTGTTTTGTTGTTTTTAGGTTTTTTTTAGATTTTTATAGTTTTTTTCTAATAGTTATGGTCATTTTTTATAAGACTTGTTTTAATTTTTGTACCATTTTAGTCGGGCACCATTAACAAGTTTCCAAAATACTATGACTTGTAATGTTTTTATTCGAACTGATCCGTTGGTATGAATTTCTTCGACAACATAGGGTCCCATCCATTCTGTATGTACTTTTTGGGTTTTCCTTTTACTTGACTGTTTTATAGTAGGGCAAGGTCCCCTACTGACAAATTTTTGTTTTTGATATTGCGATCGTGCCATCCCTTCTGCTGTTGTTTTTGGATTTCTTAGTGTTGTAGAGAAATCAGTCGGTGTTTTTCTAGCTTTCTTAATTGCATCAGTCGGTCCTTCCTTCCTTATTAGACATCGACATGTAAAATTTCTGCTATAATAGGTGTTTGCTGTCGAAAATGTAGTGGAACATCTGCTTCTTGTCCGTAGACTAGTCGAAACGGTGTTTGGTTAGTCAAATGCTTGTATGTTGTCCTGTAAGCCCACGGTTCTGTAGGTATTTTTTTGTCCCAGTCATCTTTGTCAATGTTACATATTTTTGTTAGGCCTTTTGTTAATGTTTTGTTGAATGCCTCAATTGCTCCATTCGATTGAGGGTGATAAGTTGTACTGCGTTGGTGGTCAATTTTGAACTGATATGTTAGTGCTTTAATGGTTTTATTAATGAAGTGTGAGCCTTGGTCACTGATTAGGGCTATTGGACATCCAAATCTGGTAATTATATTTTCATTGATAAATTTAGCAGCTATATCACTGGAACATGTGCCGACTGGTTCTACTTCTTCCCACTTGGTTACAAACTATACTGCAGTTATTATGTACCTTGCACCTGTTCTTTTTGTTGGTATGGGGAATGGCCCTATGAAGTCGATGGCCCAAATTTCATATGTTAGACTTGGGTTTTACTGATATCAAGGGAATTTATATACTAGGCAGAGGTCGACCTAGTCGTTGACATCTGTCACATTGGCTTAAGAAAAATTTATAGTCTTTGTAAAGTGTCGGCCACCATAACCCTGACTGTTGGATTTTCTTGGCAGTTATGTCTGCTTGAAAATGTCCTCCCACCAGTCCATAGTGTCCTTCATACATGATATTATTTCTTTCATGTTCTAATACGCATCTTCTGAGGATGTCGTCCAGGCCCTTTTTATATAAAAATCCATTTACGAGGCTATACGGTGCAACTTTCATGGCTAAGATTTGTTTCTTCTTCATGCTCATGCCCTCTAGTGCTTGTCCATTTTCTAAAAATTGAGCTATTTTCTCTAATTCTGTTGGCACTGCTTCTATTCGAAATAAATATGCATTCGGTAGGTCGTCTTCAACTCCTGTCGGTTCCTCTCCTGTGTCGATTTGTGATAAGTGGTCGGGTCCGACATTTAATTTTCTTGATCTGACAATGACTTCAAATTCAAATTCTTGGAATAGAAGTAGCCATTGACAAATTCTCCCATAGTGTAACGGTTTATTTACAAGGTATTTTAGTGCTTGGTGGTCAGTATTAAAGATGAACGGATTGGCTAGTAGGTAATGTCGATACTTCTGTAAGTGCAAAAACCATTCCTAATGCTTCTCTCTCTGTTGTCGAATAGTTTCTTTCTTCTTTATTTAGTTTTCTGCTGCTGTAAACCGTTAGGGTAATCCATTCCGTTGTCCCCTGGTTGAGTTAGGATTGCTCCTATTGCTAGGCCTGATGCATCGATGTGTACATGGAATTTGGTCGACCAATTTGGAAATATTAGAATGGGTGTTTCAACTAGCTTCATTTTTAGTGTTTCAAATGATATGTTGCATTCCTCTGTCCGGTCGAACTCCTAATATTTTCTTAATAGTTCTTCCAATGGATATGTCATATCTGAGTAGTATCTTATGAATTTCCTGTAATATCCTGTATGATCAAGTAGTGCCCTGACTTGTTTTGGGTTCACCGGTGGTTTTAAGTAAAGGATAATTTTTATTTTTGCAAAGTTGACCTTGATGCCTTCTTTGCATACAATGTGTCCTAATAGTATCCCTATAGGGGTTAGAAATATGCATTTCCTTATGTTTAGAGATAGTTGAATTTGTCGGCAATGTTCCAACATGAGCCTTAGCCATTTGCAGTGATCTTTCAACATAGAGTATATTGTCCAATCATCGAAATATACTGTCATTGTTTTGTAAATATATTCTTGAAATGTTTTGACCATAATTCTCGAAAATACTGCAGGTGCGTTTTTTAGTCCAAAAGGAATAACTCTATAAGCAAATGAGCCAAATTCACATATGAATGTTGTCTTTTTTCTGATCTTATTTGGCTATTGGTACCTGGTCATAACCTGAGAATCTGTCTGTAAACGATTAGCATTCATGTCCTGTGACCTCATTTAAGACTTCATCTGCATAATGTGTTGGAAATGGGTCTGTTAATGTAACTCTATTTAAGTCTTTAAAGTCGACACAGATCCTTAGCTTGGTTGGATCATGTTTCTTTGGTTGAACAACCTTTGGACTTGCCCATTCTGATTGGTCAATAGGGTAGATAATTCCTGCTGCAAGCATATTATCAATCTCTTTCTTGACTATCTCTTTGTATTTATGAGCTAATTTATATGGTCTTTCCTTTACAGGTCCGACATTAGGTTTAATGTCGATCTTCATTTCACCCATTTCATGGACTAGACCTTTGAGATCCTTGTAGTCTCTAGCGAATACATCCTGGAATTCTTTTAGTAAGTTTACTATTTCTGTTGTTTGTTCTTCACTCCAGTAGTCTCCAATTTTTTTCCATTTTTGGTCGACCATCATTTGAGATGTCAAATTCTTTAGTTTTCACTTTAGAAGCTAACCATTCTAGTGCTTTGGCTTCATTGATTGGTCGGGTCCCTTCTTTAAACTGTGAAAATGTAGCAAGAAAGTCTGCTGCAGTCATTCGGTTGGTGTCTTCTTTGTCTACTGTCTCGACTTTGAGTACTGTGTGAATTGGTTTTGTTGTTTCTGAATGGTATGATTTCCATTGAAAGCTTTTCTCTTCTGGATTTTCATTTTCCATTTGTAGTCTTGTCGACTGTGGTGTTGTCTTGGTTTGTATGTTATTGCAGTTTATTGTCGGTCAGTCATGATTTTGTGTTAGGGTTTTGTTCCTGGTCAGTTCTATAAATGCCTTGATTTGTTTTGCAGTTTCGACTAACTTTTCATCTTGTGGTATAAAGCTGAATTTTTTGATAAAATTCTCTCTAAGTTCATGCCATAGGAATGTTTCACCCCGAGCTTCTTCCATTTTGTACCATTTGTTTGGTAAGTCAGCTAGCGTCGATGGAAACAGGTGTGTCCATGTACATTCATCCTTATACCCAAGTCTTTTCCATTATTTTTCACATGTTCTTATGTGGTCTTCTGGATCCAGCCCTTGGATGAACATAGGTATTTGGGATTGATTGGTTAACCTTTTTCCTCTGAATATTTCTATAAAGTAAGTTGAAGTTGTTTTCCATGTCTGCAATCTTGATTGATGGGTATACCACCATCTAGAAGCCTGTTCTATGAAGGTTTCCACTAAGCTTTGTAGTCGGCCATGTTCACCAATGTTTCTAGATACTTGTTCTATATGCATAACTGGTGATTCTCTTTCTTTGTATCTTGGGATTTGTTTGATACTTACATTTGTTGGTTTTAGGGTAGGATATTCCCTGGTTTTCTTTTCAAATATTTTTGGGATGATGGACACCAAGAAGCATTGTTGGACTGGTTTCTTCAGCACTATTTGAATGGTCCAGCAACCTCTTGCTTGTATTTCGTAGTTTTCGAATTCCCAATCATATAATTCTGCATCTGAGTTGTATCCTACTTAATCTTGATTGCCTAAGTGAAGTTCACCATAGACATTGGGTTCTGTGTAGTCTTCATTGTTTTGTATTTGATATAATTGTCAGATGTCGACTTCTTCATCAATAGGTTCTATCCAAGGTTCTCCTTGGGATGGATGGATAGGTACTATGACTTTTTGTCCATTCCCTTTTATTTTTATCCTTTCCTTGTCTAAGGATATTGATGCCTTCATTTTTCTTCCCCAAGGTCAACCTACTAATGCTAGGAAGGAACTGGATCCTTCCTTACGGTCAATAATTTCAAAGTTGACTTTGGTCGATATTCCTTTATTGTCGTGTCAACATTTCTCCAAACTTTGATAGGTTCAATCAGGCCTTGGTTGGATAATTTCAGGCATATTCCTGACTCGTAGAGTCAAGGTCTACCCAATTGTTCCCAAGTGTTGTGAGCCATAATGTTTACTTGTGACCCGAAGTCAAGCACAACTTGTCGGACATGGTACCCTTCAATTTCTAGGTCAACAAGTGGGTCGGCATCACTTTTGTCCTTCTGGTTTCGAATGCAGATATTTTTTGTTTGTTTTTCTGTATTATTGTTGTGTTTTATTTTATACAATAAGTCAATGAATTGAGATACTGCTTTATCATCTTGTACTAATTGTATTAATTCTTTAACTGTGCTTTGTCGACTATCATCAGCTTCCTCTTGTCGAGCAAATTGTTTAAATATATTCATTGCATCTTTATACAGTTGTTTTTGTTTAGCTGGGTTAGGATAATCGTTCTTTTCTTTTATTTTGCTTGTACATGGATTATCACTCCCAATTTTTGTCCCTTGTCGGGTTACTATATGTAGATTCTTTGTATTGATTACATCATGTTTTTGAACACACGACAAGACATTAACATTTTTCTTTTTATTGATTTTATCAAGCATAGTAGGGAAATCCTCTAATGAGTGATCCCCAACTCCACAGCTAGTAAAAAATTATAAATCGTTATGTCCTTGTATGGGAAGTCTGCATATCGATGACCTTCTTTGTAGCACGTGAAACATTGGATGGGCCGATGTGGTCGGTTGTCGCGATTCCTAGAGAATCGACCACGACCTCCATATCCTCCACGTCGGTTGTTGAACCAGTGCTCATATCGACGACCTTCGTATCTTTAATTATTCTGTTCATTTTGAGCATTGCTTCGCTGACTGTTATCGTTGTTCTAAGCGACTGCGTTTGTCTGGTAGACTACTTGGTAGTTTTGTCGATTTTTTAAGTTTAGGTGGCAGTCGACCGTGGCATGAATTTTTACTTCAAAGATAGCACACCAAGATGCTTTACCATTTTTCATGTTATACGGGCAATCTTTTGTTGTGTGTTCTCCATGTTCTTGGCAGATGTCGCAAAAGCACTTTGTCTGCACAAATCAAACGTCCTATCAGCTGATGTCTTGTCGACAGTTATCTTTTGAATATCCGATCATTGAGCATTTTGTGCATCGGACTTCCTGATTCTTAATTTTTAGCTCTTTCAATGATTTCTACATGATTTCGAGCTATTCTTCTAGTCTAGTATCCGTGGTATATGCTAGGAAATATTCATCCATCTCCACTTGTAGAGCTTTAGTAAGTGCGTCTTCGTACGTTTTGAACGTCTCCAGGCTTATGTGTCGTTGAATTTTCTGTGATATACCTACAAGGAACCACTGAATTAATAGTTTCTCATCAATTAAATAATCTAGTTGGCTGAGAAGGTTTTTCCAACATTTATCGTACTCTCGGACAGATTTCGTTGGCTTTTGCGATGTTGTTTTCAACTTTTTAGCTACCAGATGTTTTGCATCTAGGGTTTTAAAGAACGACACAAAATGCGCTTTAATTTTTTCTTTGGATGCTTAAGGGGTTCTCTCAGTAAATGTCATGTACCACGTCAGTGCTCTTTTCCTTAAGGAACCAACAAACTGTGCCATCTGTCTATCTTCAGCTATGACCTAATTTTCCTCCCATGTTGACTCACAGACGAACCAATGTCATCTAGGATCTTTGTCGCCCTCATATAGAGGGATATGTGCTGATCTGTGGCCCATGTAGGATTCACTATCACTATCTTCTTCAGGAGGTGGTAGCAATGGGGGTGGTGGTGGTGGGGGTAGTGGGATGTTTTGCTTGTCTCTTTGTGCAAATCCATTGTCGACTGAACTTTTGTTTCCGTAGGTTGTTTTCTTTTTCATTTCTTATCCAACAAGCAGTCGGTTGGGGTTGACTTCTCCTATCGATGTCCAACTGCAGTTATTTGTCTGCAGGTCCGACTATTCTGTATTCTCCAAAGCTATATTTGGAAGGGGGGGTGCTCCTTCATGTGTCAGGTAAAGTAAGTGGATACTTCAGTTGGAAGGGTACACTTGAAGCGTGACCCAATTTCCTTCCTATGTTCGATGAATCACTAGATGATTATCATGATTTACTTCATCGTATAGTCGGCTCCATATACCAAACTCACCAGATCTTAGCCTTAGGTATTCTTCGACAATGACTTGTATCCTAGTACTCGGATTCGTTGGAGATAGAGGTCTTATCTCTTGGGGAGCTTCTATTTGGAGAGCTTCTCGCTTCTCTATCCACAAGTCTTCTTTCATGGGGGATGCCTCTTCATCCACGCCTTATTCCTGTCAGTCATGACCTGACTCTCGCAGATTTATTTCTTGGTCTGTCACCCTAGTACTCATCCCTCTTTGGAGTGCTATAGCCCTTTCTCTTTTTTCTTCCCTTCTTTTCATCCTCTTCTCTCTCTCTATTCTCTGTAAATCCATTGTACCTTTATGTGTCACTTTTCGTTCAATTTCCTTCTTAGGTTTAAATTTCATTGTTGGTGATGGTATCTCTTTTTAGTCGACTAGAATCCTATTCACTTTACCCTGACATAAGACTAGCTACCACCCCCATGGCCTACCCAACGCTTTAGAAAGCTCGGATAGTTCTATTTACTTGCTTAGGAAATATTCCCACTCCCTTTCGGCAATGAATTTCTCCCACTTCCTTTGTTTCTCCTCCCAGTTAAAATTTGGTGGCGGTTCGTGTAGTGATGGATGAGGTTCGACAATATGACCCACTCCTTTTTCTATCAAGAATTTGAACAACAAGGTCGATAAGGAGCATAGGAACTGCTCATTAAGGTTTGTATAGAATTTATTCTGAATGGTTTCTACCGAAGTTCTTTCTTCTATGGCTTTCTCCTCGCACAATTCGTCGGTGATATTTTCAAACCACTCCGATAGGTTTGTTCTTCCCCCTTGAATCCGTTTCTCTAACAACTGTTGGTCGTTAGTCCTTTCCGGCTTTTTCATCCAGAAGTTTTTTCAAAAGTCCTGATTCTATGAACTTCTCATGGTTTTCAGTGAAAAATATTTCGTTTGCCTGAGCAGTCGTTAATCTATTTCTCCACACGTAATTCTGTAGATAATTTGCTATCTTATGCTCCCACCAGTTCTTAATCTCCTTTTCTTATATCATCTGCTTGTATTCATCTCAGATATGTACTACCGACAACGGAACCAATGTTGTAATCTCATGGATCACAGAGGGTTACCAATAATACACATTAAAGTATACAGACATAGCAGAGACAAGAGACAATAACATAGATGTAGAATAACAGATTATATTATATTATAAGGGTCCATACAAACACAGAACTGAACCAAGTTATCATCTGGCTCAATAGCCTAATATATATAATTTACAAATAGTTAGATATAACTACCTGTTGGTTCGGTCAACCAACACGACCTTATGTGGCTGACCTAATCCCTAATTAGTCAGTTGATCGACTTAGTCGGCTTACCGACTGGCTCCTCCAACAATGATGACAATGACAATGATGATGAATACAATTAGAATGATGATGTTGATCATCTTAAAAAATAAGTTGTTATTTGTCATGCATAAATTGTGTGTCTCATCCATGACCCTTTTCCACTAATCACATATTTTGGGTAGATGCTATTTCTTATGCCAAAGGTAATGATGAATAACTGATGAAAATGTCAATAATCATGATTATGATGATGTCAAGGACAATGGCAATGATGATGACATGGATGATGATGATGTCGATGATGATTACTATTGTGATAATAATGATGACAATGACAAAGATCATCATCATCATCATCATAATCATCATTTCCATCATTGTCATCATCAAAAACATCATCACAGTCATTGTCATATAGTTCATCATCGTCATCATTTAAAGCATATGGGATATGTTTACCATTTAAAGCATGCATAGCAACTGGGATTATTCTAAAACACACCACCAAAGTACAAAATTCAAACCACAAGGGAAACATAATATTGAAATTGTTCCCATTTTCTTTCTCCCAACAAAACATGCTTCATTTTAGGGAATTATGTTAAAATACATACATTCATAGTCCATCCATTATATACTTGTAATAAATGTAAATATAATACTTAATAGAATTTATAAAATAGGTAAATATTTTATAAACACCCTTATGATATATAAACTTCTTTCACCTTAATAATGGTAAAATATGTAAATATAATAATAATATATAATTAATATAAATATGTTACTATAGTTCATATGTTAAAAGATTTAATATAAATAAATATATATAGTTCATATGTTATGTGATTTAATATAATTAAATATATACACATATTATTTACTTATACATTATACAAATTAAAATATAGATTAAAACCTATGAAGTTTCATAGGGAGGCGAAGCAAAACATGAAGGATTTTTCAAATATAGATCTATGTACAACTACCCGTTTCCCAAAGGGGCTTCTGCTAAATCAATCTATGGATTCGGGGTTATGAGTATCAATTTGGTCCGTCTGGTCAGTCCCCAATTCGGAAATGAGAGGATTTAATATTATTCCGCACATGAGGACTTCTCAAGGCGCCCAGTTGGCAAAGTGGGTGTCTTGATTCTCGGTCCAGGCCATTCAAAGCCTGGGTTTTGGGGATGGATCAAAGTAAACTAGGAGCTATACCACTGTTGATGCCTCTATTGTCTCTATATTAGATGATGCTCTCACAGATACTATATAATATATACCTGTGATGGTGGTGCTACTGATGCTAGGACACCAAAATGTAGATCGCTATCTCGTGATTGGATTTTGTATTACTACAGATTGGCATTTACAGCTATGTTTTATGAGAGGGATTCACACAGATGGACTAATTAGGACTAGCTAGGATGAGACCTAGTCAGGAGACATAATCTGAGTAGCCATACCTTAAACTTTATGAGGGTACATAAATTACGGGGACAAGGGGCCAAATCCATACAATCATTGGATGCTGAGAACGAACCGGGTGATCCTGCTTTGTTATAAGGACTAACATATCGAGCGCGCAACACTGCGAATATTTGGCTTTATAACAAGCGGCTCTCGAACCACATATTACTCAAGTACCAGTCATGATAATGCTTTCTCATGGAGCCTCTGGATGGCCTCCTAGCTTCCAGCTTCCACATTTTTTTAAAGAAATCAGTGTAATTTCCTTCAATAGGATCATTGAAGATGGAGAGAATTTGGGATTGAATCAAAATACCGAAGATGGAAAGAATTGGGTATTGAATCAACTCATGTGGCTTCTTTATAATTTTATGTCAGATAGCGTGATTTCTAAGGACAAATGCAAAGGATTCTCCATCGTTGTTGTATTTTCCTATTTCTCTGTTACGCCCTGTGTAGAATCTTCTACGACCATATTTTGCTTATAAGCCAAATGCAAATGTTATGGCCTATGGCTATGCCTTTTGACCTTGCCATTGCTTAAGTTACAAAAAATATCCATGGTTAACCAAAATTCATAAAAGAAATACTATATCTTTCTCACATGCCAATATTCCCTTTATAGGGCTTTGTGGTCGCCTAAGGCCCCACACATAGTTCATGAGCCCTAAGGAAAAAAATGTTTTGGACCAATAAATCTTTTCACATCAAATCATGGCCTAGGGACTAAAATCCATACTTGGTGTGTCAAACCTCAAAATGACCAACATATCTTACTCATTGGCTAAATATTATCTATGTAGTATATAGGGCCTTTGAGGTGGTCTAGGGCATCACACATGACCCATGAGCCCCTTACCCTTAGACGTTATGTTTTGACTTGATAATATGGCCCAATCAATGATAATTATTCTTGGTCGCACAAAGCTTGAAATGACCATTTCTTGCTTGTAAGCCAAATATTTCCCACATAGAGATGACATTATAGACTAGGGCCCATGACAACACATCAAACATGACGTTATGGTGAAAACATCCATATAACAATCGATTTCTTTGCTAATTTTCTTAAATCTATTTTGTTAAATTTTTATCTTTTTATTTTTTTCTCATTAGTTTTAAAAATAAAAGAAAATGCAACTTTAAGAAGAAGAGATGAAAACCTATGTGGTCGAGAGGGTATTAAACTCCCTATTGGTTATACATAAACACGCCAAAGAAGAAATTATATATCAATGGGAGGGTGGAGATGTTAAATCTTGAGATATAAATTGGTTGGGTCGATATTGAGCGGACTGTCAAAATGGTTAAACTCCATCGCAATCTTCGCTTGCAATTGGTGTTCAATTCTTTATGCTATCGATTGCGGCTAGTTGATTCTATCGTGAGCCCATTCATTCATTTTCCAAGGAGCCACAAAAATATTGCCACTGTAAAATATTAATCGATAATTTAACAGGTAACCAATTGTTAGAGGCATTGACACTATTGTGGTGTTATGGAAAATGTGGATGAGGAGGACTGGGAGGGTATAATTCTTGTTTAGGGTATGCCAGTCAGGAATAATAATAAGGGTTACGTTTGTTGTTTCCATCAGGGTTTTACGACATGGCACTGGCTAAAAGACGAGGAGGAAAAACAGCTGCATGTAGACAATGGAGGCTCATGCTTCCTGCAGACAAAAGAGGCTCGAAGATCTTGTGCTCACCAAGGTCAAGGGATTTCCGGCATGGCCCACTAAGGTACGCCAGTCTATTTTTCATCCCCATTTGTTTGCCCTTATTTGATGTATGCAATGTATGTTGTTGTTTTTATTTGCATTTGCCACATCAAATTATATACTTCTTGTGCCCTGTTTTAATACCCGATTTTCGTCCAAGGGTTTGTGTGAATGTTTACATATTTTCATACAGTTTCATTTCCACTGCGTCGATTGCAATGGATATCAACAATATTTTTCGATTGCCCAATATGTGCCAATATTTTCTTCTTAATCCTATAATTTCAAAACCTTGTTGCTGCACAGGGATTCTCTGAAACCATGCACGAGAAATCAAACCCTATATCAAATATTAGTGTTTAAACCCAAGCAATGGATGCAAGTTTTTATTTTTTAAGGTGGAAATTGCCTTCTGTCTAGCTCCAAGAGGATTACAATTGGCCTGAATTCATTAGGGCCACAAGCAGTCTGTTTTTATCAAACTTCGTGAGACAAAAAGCCATTGCATTGGAAAAAATGTGGGTGATTTGAAGGTTGGTTGGGATTTAAAAATCAACAGGCCAGGTTGCCACCATGGTTTGAAAAAAAAATTATCCGACAATGAGCTCTACAACTGGAGCTAACCAAAGTTGCAGAACTTGAAAAAGAAAGAAAAACTTATGTGAACTAAATTCATTCTCTTCCATATTTTTGTCCATTGGTTCTTTGATATAGGTGTACCTTCAATATATTTACCCAATCTCACTAAATGCCCCTTCAACTCTCGCTCATCCAGTATTTTTATTTTTGAATAGTCAACAATTACAGTTTTTGAAGGAAATCTATGAAGTTTAACGAAATGCTTCATTTCTTTTCTTAATCTTCTTTAGGGAATGACGCTTTTACCGTCCGGATTCCCCCAAAGCGCTCCACCACGATGTTCTACGTGGGGGAATCTGCAAGCATCTTGACATACCATTATGATTTCCTGCTGTGATTCCTCCAAAACACAAATAGTGATCCCACCACCAGAAATTGTTTGGGTTCATCCAACATCGATCTGAATGATATAAAATCTCGCTTAATTTTGAAGAAAATCCCGTAAAACACCAACAGTATCGCAAGAACCAAAAGAAGTTTGTTGATCATTAAAATTGAATATCCACTCAGGGAGAATAAAACTAAAACTAACGGGTTCTCCATAAAACTAAAGCTAACCCAAAATCTGTGAGCTTGAAAGACATTGCCGCTGGAAAACACGTGGATGATTTGAAGGTTGGTTGGGATTTAAAAAATTAACAGGTCAGGACATCGCCATGGTTTTGATTTTTTTTAATCTAGTAATGAGCTCTACTGATGGAGCTAACCAAAGTTGCATAACTTGGAAAAGAAAGAAAAACTTATGCGAATATGAAGGTTGAAGAAAGGTTTATGGGAGTCTAATGAGCGGTCATATTTATATTAGTTATTTTGAAAAGAAATATAACAATAAGAAAATGACTTTGTGTTCATTGGATTGTAATTTTCAATTTCATTTATCAAAGCTTACGACTCAGAGGGCCTCCACATTCCATCGTGATGGTTTTGGGATCCACAAGGAGTGAAGGGCACCATGCATTTTCCTTTACATGTAGTGAAGAGAAAAGGTAAAAATAAATTCAACGGAATTGTTACATCTATAAAAACTTGTGCCCCATGATCTACAATATGTGCGCGGAAGGGGGTTGGTTTATGCATTCATTACGTCATGAAAATTGGATAATAAGCTACTAATGGACATCTTGACTATATACTATCAATATTCAATACGAAGATTGACTTGGTATATTAAAAACTTGAAACAAAATATTTTCTTTACATGTCAACCTTATTTGGTCATTCAATGATCTTCAATACATGAGATTATAAGAGGACCCACGCGAATGGTTGACATGAAAAATGGTGTCGCTTGTGCAAATAGTTCAAGTTTCAGATTCAAAGGTATAGTCTCTCCACGTCCAGGTCAAGTATCGGTTTCAAAGGTATAGTTCCTCCATGTCCAGGGGTTTCAAGGTTCTCTAAAGCTACTTAAAACTTGGAAAAAATCCTATAACTATTGCCCTTGGATTTTTGGACTTTTTTGCATTGTAAGATTCCATTTGCATTCAAAGGATTGAGGAGAAAACATCGACTTATTCACCGAATGTTTTCAAATTTAAAAACTTTATGTACAAAATCTTTTTGTAGGAAACTTATTTTCACTTATGTGGCGATTTAGAAGTTTGATGTAACTTATTTTCCTAGACTTGCTTTCATCACATAAACTTATTATTTACACAACTTTCTCTCCTTTTTAAAACATATCGAAGTTCTCTCCAGTGTTTCATTTCCCCCGCTTTGGGGGTATGCTAGTTTATAAACACCTTTATGATATATAAACTACTTTCACCTTAATAATGATAAAATATGTAAATATAATAATAATATATAATTGATATAAATATATTACTATAGTTCATATGTTAAAATATTTAATATAAATAAATATATACAGTTCATATGATTTAATATAATTAAATATATTATTTATTTATACCCTAGATAAATTAAAATTATAAAGAAACAAAAATAACACCAAATTTATTTTGTAATGAATGACCATGGCCATGGCGTGGTGGTTTCATTTTTGTCAAGATTGAGCAGACCCTCAAAATTAAGATCGCAGTGTTCCATTCTTTATTCTTTGGCTTTCCATTAATTATTATTGCCACAGATACAAAGGTCGAAACCTGCGGCCAATGGATTCCATCGTGAGCCCATTCCTCATTTGCTAAGGAGCCACGAAAAATATTGCCACTGTAAAATATTAATCGATAATTTAATAGTTACCCAATTGTTATGAGGCATTGACACTATTGTGGCGTGAGGGGCAGGGGAAAATTAATGGTGTTATGGAAATTGTGGAAGAGGAGGACTCGGAGGGTATAATTCTTGTTTAGGGTATGCTAGATAGGAATAATATTAAGGGTTATGTTTTCCATTACCATGAGGGTTTTATGACTTGGTACCAGCTAAAAGACGAGGAGGCAAAACAGCTTCCCGCGGACAATGGAGGCTTAGAGATCTTGTGCTCTCCAAGGTCAAGGGATTTTCAGCATGGACTGCTAAGGTACACCAGTCTATTTTTCATCCCCATTTGTTTGCCCTGCGATGTATGTTGTTGTTGTTATTTGCATTTGCCACATCAAATTATATACTTCTTGTGCCCTATTTTAATACCTGATTATTGTCGTCCAAGGGTTTGTGTGAATGTTTATATATTTTCATAGGGTTTCATTTCCATTGCGCCAATTGCAATGGCTATCGACATCTTTTTCGATTTCCCAATATATGTTGATATTTTCTTCTTAATCCTAGAATTTCAAAACTTGGTTTATGCACCGGGATTCTCTAAAACCCTACATAAGAAATCAAACCCTATATCAGATATTAGTGTTTAAACCCAAGCGATGGATGCAAGTTTGTGTTTTTAAGGTGGAAATTGCTTATGTCTTGTATTTATTATGTGAATACACATGCATCTGCTAGCTAGGCATAAAGTTGGCCCTGCACGGCTATGAATGCACCCGTGATCTAGCCAATCCCACCTTTATTAGTGCACCCCGATCGAAGCCTGCTCGCCAGCCAAAAAGACTGAATCTTGCTATCTTCCTGGATGAAGCAGTGGACTAAAGTGAGTGGTAGACCAAAAAGAATGAATATCGTTTTCCGTCCGGAGAAGCAATGAATATGGGCATAAAGGTGAGAGCTTTACCAATTGAACCTACTGAATCAAAACCACCAAAAGTAGAGGTGGAGGTCTAAGAGACAGTCTAAAAGGTAAAGGCCCTAGTTTCAAAACTGAAAGCACAAGTGAGGGAATCATCCGGCTTAAAACACAAGGATTGATTTTTGGAAAATTTCCATACAATCAATTTCCCTAGCGAAGAGATTGGAACAGGGACCAATAGGTGTCTCCCCCACTACGCTCCAAGAGGATTACAATTGGCCTGAATTCGTCAGGTCGACAAGCTGCCTATTTTTATCAATACAATGGCCCTTAAAAATATGAAATAGTAATTACAACTATTTTTCATTTAGCTAAGTGCATACTCTTATGTCATAATCACCCAGGACTTGCACCTGGAATTTAACCTGACGAGTAGACTGATATTCCACTACTGAAATACAACAAAGTAGAAATGTCAAAAGCATCTGTTAACAGAAGAAAGAAAAATTGCAAGTGTTAGATGAGATACACAACTAAATTGAGAAACCATCAAATATCAATTGATGGCGCATCACTGACTTCAAAATTCTGGATCATTTTGAAAAGATCTGAAATTGTATCAGTCAATTGATCTCTTGCAATCATTTCACTTCAACTTCACTTGACAAATCAGTGCATCCTACATAACTAGCAGTAATCTTGGCAATGCTGAGAAACACCTTCAAAATACCTCTCTCTACACTAGTTCTCTGGGAAGATGAGACCATCCACATAAGCCAATCAAAATGATCACAAATTCCTTTACAATGATGGCATATAAGGTTGCGGCCTTAATATATTAAACAAGTAATCATGTATATCTGGTAGTAAGCATTCTACAAGGGAAGGGTAACTACACAAAAAATTGAATATAAAAAATTAGATAGATCCTGAAAAGTTCTTGGCTCTCACTGCAACTATTCAGTTATGTAAAAGTTTTCCTTACCCGGATATGTTAGACATCTGTTCATGGTGCTCCATAAAGTACATAACACACATATGATGCAAAGAAGTTGCATGATATTACTCAGAAAGATCATATATACTTGCAAAATTCTCCAAAGTAAGGTCCTAAATAGAAAACATAGATCTCAGTGCTGAGGCTTGCCATTATCATAACAAAAAGGAAAAACCGCAATAAAATAAAAGAATACCTGTGCAATATAATATTCACACAAACGTTTGAGGGCTTCTAAAAGATATTGATCAGCAACTCTCAGAAGGTCTTGTGCAATATCTGTTTTCATCTCTACTGTACCAGTGTATATAAATCTGACACTAGTACCCCATCAGAATCATCAAACATTCTTGGATAAAACATATTTGAGTTCTAACATGTCATAATTTCTTTCATATTCAGCTTGAACTCTTTATAACAGGAATGAATCCTACGTTATTTCCATAAGAAACACATAGAAGAAACCATAAGATTACCTCATCATTAGTTCAAAGAATGCCCAGGTTATATTTGGAATTTCAATATCCTTTGCCTCTTTTTCCTATTGAGGGTTCACAAATTTTTCCCCAAAAATTTCTAGTTATTGTTTGAAGCCACAGTGCACTTAACATGTTTGACAATATCAAATTCTAGGGTAAACAATGCACTCTACAATAACATCAAATTATATCACTTGAATTTTATAGGAATCAAAAAATGAGAGACTGGCCATATTTAAGATAACCACTTGTATCCCATGCCAAAAAAAAATGACACTCATACCCGGTAGCCACCATCAAACATAGCACGAAATGCATCTGAAGATGCCAGAAGTGCAATCCTGTGGGCATAAAATTGCCTACTTGCATTTAAGCACCATATTGTTTTCATTTGTTAGAGTAAAAACAACATTCTATAATAACTCATTCAATATTTCTGGAAAGCTTTATCTTAACTTTTCCATAGAAACCAATTCATCCTCCTTTGAGTAGCTATCCCCTTTCAAAGATCTAATGATATGCCATTTACAATAAACTTATTAAATGTGTTACTACATAACGTCACCCACCTTCCACTAAAAAGGTAACATCTGATAAAGTGTGACTGTTGACATACTACTCTCCCAAATATATTTGCAAATTTTTTTAAATATGAACAACAAACACAGATTAAAAGAAATTCATTCCAAAACTAAATTGATCATCTTGTTTGTTAGAGTAGAAATAAATTAATAATTGATAACCAATCCTCATAAGCAGTAGAGTGTTACTAAAATGAGCTGCTTGCTTGCTGATAAATATCATTTGAGAAGTATCCTATCGAGTGATAAAGCTACCCTGCCTCCTTCTAAACGATGTCACCGGGATCAGGAAGCTATGTCTACATGTGTTGCAGAGGCTGCAACTACTTTATTGGAGCCAGTGGCAACTGGTGTGACTGGACAGAATGATGCTTACAAGATTTCTGCAGATGAAAAATATTATACTAAATGCTTTGATAATGACAAGAAGTCAGTTAAGGGAAATGAGGAGTGTGTCAAAGTAGACACATTGATCCAAAAAGAAGCAACAGAAATAGGAGGTAGTATTTGGGCTCAACTATGTTAACAATAATTTAATGAGTATCATAAGGAAAATCCTATATGAGAAAAATAGGTCTTGGGATTCACAGTTGAGATATGCTTTATGGGTAGATATAGTAAGCACTAAAAGATCTACTAGAACATCACCTTTATGATTATTATATGGAGTCGATGTCATTATTACCATTCATCTTGGAATCCTAGTAATGAATATGCTCTAGGATAAACAAGAAGAACATAATGATATGAAATGAATAATTAATGAAGTTATTCATGTACGATAGACACAAGAACAATTCAATGACAAATTACAAGCATACCAAGAGAAATGAAAGTATTATTTGATACAAAGTCTAAATACATGATGTTTTCCCTAGGAGACTTGTCCTAAAATAAGATAGGAGGAAGGGCAAGCCAAGGAAACATGGTAAGTTTAATAACATTTGTTGCAACTATTTGTTGTAGAACTAGTTGAAGGACATAACTCTTACTCTCTTAAGAAATTGCAAAGAGACATTCTTGGGTCACCCATTAATGGGTGTTTTGTTAAACACTTATTGTTTTATTAAGCATACTAAGTTACTGGTCGTTGTAAATATTCAAGCCTTTGAAAGTTTTTTTATATTAATTAGCTAAAGTTTTATAAATGGTTTGATTTTGAACAATAATTTAAATTCTATTAAAATTCTTTTTCATTGATTAGCATAAATAATAAGTATAAAAATATAGAATCCCATTTTCTTTCTCTTTTGTTCTATATCACTTGTTTCTCTACTCTCTATAATTTGAATATACTTAGCTAAGCTTTGCATTTTCAACCTATAATGTCTCAACTAAAGTTGAGCCCAAATATGGTGAGGAAAAAAATGAAAGAGAAGGGATTGATAAAGATGCAGTTGGATTGTGGTAAAGAACATGGTGCACACATTCTTTTCAAGTGACACATCACACCGACAATTATAGGAAATCCATGCAATGTTGGAGATCTTCGTTGAATAGATCAAAGAGATAGGGTGTGGACTAGACGAAATGATAAGTTTCTCAATGTAGAGGAGGATGAGGAAGATAACATGTTTTACTATGTATATTGATAGATAAAAGTTTGCAATTCCTTTTGGTTTAATCAACATATGACCAGAGGTAATTGTCCAGATTTGTAAGAAAATATGCTTATTTCAACAGCCATAATGTCATTAATTACATATCTAGAATTATTGAATGCCAAATGTTTCCATCAATGTAATATTTGGTACTTTGGCAATGGTAGTTGGAAGTTGAAACATGCAACAACAAGAATGTGGTAGTTTGTTAGTACAACACCAAGAGTCGTAACATTTAGAATTTTTCTTCTACTTGTATATTCTTATCCCATACTGATTAGATTGAGCCACAAATCATATTTAGGAATGTTATGGGTTGAGGTTTCCTCTAGGGATAATGTTTTAGCTGCAGCATATTCCATTTATGGAGGTACTTGTCCAATCAGGGACAACCTTTATGTAACTTAGCTGTGCCCCCCTTTGATTATGACCGGCCTATAATGCTTCAAACACTCCTCCAACAGAAATTTTATGCTCCTTATCTCCACTCATGCTATAGCGTTCATACAATAGAGCCTTCATAAGTTCATACAATAGAGCTCCCACCCACACATGCATATTTTAATTGCTAATTAGGAGGTTGAAGGATGCTACAAGTGGTGGTACTTCTAGTTCTAGAATCCTTCACTCTTATATGCCAGCTGATGGTATCATTCCCATTCTCTTCTGTCTACCAGCCCATTTTCAACCATTATATATTCATTTAGCTGCCAACAATTGGGAGTATGGACAACTTAAGTGCTTGCTGGAAAATCTAAGTAAGAAGCAGAGCAATTCTGAAGGGTATTAGCAGACTTTGAAAAACCACCATTCCATCCAATTCAGTTTCTTTGAAATTCTGATTATAACTCCTAAAAATGTCTATAGTGCTGAAAAAAATCTCAAAAATGCAACTACACTTTTGAGGAGTAACAACCTACACACTTGAAAGTAGGCCCTTTTGTCCTCTTTATGAAAGGAGAGCCCAAATTGAACAGGCTGCAATTTCCTCCTCCTATTGGGTCCTAGGGCTCCAACTCCTAGGAAATAGTTTTCCATGCAATCCAAAACCTCTTATGAATAGTTTGTCAAACTTGTCAACAGTCCAATTGGTCTTTGTCAAACTTGTTAACTTTTAAAAAGGTTAACCATATTTATTTGCCTAAGGTTCAAACTAGAAAACTTGGCTTGTTTTGGAGCTGAGTGTTGAATTTTAGCATGTGCTTATATTCTTTAAATTTTGCAAACTGTAAGATAGATAACAATAAGACAACTGCAGTAGATAATCAAGCATCAACACAAATGAACACCAGATGTTTTCATGGGGAAACCTTTAAAGGACAAAATCCCCAAAAGCATTAATAATTCATCCCTTAAATGAGATGTCTGAGTTTGTAGCAATAGTAAGAAAAATATCTCAGAATTCTGAGATGAATGTTTACACAAATTTGTCAAACCCTAGCAATCTTGAACAATATTTCAAACCCTAGCAGACTTTGACCAAAACCTGCCATGTGGAGGATGAAGACAAGCTACCTGGAAAAATTATTCTGTTGCCCGAAAATTTGCAAACTAGGGTTTGCCCGAATTTTCTTTCAGCTACCCGAGAATTTTCCTCTATGCCCGAGCTACCCAGAACCTACCTGCTGCTGCCCGGACCAAATTAGGGCTCTCAGATCTTCCTGAGGGCTTCCTGAACTTTCGTATGTGCTGCTTGGACCAAATTAGGGCTACCCGAATCTTCTCAAGGGTTGTCCGAACTTTCCTGTGGCTACCTATGAACAGTATAGGATGCTCGGATCTTTTTGTGGGCTGCCCAAACCTTCCTGTGGCTCCCCGTGAATAATTTAGGGCTTCTCGAGAATTGTTGTGGGATGCCCGTGATTAAATTAGGGCTATTCAGATGTTGTGGCTACTCGGATCTACTGTGGAGCTTCCCGCGAGTGTGGTGGCCTATTTAGGGCATACAATTTTTTTCAAGATTTTTTTGTAATGTTCAAAGGAGACACAAAATTTATAACAATGCAAAAAAAGCATATTCAGGGAAGAAAATTTTATCGATAGCTATAAAAACTAAATTAAAATGGAGGCAAAAGCTATTCATCTGCAGTCATCTGTATTTCTAATAGAAAGCAAACTATTCCTTTACTGTTAACTACAAGTATTTTAATATATTGATAGCATGAAGCTATGTTCTATAGAAAGTAACAAGAATATGTTGTGACTCTATTCAAATATAGGTAAACCCTAAGCCACCTATTAAATCCATGTTCGTAGAAATGTCAATGTCAATATCAAGTATATGGTACTTGTAGTTATGGAGCATCATTTTTATTCACAAGAAAATTAATAGGTATACTAGTTATGGGGAATAAAAGAATACTGGAAAATGATATAAAATATACAATTTAAAAATTCCTAGGACGTAGATAAGATAAGATCATTTTATTAAGTCCAATGAATGACCACAAAAGTAGTGTGGTCGATAGGACTCAGAAGTACAACTCAATGCAAGTACATACTGGGAGGGAAAAAACAACTCCTATCACAAATATACACAAAAAAGAAAAGTAAAATAGCTAAACAACTGACCATAGTAACAAAAATCAATACAATGGAAATGTCATTGTCATCCATAAAGTGAGGATTCCAATGCATAATGGTCCTAACCTATTTCCAAGTCTGGGCACATAAAAGTCACCTGCAGCCATCTAGAAGTAATAATTTATAAACTTGGGCATGTGTTCAACATCAAACAACAATAAGATCAAGTCTGGGCAGTTTTTGGATATTATAACAGCGTGAAACCCCCTAAAAACTTATACTGGGCACATGTAAAATTTATTGTATCATGGAGAATCAATTCTAGGCATGAAAAACAAACCTAAGTAGACCTGGTTATGCCCTAAAAGAATCATATTTGACATACTTCATGTGGGTTTTAGTGATTTGGAGCTAGTCTTAGCCCCTTAATGGCATCACCTTGAAATCTAGGCATAAGAAGGTCAAATATGGGCATAATTTCAACATTGAAACAACATTCTAGGCATATCTCAGACCTCCAAACAGCACTAGTAAGCATAATTTCATTTCATGTGCCTCCTAGCAACCATGATCAGCAAGTTATTGACCATTATTGAGACACAACAGCAATATTTCTTGAAAATATTTGCAACGACACCTTCCAGTAGTTACAATACATGTGGTTCTTTATTTGTGTGCTAGGCTAATAAAATCACATTCCATGGCAATGCAGTTTCTTGAGACAGGTGGATTGTCTTCCCTTTTGAGCCCTTCCTAGAAGGTTTTTTTTTTGTAGTGTGGAAATTTATTTTATATGACATATTCTTTAGGATACTAAAAATGAAATGATAAAATTTGGCACCTGAAGTTGAGGCTCATGGTACATTTAAAAGTATTTTGGCTGCTTTTGAAGCAATGGGCCATTACTTATGGATATCACCGTTTATGTTACAATGAGGAACAAAAACTGAAAATGACAAAGAGAGTGAAAATATCAAGCTAGAGCACGCCCCTTGGTTGTTAAAACATTACAAAGCCATTGTAGTCTTTTGGAGTACCTTGTGAATTCTTCTTTGTAGTTAACTATGGCCTTTCTATCACAGTTTTTAGTGCAAATAGTAGTTGGTGGCGGATGTGTCTTCGTTCGAAGGAAGCAATAGAAATAGGTATTAACAATACATAATTCATCTGAGGTAATTGCGAATAGAGAGTAGAATATTAGGGATAATGTAATAATTGATCTAATACATCAAAAGGAAGTTATCATTGTTTAAAACTACTTTGAACAAAAAAATGATGGTAAGTCCTAACTAGAGATGGTCATCATCAATCAATGGATGATTACATGAACATATTTTTCACACTCATGGATCATTTTGACATTAGGGATATAGAAACAAATATTTCTCTCAAGTAGTACCTATAAAACTACACTAGAATTCATTATTGTGGATACACTTAGGACTATATGCAAGTTTGTGTAGAATAACGTGTAGAAGTATGTGCTAAAAAGTGTGTCACCGTTTTTGGTTACCAATGTGAAAATTAACATAATGCCAATGAACGAAAATTTAAATAACCAATGAAAGAAAAAACACTATAAATCTAATTAGGACAACATTGTGTAGCCTAACAAAAAACCTCTCTAGGTAGAAGAAGCTCACATAACTTGATGCCAAGAAAAAAAGAAAAAATGACTTTGGTAAGAGGATGAAAGATATAATAACTCTAACCATGACAACAATATATCATGTATTCCAACCCTTTGATTATATTGTTGTGTATGATCCATTGTTACATCCATTCATCTATGGTGCATAATCTCTACTTTTTTTTATAGGTCATTGCTCTTTTAGAGCTTTGGAACAAAAGGAAATAAATAATGTATGAGTAGAAGAAGGCCTATGTTTTACCCAAGCATCTAGATTAGAGTGTGGTTGTGTTAAAACTTAAAGGATAAGATCCAATACATTTGGAGACAGAGAACTCCCCCACTTGGGAAATATGCAGGCCATTACACAGCTAAAGAAGGATATACCCTTCTCCACAATAAAAGGACCCTGGAAATTGCCTTGGATCCCAAATGGAGCAAAAATTGGTCATTAGTATACATTCAAATACTGATTTTTTCTTCTGGTTAATGGCTCATCAAAAACTTCTAACTGCATAAAATCTCCTCAAGAAAGGCATCTTAGGTATGTCTTGGTGTCTTCTTTGCAAAGAAAATGAAGAGAGTTCAGCTCATTTCTTCCTGTAATGCCCCCTTTTGATTCGAGTCATTGAATAAGAAATGAAAGATCTTAGCCTTTCCTTAACACACCATGGTCCTGGCTTGAAATGAAGTCTTTTCTTATAGTATGTATAATATTCCAGTACTACCATTTGAATGTGAATAGTTTTTAGAGTAAGTTTTATTGTCTTTGCAGAGAATGGAATCTATGCTTTAAAGAAGGTATTGACCCAAACTAACGAGCAATTACAGTCAATAAAACAAGAGATACATGTATCATCTCTTTTCAATTATCCCAATCTGCTTCCTCTTCTTGATTACTCTATTATTGCAGTGAAGGCAGTGTTTTCACTATTTCAACACTTGTTTTTATTAAGTTGTTGTTGAGCCTAATTACTATGCAATTTTTATGGAAATATGCATAGTTGAACTCTTGTAGCTATGGCAACAAGATTTTCAATTTTGTTGCCTCCAACAGTGGCTGAAAATAAGTTGCACTGAGATATACATACCACCTCATATCAAAATTCAGACTAGTCATCATAAACACGAGTAACATGGTAACTCTTTCTTAGTATAAGTAAATTTCTTATGCATAATAGTTCAATCACGATATTTGTAGGGTTCTTGTGTAATCGTCATAGAGCTTTGTTGTTTTGTAATGTACGTGTCTTACATTACCTACTACATAGATTTATTTGGTTGTTTGACATATTAGGGTTGTAAATTATGTGGTGGAATGTTTTGAGGGAACCAAGGATTCCAAACATATACCTCTGACATATTATTCTATGTTTATCAAGGGATAACTCTTCAATATCCCAATTAAGGATGCATTTTCTTTTGGTCTATAAAGGAGGAAGTTTTCATTGATAATACAAAATGTTTAGTATTGGTGGTGGTTGTTTAGTCTTGGCATCCCTGGTGGTTGTTGTTGTTGTTTACATGCCAGTCCAAGGTTACATCAAATACAACCTTTCACCAACACATTCATTTGAAGCATGGATCTATTAAACACCGAGGGATAAATAACAATCTATGTGCAAACCTCTCAATGCTTAAATAATTTTCGGCTAAGATGGATCTATGCTAGTTTATTTTAATTTTAATTTATATTTGTTGACTTTGCTTTTCTTGTTTTTTGTTTTCGATTTGATATTGGACATCAAATTTTTCCCATTTTAGTTTTATGCACATTACAAGCGTTACACATCTCATCCATACTGGGCTGTAGAATGCACTTTTCTTTTCTCAGTGAAATCATTTAGGAAATGGGCATTCTTTTTATGATCCCCCCATATTGGCTATTTTATTGGCATTTACCCCAAATTGATCCCATTGACCTAATTTAGCGGTCATTTGTTGGACATCAATAATTATTAATTATCTTATCTACTAAATTCTCTTTGCTTAAAGGCTTCATTTATTTGATCGTAAGTGTTACATATGGGTTCAATCTCTTTCTTTTGGACTTTCTCTTGGATGGAATGATAATGGAATTCAATATGCTTTGTCCTTGCATGGAAGACTGGACTTTTAATAAACTTAATGACACTTTTATTGTCACAGAGTAATGGTGTTGTTTTTTCCTAATGAAGATACAATTCAACAAAACTCCTCAACTAAATAGCTTCACACGTTGCTCCAATCATTGCTTTCTATTAAGCCTCTGTAGATGATGGAGAAACTATAGACTGTGTTGTACTCCATGAAGTGGCAGATGAACCTATGCTGAAATAAACCTACCCTTTTTTAGTTAGTGAAGCAAACTAACCTAAAATCTCCAATTTGACTATTGAAATTCAAAACTTGATGCATATTTGATGTTTCTCTTTGGACACTTTGTTGCTTTTTAATGTATGATTCTAGGACTAGTCATAAATATATAAAGCACATTGACTTAAAAACTTAAATCTAATCTAGCTTTAGTGAGAAATATCAAGCTTCCTACAAGTCTGTACAAAGTTGCACTAATGGCTTGAGTTTTTTTCAAAGCTGAAAATTTGATTCGTTTTCCACTGGTGTAGTTGATGGTTTGCAATCATTCATCTTGAAACTTTTGAGCATTTTACAAGCATACTTCTAAGACATGAAATGCAGTCACTTCCTTAGCATATCTCCATACATAGGAAACAATGTAGATCTCTCGAGTCCACCATTTCAAAAGTCTTTTTAAGAACTTTCATATCATCATTTCAATTTGTATTGTTAAATGTAAGAATTCTATCATCAATATACAATACAATGATAATGATCCTATCATTCCGGATCTTCACATACATGTTAGGATCTAGAATTCCTTGTGAATCTACTTGTCCTAAAGTACTCATGTATTTTTGAATACCATCCTGCTTAAGAGTGTAAAGTGTCTTGGTTTACAAACCAAATTTTCTTTTACCAGTTCAATGAATGTTCAGGCTATTCCAAGAACAATTCTCCTGTGTTTTACCATTTAGAAATGTATTTTTACACCGATGGGTGTTTATATCTTAGAATATGGGGTGAACTAGTGCCTATGTTTTTCTTAGATTGCATGAGGATGAGACAAGTGTACTGTCCATATTGATTTTATGGCAGTCATTCCAATTCAAAATAAACAACTATTAAAAAAAGAAAAATAACTGACAGCTATGCATGGATAACAGGGAACTAATGCATGAATAACTCATAGCTTATGCACATGGAGAACAAGTAACTCGTTACTGGCACTTAGCATGGGACCTATCGGTGTCCACCAGCCACAATTTATGTGGTTGTGCTAGTTTACACCAATCTGGAAAACTTGCCATGCACATTGAGCTGCCAATGCAAGTGCAAGTAACATGGTGATCATGTTGGCCATTGGTGCAAATATGTCATCATAGTCTATGTCCTATGTTTTCTCAAATTGTTTTTGTAACTTTTACCTACCTTTATACTTATATACTACCATCATATTTATAGCCCATTTACAACCAATTGTTTCTTGTATTTTTGCAACTCAATACGTTTCCATGTATCATTCGTTTTTTCATTTTTGTTTTCCTTTCATGATATCCTCCCACTTTGAAGGTCTGAAACCATTTCTCATGTAATGATAATTGTTTCTTAGGGATGTTTTTGAAGTTTTAGGTGCCAGAATTAATTTTCCTGGGATTTATGTCATCCTGTGTCCGAAAGAACCTTTACCTTTTGATTTCTTAAGTTGGTTTATGGTTTGAATTCAGATCGGAATAATCATTGATTCCTTCAAAGTGTAGAAATAAGGGGGGAATATGGCTAGCTCGGGGTGTTGGTTCTTGGCCTCGGGGGAATAATGACACATAAATTATCTATTACCTTCCTCGGACAATGGATGTAGTAGGTTTCTGTCAAGAAACAATCTTCTTACGTTGGTTGTTGGGGGATGGAGATTTTTGTCCTGAATTCTATTCCTGAACACTTTTCAAGCTCTGCACAGTTGAGGGAACCCTCTCTATCGGCCACGAGAACCTGGAATAAAAGATTTTCCTGAGAGTGATGGATATTATTGTTGTGGCTATGAAAGTGTGAGGTTCAATCCCTTTTAACTAGTTTGTCATCTTCTCCACCTTTTCAAGTGCCAAAAATTCAATTCTTCAGGAAATTGAATTTTACTTCAATCCCGGCTCTATTCCATACCCACAACACAAATTGTAATTGAAGGTACAGATGACCAGATTTTTTTGTGTAATTTCATGATAAATTTTCATTTTTTTCTATGTTATCTTGGCATTTGATTAGCCTCTTACCATTTCCATTTTAATTCATTTGTATTTGTTGTATACATGATTTAGGTCTCAATCCTGCTCTGTCAATCATTGATCATCCATTGTAGTTTGTGAAGTGGTTCTCAGTTTCCAGATTTCTTTGTGTAAATCAATGGGAATTCTATAATTTTTTTTTTGTTTTGGTTGGAAGACTGACCCAAATTATCAAATATTTAGGCCTTACTGAAGAGGACTTGCTAGGATTTTTTGGTTGTATTAAATACCTCTTCGCATACAAAGTTCAAACTAACCAAGCTCATGTTTACAACAAGTTTTACTTGGCATACAAACTAACCAAGCTCTTTTTTACAACAAGTTTTACCAAGTAAGTAAACCTACTTGACCCACAAATCAAGACCCATTGACAACCTAGACTACATTTTTACTATATCCAGGCTCTGTGATCTCCGTGCTCTTCTTCACCATTATTGTTGTTTTCTCTCTCTCCTTGTTTCTTCTATGTGAAACCTCCAAAACCCATTTCATGTACCATTCCCTTTTCTTTTTTCATTTCTCATTTCTCATTTTTGGTAACATAGCATTACATCTATAGGCATTGTCAATAGGAAAACCAAGGTGGATGTGCAATCTATTATAATGGAAACTAATAGTTTCCATATGCAAGTGTTTAGAATCCTTCTATTTCAAATGTGTTGGTTCTGGATGAGAAAACATAATAATATTGAAATGTATGTCAATAGGCATGATAGGAAAAACACATGACAAATTATACATAAAACAATAAAGGTGAAACAATATATCAGGAACAATGATGAAATCTAATGTGTTAATATTGCTCATCTTCTCGATTCTTAAAGGGTTCTAGCTCAATGGAAGAGTGCCTGCCTTATAAGCAGGAGGTCGGTGGTTCAATTTCTCCATGCCCTAACGATATTAAAATGTATTTCTAAAGGTAAAAAATGTAGTAGTGCAAGATTGATGCAATATTAGACGCAACACTAAATGCAAAAGAGGATGTAAAAGTAGACGTCACACAAAACACAAAAGTAGATGCAAAAGTGAACCTTATGTCATACGCAAATGTGGACACAAAAATGGATATTACACTAATCGCAAAATTGGATGCAAAAAAAGACTCAACACTAGACACAATTAATGACTCAAAACTAGATGCAATACTAGGCCCAAAACTAGACGCATCAGTAAATGCAAAAGTGGACTCCTAACTAGACGTAAAATTGGACATTAAATTGGGCACAAAATATGGTGTATCGATGGACATAAAGCCAAGCATAACACCAAGTGCAAAACTGGAGGCACCACTTGGCGCAAATAAAAACTTAAAACGAGACACAATATTGGATGCAAGATGGGACGAAACATTGGATGTAAAACTAGACGTGATATTGAATGCAAGATGGCATGAAACATTGAACACAAAACTGGATGCAATATTAGATACAAACATGGTTGAACAACCATTCACAACACTAGGCACAACACTAGGTGCAACATTGGACTCAAACATAGATGCAAAAAAAGACATCAACCAGGATGCAACACTAGGTGCAAACCTAGATGCAAAATACGACGTAAAACGAGATGAAACATCAGGCACAAACATGGATACAAAAAATATGCATAACAAGATAAAAATTAGATGCAAAAATGGATGCAACATTATAAGTAAAATTGGATACAAAACTAGATGCAAAACAAGAAGCAATATCGGGCCCAAAATTGGATGCAAAGCTAGATGTAATGCTAGATGCAAAATTGGATACATAATTTAATGCAAAATTGGACACATACTTTGATGCAAAACATGGTGCAAGACTTGATGAAAAACTAGGATCAAAATAAGACGCAACATTGGATGCAAAACTAAGCGTCAAACTAGGTGCAAATAAGGATGTAACAAAGGACGCAAAAAAAGATGCAAAATTGGGCGCAAATAAAGGCATAACAAAAGATGCAAAAAATTGGGCGCAAAAATGGACACAAAAATGGATGTTAAAAAGGACAAGAAAAAAGATGCAATAGATGTCGTTTTGTGAAATTGTACAATAGCGCCAGGTTTAGTGCCATATTGTTCACCAAAATTGGGAAAACATTACACTAAAATCCAGCGCTAAATCCAATTTTGTTGTAGTGTTTGGACCCTTGGGGAAATGAGGTGTAGTTTGCTCCAATGGTTATGCAATTCGACCCAATGGCCACAAATTCTCAGCTACTAAACATACAACCCATAATATGCTTTAATGACATTCCATTCATTCATAAATTATCAATAGTTTACACATCCATTCGAATTCATCAAGATTACAAGAGTTTACAACAAGGTAGTCGGGAAATGGCACTGTTTCTTCATTATTGATCAATCATACATAAGATTTCTTGGCCTTTCAAACTGAGAGCTTTCTGAACTTAAAGAACAGATAATTTACATCAGAATACAAAATACTGGAGCAAGATAATCTCCCTCAAATAGATGACTAGCTCACCAAGTGCACCTCACTCCATGGAGCTGAAATATGGTGAGAAAACTTGAGATGAAAGGAAGAACAAGCTGAACTTTGATGTGTCCACGAGCTGCTGTATCTTGCACCTATAACTAAGACTCCATTGAAGATCCTTGAAATACCTGAGTGGCCACTCCCAACACTAACTAGGATGGGAATCTTTCACCCTTGAAATTGGCTAAGGCATGAACTAGTCATCCACTAGCTCTCTCTCTTCACAACAAGAAATTTAACAAATGATCAAAAGGATCTTCTCCTAGATGATACCTGCATTTTATAAACATAAATGGTATTCTAAGGTTCCAAATCCATCCATAAACCAAATCCAAGTCGAATTGGTGTGGCTGCTCATGCTATGCCATGTGGCCTCTCTCTTCGCCTTGCCTCTTCTCCCAAATTTGAGTAGGAGCCTCTTGGCCTTCTCCAACTCCCATGAGCACCCTCTAAGATTCTCTATTCAAGCCTGACATGTCAGAGATGTCATATGTCAACCTTCAGACCTGACTTGTGTCATAACTGTCATAGAATCTCCATCATTGGTGTCATAGATGTCATAAATATAAGGGGATTCTAGCCAAGTGTCCATGAAACTCCCATTTGGCTCTTCCTCTACCCATGTAAGTTACACTTCATCCCAAATTTGACCTACGAAGTATATGGACAAGTATATTAACCTTATAATCCATCCAAAAACATTAGGCTTCCCATATATTTGAAATTGCAAGAGGAGGATGTCATTTAACATAGGAATTCTAGCTTGAGTTGGCCCCATAGTCTCCATGTGTCTCCCTTCTCCATAGCCATTTCATTTTTCACTTGTATTTATTTAATTAACTCCACTAAATAAATATTTATTCATTCTAATGTTTAAACACCATTCATTAGCTCCCTTATTAACTTTCCAATGTTTCCACCCAACCTAGGGAACTAGTAGGATTGATGGAATTTCCCTGCTATGCAATTATTTGAATGGGGACATTACAGTCCTCCCCACCCAATATTGCTTATCCTCAAGCAATTTCAAATTTGGATGCTGCAAAATATTCTCCTCTTCCCATGTGGCATCTTAACTTGGTATATCCTTCCATTGCACCAAGTATTCTTTGATTGTTCTGCTCCTCAATCTTCGCTCCCTTGTCTTCAAAACCTTTTCCGAAATAAGTGTGAGCTTCCCTTCATCATTCAAAGGAGGGAGTGTATCTAAAATGACAATTTTATGACCAAGATATTTCTTGAGACAAAAAAACATGAAATACATTATGAATTTTACTCCCTTCCGAAAGTTCCAACTCATATGCTACTTCTCCAATCTTTTGGATTACCTTGTAGTGCCCATAGTATCTTGGCTTTAACTTTTCTACTCCATTCCTTTTGATAGATGTTTGTTTGTATGGCTGCAACCTCAAAGACACTAAATCATCAACCTGAAAGGTCCTTTCCTTTCTATGTGTGTCTGCATATTTTTTTTGCTGATTTTGAGCAACTTGCAAATTGTCTTTTAAAAGCTTTAAGATTTCTCGGCTTTCTTCGACCCAATATTTAGCTTTTGGAGCTCTATTATCAGCAAATGTAAGTGCATCATAACCATATAATGCTCTGAAAGAAGACATCCCTATTGACATGTGAAAGTTGGTGTTGTAGCAAAACTCACCCCAAGTGTAACCATTTTGTCCAAGCTTTTTGTTGTTCTCCCACATAGTTCCGTACGTACCCTTCCAACCATTTATTCACCCTCTCTATTTGTCCATCAATTTGGGGATGGTAGCTTGTACTTGGAGTCAACTGAATGCCCACCAATTTGAAAAGGTCTTGCCAAAAATCACTCATGAATCTACCATCTCTATCACTTACAATGCTTTTGGGGAGCCCATGCAAATGGAAGATTTCTTTGAAAAAACGGTCAGCCACTTATGCAGCACTAAAAGAGGATGAGCAAACTTAGTTAATCTATCCACTACCACATATATTCAATCATTGCCCAAATATTTGAGCAAACCAGTGATGAAATCCATCGATATAATGTCCCATTTTTTCTCTGAAATGGGCAATGGTTGTAATAAACCAGCTGGGTGTGCAAGTTCTGATTTGTTTTGCTGACATACCTTACATTCATTCACATACTTCTGAACATATTCCTTCAGCCCCTTCCAATAGAACCTTTTCCTTAGTTTCCTATAGGTTTTGAAGATCCCCGAATGGCTTGCTAGTGGGGAATCATGTGCTTCCTGCAAAACTTTGTACTTAAGCTCTGAATCTTGAACCAAATAAATCCTTCCCTTGTAGTATATTAGCCCATTCAAAATTATGTAGTTATCATCTCCCATGAGTCCATCTAATACATCACAAGCAAACTTATCTTTGGCATATTCAACTAGTAGCATGTCTTTCCAATTTTTGGCAATGTCCATGAGAGAAAAAGAAGGTATTCGAGATAATGCATCTGCTACAATGTTATTCTTTCCTTTCACATATTCAATATTAAAATCATAAGCTTGGATCTTGCTTACCCACTTTTGTTGCCTTTCATTTAGATCATTTTGGGTAAGGAAATGTGTTTGACTATTGTGGTCAGTTTTCACCAAAAACTTGTTGCCCACCAAGTATTGTCGGAATTTGGCCAAGGCATGCATGATGGCCAACATCTCTTTGTCATATATGGAGTAAATCTTTTCATGAGGCTACAACTTTCTGCTCTCAAAGGCTATAGGGTGTTGGCCTTGCTTTAGAACAACCCCTATTCCTCCACCCGAGGCATCACATTCAACAACAAAAGGCTTAGAAAAATCAGGTAATGCAAGTATTAGGGTGGCAGGACGAGGCAAGGAAAGGGGGTTGTAGCCTCCTTTCGGGTGTAGCCGGAGAACTAGGGAGTTGGATCTTCCTTCAGGTTGTACACTGTAAATCAGGGGATTGTAGCCTCCTTCCAGTTGTAGCTGGAGAATTATAATCGTTGTAATAAGGGGGTTGTTGCCTCCTTCCAGTTGCTGGATAATTATTATTATAAAGGATTTCGTGGTTTTTCCCCCAGGACTTGGGTTTTCAAGTAAAATCAGGTGTACTGTGTATCATGCTATGCTTCTTATGTGATGATGATGTGATGATAATAATGTCAATGATGACATAATGATAATGTGATAATACATAATATTGAATAAGTTGTTGATTGCTAAAATTTAAAAAGTAATAAAAGATGTGCACATTGATTCACCCCCCCTCTCAGTGTACGTGGTGTGTCCAATAAGATTAGCTTATCATTCTTTGCCCATAGTAGGACCTTCTTGTCCATGAAGAACCCTGTAGCCCTTGTCTTCTAAGCCAACAATGGAGAGGAGGTTTTTCTTCAAACCAGGGACATATAGTATGTCTTCAATATGCAAAACAACCCCTGATTCAAGTTGAAGTGAGGTTGAGCCAACTCTTCAATTTTGTAGGTGGTGTCATCCCCAAGTTCTACTTGAGTAGTGAACTTATTTCTGTAGCTGGTAAGTGCTTCACGAAAACTTGTCATATGTCTGTAAGCACCACTATATACTAACCAAGAGTTAGCATTGTTAGTGATGGATCCTAAAAGAGCAGAGATCAGGTAGTATTCCTTTCTTGGTTCATCGTCTTTGGAAGACTTCACATTCTTCTTCTTCTTGTGTTCTTTTTCTTCTGTTGTAGAAGCTTGGAACCTTCTCTTTGGTTTCCTGCAATCCTTGTCAAAATGTCCAATCTTATGACAATTAAAACATTCTAAACTTGGGGCATTTGAATGTTTACCTTGTGTTTTCTTTTCTTTGTTTTTTTGGGTGAAGGGCTTCTTGGACTTCCTTGTCTTGGTTGTAAGGGAAAGGTTACCTACCTTAGTGCCATTTGATCTGCTCTGAATTATTTTCCCTTCTTCCAAACAATCATGCCAAATTATATCAAAGTTTGGCTGAGATTCATGTCCACTTAAAGCTGCCAAAAAAGTTTCCCAAGAACTGGGAAGGCCATCGAATACAATGTCTACAATATCATCATCATCCACAGTTATACCAATAGTAGAAAGTTGGTCTCTTACCTGAGAAATATTAGTGAAGAAGGGGGCAACTCCTTCATCCTTATTCATCTTTAATGTACGAAGCTTTTTCTTCAATACTCTCTTTTCGTTGGGTGCCTTCTTTTCATATAAGTTTGTCAAGGTGTCAAAGCATTCTTTGGCAGTCTTCAATGGTGTGATAGTGGGAATCAAGGTCTCCTTGACTTATCATAGATGATCCTCCTTGCCTTTGCTTGCTTTTTCTTGAAGGCAATCCTTCCAGCATTAGATGTAGGCTCTTATGTGGCATTAAGAACCAAGTCATCAAGGTCATTCTCTTCCAAAGTAGCCATGAGCCTAGATTTCCATGAATTGTAGTTGGCTGGCCCCTCAAGCCTTTCTTCTAGTCTGAAAGTGTTGGTGGCAATCTCTAATTCACAAGTCTGCTATCTAAGTCTACAAAATGTCCCAAGGTCTAGGAGGATTATAGTAATCTACTCTCTTACTGCAATCTTCACATGCAAAGCTCTGATACCATGTTGAATTTTAACATGTGCATGTATTCTTTAAAAATTTGCAAACTGTAATATAGATAACAATAAGACAAGTGCAGTAGTCAATCAAGCATCACACAATTAAACACAAGATGTTTTCACGGGGAAAACTTTAAAGGACAAAAACCCCAAAGCATTAGTAATTCATCTCTTAAATGAGATGACTGAGTTTGTAGAAGAAAAAGGAAATTTTATCCTAGAATTCAGAGATGAATGTTTTAACAAATTTTCCAAACCCTAGCAGGCTTGAACAAAATTTCCAAACGTTGCCATGTGGAGGGCAAAAACCTGTTGCCCAAACTGTTCATACAACTCTTGCCCGGACTGTACCTGTAACTGCCCAAACCGTACTGTAGCTGCTCAAAATATCTGTTGCTACTCGGGATTCTTTTCTGCTGTTGTTGGTCAATATTAGGCTTCCCGTGAACAATGTGGAGATGCTCGAGTGATGGAGCAGTCTGTAGTGGCCCCTAGAGCAGTAAGGAGCTGCCCCAGTTGTGGAGCAGTTTGAAGTGGTTGCCCTAGGGTTTTGATGTGGTTTCCCGTGTTCTGTTGAGACTGTTGGTGTCTAGGGAGACTAGTAGCGAGGGTAGTGGCTGCCCTGTGCTGCTACCCATGGCCTCCACCCAGGCCTACCCCTCCACCATGAGCTACTGGCAGGGTCAACAGAAACCCTGTCCACCACCCAAGGGTATAACAGCTGCTGCTGCTAGTGCTGGTCACCATGGAGGGTCTACTATACTGGCTCACCACCGTGGATGTGTAGGGAGGAGCCCTAGTTGGCTAGGCTGCCACACTAGGGCAAGATCTGAAAAGAAAACTCAGCCACAATTTTGTCTTCAATAGTTGCAAAGAGAATATCTCGGTCACGAATATTTTAGTCACCCTCATTGAATTTTGCCTCAGTTCAAGTGGGAGCATTCAAGTGATGTTTGTTGTGTGTTGAAATGAGTTGCAAGTGACATTTACTTATAGGCTTTCAAACATTGAGTTGGTCCCACATAATTAGGAGTTGACAATATGGTTTTATTCTTTTTCAACTTTGACCCTTTTTACTTTAACTTTTGTGGTACAAAAGTCTTCTTTGTAATTTGACTTGAGTCACTTGGTCTTCCTCATGGACCAAGGCTTAGGGTAAAGAAGGTCCTCCCAATGTTTTGTGGTCAAAGCAAGTAGTCTCTAGGGTCCCTCATGCCAACTAAAAGTACATCTTCATAAATAGGGAGAATTACTGAATGCTTTTAACTTGAACTCCTTGTGCCACCAAGATCAGGTGCTGGGTGTCTCAACTAGGGGTATCTAGTCCCTAGAAGAGAAGGTCAGAAAGCCCACAAATCAAGGAGAGGAGTGCATCACGTGCCCATACCTAGTATAGGGCTTATGGTGATGACCTGGTAACTGATCAGGTATCTTATCCCTAGGCTGCATCAATTGAATCAATGTCAAGTACTTGGTAACTGACCAAGCGCCTCCATTCTCTTGGAGAATGACCCTCAGCCCTAGGCTAAATCTCCCAATCCCAGACTGGTTCAAATTCCTCGTAATTGACCAGGTGCCTCCATTCAGTGAATGGCCCTTAACTCTAGGCTGAGTCCCCCAGTCCCATACTGATTCAAATTCCTAGTAAATGACCAGGTGCCTCCATTCAGTGAATGGCCCTCAGCTCTAGGCTGAGTCCCCTAGTCCTAGACTGGTTCAAATTCTTGGTAACTGACCAAGTGCCTCCATTCAATGATGACCTAGTATGGTCTAGGGCTTATGGTCATTACCTGGTAACTGACCAGGTACCTCAGCCCTAGGATGCATCAATTGACTCAATGTCAAGTACTTGGTAACTGACCAAGTGCCTCCATTCTCTCGGAGAATGGCTCTCAGCCTTAGGCTTAGTCCCCCAGTCCTAGACTGGTTCAAATTCTTGGTAACTGACTAGGTGCCTCCATTCAGTGAATGGCTGAGTCCCCCATTCCCAGACTGATTCAAATTCCTGGTAACTGATCAGGTACCTCCATTCAGTGAATGGCCCTCAGCTCTAGGTCGAGTCCCCCAGTCCTAGATTGGTTCAAATTCCTAGTAACTGACCAGGTGCTTTCATTCAAAGAATGGATCTCAACCCTAGGCCGAGTCCCCCTCTCGTAGACTGGTTCAAGTTCCTGGTAACTGACTAGGTGCCTCCATTCTCCAAGAGAATGGCTCTCGATGCTGCTCAAGAAAAATCAACACTTCCTCTTAGCGAGAGAGGTATTCTCTGCCATGCCAAGCTTGTCACGAAAATACACAAACTTTGTTGATGTCAGAGGCTTGGTCAAAATATTTGTAATTTGTTCATCTATACGGATGTATTGCAGCTTCAGGGTGCCTCTTTGTACTAAGTCTCTGATGAAGTGCTACTTCATTTCAATGTGTTTCAATTTGTCGTGAAACACGGGGTTTTCTGAAAGCTTAATGCAACTATGATTATCACACTGAATAAATGTTGACTCAAGCTTCCCACCGAACAAGTCAAAGGGAAGTTTCCAAAGCCAAACTGCTTCTTTAATACCCCGGTTTTGACCCCTAGGGGGAGGGGAATGTAATGCCCGGTTTTGACCCCATGGTATGGGAAACTGTACATGATGTATATATTATAGTTAAATCATGGCGAGGAGCTCCACAGGAGCTCAAGGCTATGGCTCTACCATTTATTTGGTGTTTATGTATAGGTGATCAAGGTTGATCACTATGGTGATAGTGCTAAGTCAAGCATAGTATATGTTTTGATCTAGCATGTAACTATAAAATTAACAAAATACCATAGCTAGCTATGCACTGCAACGTGAAAGAGATGGGGGCATGATTTCACAAGGAATAGGGAGGGAGTTAACCAAACTAATGCTGAGTGAGGGATTGCAAGCTCAATCCTCACAAAACCTGGTCTAATCAGGAGATAAACCTTCACTGATTTCTTGTCCAGTCACCCTGTGGACGCAAGACAAAATGGATCCTTTTGGATAGAAATTTCGCACCCGCTAGCTGATGTTAAACAACTTGCTAGTTGAATCGAAGAAATTTTTGTGGGTCGTTGGATCTGTGTCCCCACCAGATCAACGGTGGACTTCAAACTTGATGAAGTGAATTACATTGAAATTTCATGCACATGAAAAGTTTGTTAAGTCATGCTAGTTGGATCAGTGGAATCGTTGTGCGCCGTCGATCGGTTCTAAGGATCGATCTCAGTTGTGGATATGTTCAAAGATGCACGTTCTTTCACCCAGTCTACCTTGTTCATTCCCTGTACGCAGTCATTCAATTTTTCTTGCACGAAATCGGTTGAGGCAGTTAATGCCTTGGGCATGGCAAGGTATGGCAGCCAGGTTTCATGACTGATCAAGCCTGCAGCTTGCAGAACTGTGTTTTTGCTTTTGCAACAAGAAAACCCTGAAAATGTGTGGCAAGTTGGTCATCCTTGTGTTACCTGAATGGTTTGGTGATTCCATCCAATTCTACAATTCGATCATCCCATCAGGGCTCTCATTTCGGCAAGGAGTTGAAAGGTTCACTGTCTTGAGTCCCAGAATGAGTTGCTCTGCAATGTTTTCTCTTTGTGACAGAGTGTGTGAGACCCTGGTTGCTGTGTTACAATGTTTCTCTATGTTACAGATTGGTATGAGACCTTGGTGGTTTTTTTTACAGTGTTGAACCCCATGTTGCTACTTGTTGGCAAGTATTCTCCTTTATCGAGACCCTGGTTGGTGTGTCACAGTGATATCCTGAGCTACATTGTGATGTAGACTGGTAGGAGACCCTGTTTCTCTGTGTTACAAAGCTGAGCTTGTGTTTTTGTGTCTCCCTGTGGTTGCTGTGATGTGCATCCATGTTTTGGTCTGAAGACTTAGGGGTGGAAGAGGCCCAAAATTGGCTGATAAACCTAATGAAGAGAGGAACCTCATCGAAAGATCAAGAGGGGCTGGTAAATCCTTCATGCACACCCTGAAGAGCACTGGAAGGGAAGTTATGGCCCGAGGGAACTATTTAGCAGTGAAGGGAATACTTCCTTGTGTTGGGTGTGTAGGTATTGTGGAATGCCAAGCTGGATAGATCTGGTGTAGGTGTCCATAGCTCTGTGGTTGATCTCACTAGCTTAGCAATTCTTCATGTCCATTGCCTAGAATCCTTAGAAAACCAATGGTAGTTGGCTTGGCTGTGTCTTGTTGTGCATTTTATGGGTGTAACCCTTGGCTAGACAGCCTGGTATGCCCAACTGTATGCTGGCTTGGCTTAGTAATTCCAAGAAACCCATCTGTTAGTTGGCTTGGCTGGTCCCTAATGTGAATGTTGGCTTGGCTAAGTAAATCCAAGGAACCCAACTGTTATTTGGCTTGTTGCCTGTAGCCTGATAAGTCCAATTGTGTATTGGCTTCGCTGGACAGTTTGAGATACCCAACTGCAGGTTGGCTTGTCTGTGTTTTGATGTGTTATGGCTGTGTGTGAGTCTATTGTTCCCTAGTTCCTTGTGGAATTCATGCCCGACTTGGGGGTGGCAGTCGTGTTGAGAGATTGATGAACACAACTGGCCTATGGTTGGGTGGAACGTTGCAGCGACATAGCTAGTTGCGGGACCACTTCATCATCAAGATAAGTATCTCTATTATCCTTATTTATGCAAAGCATTTGCTTATGAATGAATATACTGGTTATGTAGGATGCTTGTGAATATGATGAATGGATGATGATGAATGCTTGTTAAGTATTTTAGTAGAGTTACTGTTGATGAATGTTAGTGCATTTGCATCTATGTTTGCCTTGTATGTTTTATGCATTTTTGCTTAAGTCCATGGAGGCTGGAAGCCTATTAAAGAGTCATAATGCATTTGAATTAGCATTTTCTCCCCTTGAAATCCGCCTTGGGAAGGCAGAAGGCGGAAATTGGAAATGAACAGTTGAAACAAGGCAAAACGTGGATTTTCTACACCCCGGGATCTGCCTGCGAAAGGTAGAGGGCGGGTGCGAAAAAAGTGCAGAAATGTTCTAAGGTAAAGTTAACTTTTCGATTTCTAAAGTTAGAGGTCGGTAGGGGAAGTCAAAAGTGCAAAAAAGGCTAAGGTCAAAAGCTAAGTTTTTTGATTCCCGAGTTTTGCACTGGAGGGCAGAAATGCGGAATGCGGAAGGCGGAAACGAGGATAAAGGCTCCATCGTCCGATAGTTTTTTGACTTCTGAGTTTTGAGGGGCGGAAGGCAGAAGGCGGAAAGGAAGAAGGGAGGAAGGTTAATGTTTTCGTCATGTTTTTTGTTCTGAATTCCAAGTTCTGCAGGGTGGAAGGAGAAAGGTGGAAATGATAGATTCAGTGCGGAAAAAAGGTGTTTCTAGTCACAGAAGGGATCTGTGAAGGGTGAAACAGCTATTACAGTGGTTCCTAAGCCTGAGAATGAATATGGAAGAGTGTGTTAACGTCCATGCCATGTGTTTGAAAGGAGAACAAGGGTTCTTGAAACAAAAATTTTAATTTATCCACATCATGGGATATGGGGACATCACAGATTGGTATCAGAGTTGCTGGTTGCGGCACTAGGGCCTAAATGGGCCAAGTTGAACAGTTAATAAAGCCAATGGTTACAACATTGGACCTAGATGGGCCAAGTTAAATAGTTGCAGAAAGAAAAACTGCAGCAAGACAGAGTACTATTTTAACGGTTTTGCTAAACCTAGCTAACTTGACCAAATGTCCTAGGCAGCGCTCTATAAAGAAGTGGACTTCAAATCAATGGTGAACTCAATTGTATAAAGATTTCATGCCTAACAACTGCTATTAATGTACTTGCTAGTTCATCAGTGAAATGAACTATCAACCGTTGGATCTGGATAAACGGTGGACCTCAAATAATTAAAGCGGATTTCATGAGAATTTCACGCACAACAAAGCTTTCTTCGTCCACGCTAGTTCACCCAACGAAACCAATGTCAGCCATTGATTTGCTTAAGGATCAACCTTGTTTGTTGATCTTAAATCTCCTTTGTGGCAATTAGTTTCTGATTTCACAACTCAATGCCTTGTTTATCCTTCTCGTTCTTTTATTTGCGAAATGAACCTTGACCGTAGATCTGGGTGATACCAAGATCTCGACCGTTTATACCTGCAATAAATAGTTGGTAAGTGATTTTTGAATTACTGAGATTGTCTAACAATGGTGTTTGTTAACACATTTTTTGCAGAGTCAGTGCAGACTGAAAAAATGGGTTTTTGGCTTGGCCAAGAGGACCTATGGGTGATGCACAGGATCCCTGTGGACACGGGGAAGATGCTATGGGGGGGGATTTTGCAGGTTGAGAATACTGAAACAAAATTCGATGGGAAGAGAAAACAAGGTACTTCCCCAAATGTTGTAGCTACCATAAGGATCCTGAGAGTGAAGTTGCAGAGTTGCAGAGAGGAAAATAAAAGGATGATCAAGGCTCTGGAAGAGCAAAATCAGTTGACTACATCCATGCTACAAAGTTTGACAGACCTCCAAAGGCAGATAAACTCTGGGCATCAGACAACAAATACAGAAGGGAGTAGGATAAATTCCCGCATGAAGAATGTGAAGCTTGACCCAAGGAAGAAAGGTTTGAAACCTTCTCACTTCCAAAATCAACAAAAGCAACCATCACAAGTTGTGATTAAGCCAACCAGAGTGATGGGGGAAAAGCCAAGGAAACCACTCAAATGTTGGGGATGTGGAGGAGACCATCTGATTAAGTATTGTTCACACCGGAGTGGGAATAAAAGTCAAGCCCACAACACCCAAGGAGCTGAAACAGTGGGTCAGCAAGCAAGGACCGTTCCTAGAATTTGTGCAGCGTTAGAGGACCGCCATGCAGATCATCAATCAACTATGGTGGAAGTTGAGGGTGAGATTGTTGAGCAGATTGTTTATGTTTTGATTGACCATGGATCCACTCACAGCTATATCACCCCTAGACTTGTTGAGATGTGCACTTTGAAGAAATCAAAGCATAGAAAATCATGGTTAGTCCAACTAGCCACTGGAACCAAGAGAAAAGTCAGTGAGGTGGTAGAGAGATGTCCATTGGATATGGATGGGCTATTCACTTATGCGGATCTGAATGTTCTACCACTTGGTTCCTATGAAGTTCTCATTGGAATGGATTGGTTATAAGTACACAGGGTTAAACTTGACTGCTACAATAAGACATTTGAATGCCTGGATGAAGAAGGAAACTAACGGTTGTGAGAGCCATTCCAAAAGTGATCTCTGGTAGGTAGGCTTCAACAATGCAACTGAAGAAGATCCATAGGAAAGGTGGCAGATTGTATGCAACCCATGTTTTGGAGGCAGTAGAGAATGAAACTCCTAGGTTTGAGGACTTTCATGTGTTGAAGGAATTCAGGGTGTCTTTCCTAGTGAAATTTCAGGGCTTCCTCCAAAGAGGGATATTGATTTTACCACTAAACTTGTGCAGGAGCAACACCAGTGCCCAAGACATCCTATAGGGTGTGCACCCCAGAATTGCTAGAGCTGAAGATGCAGTTGCAAGAATTGTTGGAAGAGAAATACATCAGGTTATGTATTGATTACCAACATTTGAACAAAGTTACTATGAAGAACAAATACCCTTTGCCTAGAATTGATGACCTCTTTGATCAAATGAGAGGAGCAGAGGTATTTTCCAAGATTGACTTGAGGTCTCGTTACAATCAGGTAAGGATCAAGGATGAAGATACTCATAAGGCAACCTTTAGAACAAGGTATGGATACTATGAATTTGTAGTGGTACCATTTGGTCTCACAAATGCACCATCTACATTCATGTGCTTCATGAATAGTGCCTTCCGCAAGTTTCTGGATATGTTTGTTCTTGTCTTCTTAGATGACATTCTTATTTATTCTAAAAATGAAGAAGAGCATGAAGAACATTTGAGGCTGACATTGAACTCGCTAACTGAGCATAAGTTGTATGCAAAGTTGAGGAAATGTGATTTCTATAAAGATAGAATTCATTATTTGGGTCACATCACCTCAGAAGAAGGCATATCTGTAGACCCCGAAAAGATTGAGGCTATTATGAATTGGCCTACTCCAAGAAAGGTGACAGATGTAGGATCTTTTATGGACTTGCAGGACATTACAGGAGGTACGTTGAAGGATATTCTACATGTAAAAGTTGAGTATATGTATAGGTTGAGGAGGCCTATATGCGAACTTGTAGTTCCATGAGGAGATGACCGTCGTGTGTATATACATGCATATCAAAACTTCGTGAAGACTACAGGTAGAATGACTTGGAAAGGGCAGTATGGTTGTACCCAATGAAACCAAGGCATAAATATACCATGTGCAGAGGCCAAACACTATGAGAAGGATCTCATGACTGAAATCTAATCTCTAAATAGAAAAGATTTTTAAATTTCAGATTTCAAACTTTCCTATTGAATGCTATTAACTGCTTGGCTGATCTAAAATGGTGTCAAGATGACATGTTGTATGTGGATGTCCAGGTTTTAGGCAACATGTGTAAGTAGGGGATAAGTGCTCCCACTTGCAAAAGCCAAACAATATGAGAAAACAAAAATCTAATTTTTCTGTAGGAAATAGAATTGTAAACCCAGATTTTGATTTGACTATCAATGTTATTGATCATTTTATATTTGGGAATTTATTTATGCATGAAATAGATTTGAAAATTTATGATTGAAATGATGACATCTCATGTGAACTGCATGCTTGTATGTAACGCAGGTGAGATGATGAAAGTACGCCCTTGGGGTATAGAGCTTCTCGGAAGGATGTGTTTGGGATACATAGCTCCTCGGAAGGATGTACTTGGGGTACATAGCTTCTCGAAAGGATGTGTTTGGGATACATGGCTCCTTCGAAGGATGTACTTGGGTACAGAGCTTCTCCCCCCTGGCCAACTAGGCACTGGTATGTATCACTGGGGATGCCCAGGGTGTAAGACATCGGGTTAGAATTCTTTCTGCACCCATTCATGCTGCGCAAGGGAACTGTCACAAGAGCGGGGGCTCCGCGAAGAGAATAACCCCTAGGTATTATGGTGTCCGAAAAGGAAGCGCCTGAGCTTGGTGAGCACTTGGAGGTGGTGCTAGGCCCTTAAGAAGAGCTACCATTGAGCACCCACAGAGGTGTCAGGATCTGGAGTAGAGCTTCCATTGAGCCCCCAAAGAGGTGTTAGGCTCTGAAGCGGGGCTGCCAGATCTCGGTTGAAGAGATGCTTATGAAGATAAGTATTTGGTTTGCTTAGCAATTTCCTTGTTGATTTTCTATAAATACACATGTGCATATGATTCAACTATGATTTTGAAAATCTTGTTAAAGAATGAATCCTATAGGAATGAATCAGACATGTGAATTAATTTATTATGGTGTCTAGAAAGGAAGCACCTGGGCTTGGTGAGCATCTAGAGGAGGTGCTAGGCTCTTAAGCTAGAGCTGCCATTGAGCACCCAGAGAGGTGTTAGGCTCTAGAGCAGGGCTGCCAGATCTCAGTTGAGAAGTATTTTCACAGGTGATCCAAGGCTTGCAAAAACTTGGTTACCTTTCAATGCACACCTTAGAAAGCACATGCAGGAGTGGGTACACTCGAAGGACTGTATAGCATAGAAGATGTACCATCCTTGTGTGGGGTGGGGCAGGTCTTATGGGTGCCATGGTTGTATAAAGACAAAGCCGAATACCTGTGGAACCAAAAGAAAATACCTATGCAGATAAGTATTTGGTTTATTTGGCAACTTCTTGTTGATTTTATGTAAATATACATGTGCATGTGATTCAACTTTGATTTTGAAAATCTTGTTAAGGAATGAATCCTATGAGATTGAATCTAACATGAAAATTGACTCATTGCTTGGGGCTTGAGCATAGGTATTGTTGGTTGCCAAAGACATTGGAAATGTTCCAGGTTGAGGAGAAGGATTCTCCAAGACCCCCAAAGAGACTTGTGGTGTGTACTGATGCATGCAATCAAGGACTTAGAAGAGTTCTTATGCAAGACAACCACATAGTAGAACCCGAGGAAGAGTTCTAGATCGTGCCATTAGACAAGTAAAGGTACAGTGGAAGCACCACAGTCCTAATGAGGTTACATGGGAGCTGGAGGATGCCATGCAATTGGCACAGCCATTTTTGTTCAAATTTGTAAAGCACCGAGGACATTGTTGTTGTAAGGGGGAGGGGAATGTAATACCCTGGTTTTGACCCCAAGGGGAAGGGGAATGTAATGCTCGGTTTTGACCCCATGGTATGGGAAACTGTACATGATGTATATATTATAGTTAAATCATGGCGAGGAGCTCAAGGACAAGGCCCTACCATTGATTTGGTGTTTGTGTATAGGTGATCAAGGTTGATACCTATGGTGATAGTGCTAAGTCAAGCACATTATATATTTTGATCTATCATGTAACTATGCAATTAACAAAATACCACAACTAGCTATGCACTGCAATGTGAAAGAGATGGGGGCATGACTTCACAAGGAATAGGGAGGGAGTTAACCAGACTGATGCCAGATGAGGGATTGCGAGCTCAATCCTCACAAAACCCAATCTAATCAGTAGATAAACCTTCGTTGATTTGTTGTCTAGTCACCTAGCGGACGCGAGACTAAATGGATCCTTTTGGATAGAAATTTCGCGCCCGGTTGCTGATGTTAAACAACTTGCTAGTTGAATCAGTGAAATTTTTGTGGGCCTTTGGATCTATGTCCCCACCAGATCAACAATGGACTCCAAACTTGATGAAGTGGATTACATTGAAATTTCATGCACATGAAAAGTTTCTTAAGTCGCGCTAGTTGGATCAGCGAAATCGTTGTGCACCATCGATCGGTTCTAAGGATCGATCTCAGTCGTGGATCTGTTCAAAGATGCATGTTCTTTCACCTAGTCTACCCTATTCGTCCCCTGTATGCAGTCGTTCAATTTTTCTTGCAGGAAATCGGTTGAGGCAATTAATGCCTTGGGCAAGGCAAGGTATGGCAGTCAAGTTTCGTGACTGATCAAGCCTGTAGCCCGCAGAACCGTGTTCTTGCTTCTGCAGCAAGAAAACCTTGAAAATGTGTGCCCAGTTGGTCATCCTTGTCTTACCTGAACGGTTTGGTCATTCCATCCCATTCTACGATTCGATCATCCCATCAAGGCTCTCATTTCGGCAGGGAGTTGAAAGGTTCACTATCCTGAGTCACAGACAGAGTTGCTCTGTAGTGTTTTCTCTGTGTGACAAAGTGTGTGAAACCCTGGTTGTTGTGTTACAGAGTGGTATGAGACCCTGCTGGTTTGTTTTACAGTGTTGAACCCCGTGTTGCTACTTGTTGGCAAGTATTCTCCTTTGTCGAGACCCTGGTTGGTGTGTCACAGTGATATCCTGAGATACATTGTGGTGTAGAGTGGTAGGAGACCCTGTTTCTCTGTGTTACAGAGTTGAGCCTATGTTGTTGTGTATCCATGTGGTTGCTGTGATGTGCATCCTTGTTTTGGTCTGAAGACTTAGGAGTGGAAGAGGCCCAAAATTGGCTAATAAACCTAGTGAAGACAAGAACCTCATAGACAGATCAAGAGGGGCTGGCAAATCCTTCATACACACCCTGAAGAGCACTGGCAGGGATGGTATGGCCCGAGGGAACTGTGTAGCAGTGAAGGCAATACTTCCTTGTGTTGGGTGTGTAGGTATTGTGGAATGCCAAGCTGGATAGATTTGGTGTAGGTGTCCATAGCTCTGTGGTTGAGCTCACTTGCTTAGCAATTCTTCCTGTCCACTGCCTAGCAGCCTGAGAAAACCAATGGTAGTTGGCTTGGTTGTGTCTTGTTGTGCATTTTGGCCATGGGTGTAACCCTTGGCTGGATAGCTTGGTACGCCCAATTGTATGCTGGCTTGGCTGAGTAAGTCCAAGAAACCCATCTGTTAGTTGGCTTGGCTAATCCCTAATGTGAATGTTGGCTTGGATGAGTAAGTCCAAGGAACCCGCTATTATTTGGCTTGTTTCCTGCAGCCTGATACGTCCAATTGTGTATTGGCTTGGCTGGACAATCTGAGATATTTGATGTGTTTTGGCTTTGTGTGAGTCTGTTGTTCCCTAGTTCCTTGTGGAAGTCATGCCCAGCTCAGGGGTGGCAGTTGTGTTGAGAGATTGATGAACACATCTGGCCTATGGTTCGGTGGAACGTTGCAGTGACATAGCTAGTTGCGGGATCACTTCATCATCAAGATAAGCATCTCTGTTATCCTTATTTATGCAAAGTATTTGCTTATGAATGAATATACTAGTTATGTAGGATGCTTATGAATATGATGAATGGATGATGATGAATGCTTATTAAGTATTTCAGAAGAGTTACTATTGATGAATGTTAGTGCATTTGCATTTATGTTTGCCTTTTATGTTTTATGCATTTTTGCCCAAGTCCATGGAGGCTGGAAGCCTGTTAAAGAGTCAAAATCCATCTAACTTAGCATTTTTGCCCCTTGAAATCCGCCTGGGGAAGGCAGAAGGTGGAAATCAGAAATGAGCAGTTCAAACAAGGCAGAACCTGGATTTTCTGCACCCCGGGATCCACCTACACAAGGCGGAGGGCGGATGCTGAAAAGTATAGAAAAATTCAAAGGTAAAGTTAACTTTCCGATTTTCAAAGTCCGAGGTCGAAAGTGCAAAAAAGGATAGGGTCAAAAGCTAAGTTTTTTGATTCCTAAGTTCCGCACTGGAGGGCGGAAAGGTGGAAACGATGATAAAGGCTTCGTCGTTTGATAGTTTTCCGACTTCTGAGTTCCGAAGGGAAGAAGGTTAATGTTTTTGTCATGTTTTGTGCTTCGAATTCCGAGTTTCGCAGGGCGGAAGGAGGAAGGCGGAAATGATAGATTCAGTGCGGAAAAAATGTGTTTCCTGCCGCAGAAGGGATCTGTAAAGGGAGGAACGGTTGTTATAGTGGTTTCTAAGCCTGAGAATGAATATGGAAGAGTGTGTTAACGTCCATGCCCTGTGTTTGAAAGGAGAACAAGGGTTCTTGAAGAAATTTTTTTAATTTATCCGCATCATGGGGTATGGGGACGTCACATCTTCTTTGCAGGCATCACTAGCAGCAATATACTCGGATTTAGGTTTGCTCTGAGCTATAGAACCCTGTTTCCTTCTGGACCAAGAGATCATTGCTGATCCCATACTGAAATAGTAACCTGATGTACTTTTTCGGTCTATTGCACTTCCAACCCAAACAAAGTCAGCATATCCGACTAACATTACTCCACTGCTGGAAGTATACGTGAGCCCATAAGTGATAGTACCTCGCACATATCTGAGTACATGTTTAGCAGCTACCTAATGCCTGTGCTTCAGATTAGACATGAACTGACTCAGGGCATTCACTGTGTAACAGATATCTTGTCTCGTGTGCACTAGATACATCAAGGATCCAATGAGCTGTTGATACAGAGTGGAATCCACATTTTGTGCACTGATGGCTGAGTCATGCAACTTCTTCAAGTTCGTTGTCATGAGTACGCTCGTGGACTTACAGTCCTGCATTCCAAATCTCTGTGAAATATCGACCACATACTTCCCTTGTGTTAGGAAGATCTCGCCTAGATTTTGCCAGACCTCTAAGCCAAGAAAATAGTGCATCAGAACAAGATCCTTCATTTCAAATTCAGAGGTAAGATCCCTCTTACACTGAGCTATCAGTTGTTCCTCTCCAGTAAGGAACAAGTCATCCACATGCAAGACTAGGATTAAGTGATGGTTATGAACAACCTTAAAGTACAGATTGGAGTCAGCAGTACTTTTGGAAAACCCCAAGCTATGAAGGCAGCCATCAATCCTTGCATACCAAACTCTCAGGGATTGTTTGAGCCCATACAAGGCCTTCTTCAATTTACACGAATGAGACTTCTCCCCATGAGTCACAAAGCCTTCTGGTTGTTCAATGTAGACTTCCTCATCAATTTTGCCATTGATGAAGGTTGTTTTTACATCCATCTGATGGATTTTCCATCCAAACATAGCAGCAAGGGAGATGATAGTTTTGATGGTGGTATCTCTAGCGACAAGAGCAAAAGTCTCATCATAGTCTATGCCTTCTTTTTTAGTGAAGCCACGAGCTACAAATCCGGCCTTGTACTTCTCAATGTTGCCATTAGCAGCATGCTTGATTTTGTAGAGCCATCTAGATGTTACCACTGACTTTCCTGTCAGTCTGGGAACAACTTTCCTCACACCATTTTTCATAATAGAACTATATTCTTCAATCATAACATCATTCCATACATGTTGGCTTGCTGCTTCTTTGTATGTGGAGGATTTTGCATTAATGAGCTTGCTCATAAGGATTGAGTACTTCTGAGGCTTTATGCTTTCTCTGAAAGTTTCGGGAGGAGATTTATGCCTCTCTGCTTCTTACACCGTTTCTCAGTACCAGGTAGGTCTCCTTTTGGAAGGAGGAACCTCAAGTAGTTCTTCAACTGGTCTTTCAGATTCTTTCGGTACATCTGGAATTTGAGGCTCAAATTCTTCTTCCTCCCTCTGAACTTCAGAATCTGGAATCTCAGAAGGAGATTCTTCTACATCCTTTGGAAGCTCTTTTGTTTGACGAAACACAACTTCCTCATGGAATATTACGTCTCTACTAACTTCAATGTACAATCTAAGACTTAATAGAAAACTTGGAGGATATCAGAGAGTTAGTCCTACTCAGAGAAAATTCAGAAAAGACTCATCTTCAAAGTGGAACTAGGTATCCAGGTATGAACATAGATTCAATGGTTATTGCTATTTATGTGATGGTTTTGATCACAAGGCTATGGACTGCACATGGCATGAAGGAAGAAGTGTTGGAAGTTCAAATAACCCCAGTGTTCCACCAAGTTTTCAGGACGCAGGATCATGGGAGCGGGGAAACGCACATTAGGGACGTGTAGAGACACCCCAACATTTTGGGGTATTTTTGGGGGGCAGGGGGGCGGGCGAGTTGTCAGGGTCTCTAAAATTATAAAAAAAAAATAGAAAAATAATAATAATATGAACCCCAACATATAAACATATCAATTCCTCATCCCATCACCATTTGCATACTAGCATCCTTATGTTCCCGAAGTGTAATGTAAATGTAATCGTTATAGCCATGCATATCATATCGATGTTTGTTTCTTTTTATTTGTTTCTATTTCGATTTATAATGACCATTTAGTGTAAAAGCCTAAAATTTAAGATGAACCATATTTGTTTTTAAGTAAAAAAATTTAAAAATTCGAGGGGGGTGGAGGCCTGTGGGAGCCCCCCATTTTCAGAAGGGGGTGTGTGGGAGCCCCCCAATCTGAGAAACCCCTAGACCTGCGTTTCTCCAAGTTTCGCAAAAAGGGGGGCACTGGGAAACGTTTCCCATGGAGCCTCCGTGCCCCCGGGGCGAGCCCCCGACCCTGGGAGATGCGTCCCCGTGGAACATTGAATAACACAGCTAGATGTTGGACTTGCAATCACATTGGCCATGTTGCTGCTTATTTCCACACTATGAGATGCTACAATTTCAGTGGATTTGGTCATAAAGCCCAAACTTGTGCTAGTCCAAGAAGACAACCAATGAAGAGCCCATCGTATACATCAGCAAGGAGAACCAATGAATCTTGGAAGATGAATAATGCAGTAAGACTTGACCAAAGGACTAGTAATCACAGTCAAGGACATTCTCAGGTATGGGTAAAGAAAAATCTCTTGTTAAATCTGAATGAGGTTGACTGCAGCAAGGTTGGTGGCTGCCATATGGCAAGCCAAACTTGAAGTCTTTCAAAAACCTTAATGCACTTTGAGTTCATGGAGTTTGGAGGATGAACTCACAGGCAATTATTGGTTACTCCAAGCATAGTAACAGGTCCAAGGATCGTGGTCACAGCTGGCTTGGTGATAGGGGGAGCAGGAGTAGTTTGCAATAACCTCATGAAGTAAGAATTGTTGTTCTACAAAAAACCTTGAAAGTCTTGAAGATATTAATGATAGTGTAGCCTGCTTACCTTGTTGATGATCATAAAACTCTACTTGATGAAGTCCTTGTGTAATGATGATATGGAGCACCCGTGAAGAAGCCTTCGTTGGATATATGGGTTCCCTCATGGTATCATCACATCCTTACATTAAAATGGAGTTCTTGTTGTGATCTTTAAGTCCTCGCTAGAGATTGAAGCCCATGAATAAAAAGCAAGCTCAATTCCTATCTAGTCAGTGCAGCAGTAAAAGTATTGTGGAGTCTTTGGAAATTTATCAAGGCCAGCATTTCATAATAACTCTCCTTAAAGTTAGTAACTCAAAGGAAGATTTGAAGAACTCAGAACTCAAGTAATACCAGATACAACAGAGACTTGACAACCTCGTGACAATTCTTTAATGACAGCCTTGAGTGATTGCTGATTGACAGATAAATTTAACCAGACAAGAGATCAGTTAATAGCAGCAGCTTGATGAATTTGATGATAGGAATAGTACGACTAGGTGACACTCTTGACTTTACAAGTATTCCGATAAAGAGACAGCCTTAACAATAACAAAAATTAAAAATTGAAGATCAGAAAATCTTTTGTAGCAGCAATACAATTTTTTCTTCTTATCGTTGACCATGGTGAGTTTGGTGGCAAGAACAGAGAATTTATGAACAGGCAATACTAGAGCAGAAGTGAGTCTCTTTAGCAGCAAGGATGAGTTCATAAAGAATATCAAGAAGAAGATCATTATGAAGCACTTCAAGAATTGATCTCGGGCATCTCAAAGAAGCAGCAGGCATAATGAAGTATTGAAATTGTTTGAACTGATCCTAGACAAGACGTAGGCAGTAGCATCAACAGGATAGCAACATCATAAGATCAAGTATATCTCAAGTATACTGTGCAGCCCAGTTTTCAAGTTCAATCTCTGTTTAGAGGCACCCGAAAATTACTTGCAAGAAGGACAAAGAAGAAATTATGGTAGAGTTAGCAGTTGAAGAAAATGAAGTAAGATAACATGGTGATGGATGTCTTCAAGAAACACTTGCCTTTGGTATCTGATTGTATGACTTATATTGGGAATATAGCTGGTTATAATCCAACTGGTTATCAAGATTTTTATCATTGTATGAAGAGCAGTTGGCGGTATTGTCATAATGAGAGATGATGAGTGGAACTTACAGGGAAGCCAAAATGCAGGAATGAAGTACTCTGAGCATGAAATGTTTATAGATCAAATTGCCAATGTTCTTGTGGGGAGCAGATAGCTCAGTAAATGAAGATGTCTACATAAAAGGGGGAGCTAGTTCAAAAAATTACAACAACATACTTATGAAGACCAAGGAGCTGAATGCAAAAGGATATGCATATAAAAAAATTTAAAAAATGGTCAAATTTTGTGAATGCTTTTGAAGACACGTCCGATTGTTGAAAAGATGAAGATCGTATGATTAGACAAAGAAGAGCAAATGAATTGGTTAGAATCCAACTAGACTTGTGGAAGCCACAATATGCTTGAAGTGTATGAGAATTCTTGTGGAATTTGGCAGTCAAAGTGCTGATTGACAGGGGGATCTTGTTCAAATAGAAGGCTACAGCAGTACACTTAACAGGTGGAGCAGACAACTCAGCAAGGATAAGTATGTATGCTTATAAAACAAAAATTTGAATTTGTGAAATTTGTGAATGCTTTTGAAGACACATCCGATTTTTGTAAAGATGAAGATCGTATGATTAGACAAAGAAAGAGCAAATGAATTGGTTAGAATCCAACTAGTCTTGAGAATTCTTGTGGAATTTGGCAGTCAAAGTGCTGATTGACAGGGGTATCTTGTTCAAATAGAAGGCTACAGCAGTACACGTAACAGGTGGAGCAGACAACTCCGCAAGGATAAGTATGTATGCTTATAAAACAAAAATTTGAAGTAGACATGTGAAAAGGTACGAGGATGATCTTCAAGAAACAATACAAAGCTAAGTCAAATGGGAGATCAGTAAATAAAAATTGATAATGTATACAATTTCTTTTTGAGCATTGTGAAGTTTTTGATGGCTAACTGAGTAGCCCTTTGTCACGAATGTCAAAGGGGAGAGAAATTTTAGGTTGCTATCAATGACAAAGGGGGAGTTTGTTGAGCATAGGTTGTCATTGATGACAAGTCATTAATAACAAAGGTTGAAGTGATCACATAGCAAGCAAATAAAGGACAATGACATGACATGGCATGAAAAACCTTGGATGTGGGCATTGGAGCCATTGAAACACCTAGTGAGCCAAATGACCCATTCTGTGGTCATTTGTGACTTAATGGAGTCATGAAACCCTTGGAGGTTTTGAGTCATAGAAACTATACTTGATCACGGAGCAAAACATGAAGAAACAAAGGACATGATGATATGCTTAAGAAGGTTTGGCATCCATGATGATATGATGGCTTTAGGACAAACTTGTATATGATGGTCCAAGAGACCATGGGGCTTGATGATATGCTTATTTGAAGCCTATTCTGCCTTGATAACATAATTACTATAATGATGTGGATATGGTGGCTTGAAGCCCTTGCTAAAATGTAAACAGGAAATTAAATATGCAAACAGAAAAAACATCTACAAGTCGGCTCCCAAATTTGTGAAACAATAAAAGATTAATTTAAAATAACATTTGCAATGTCGGCTTAGTAAATTTATTATGGAAAATCACTATAAATAACAGGCTGGCGTCTTTGTTTTGGGGAAATATTCTTGTTGGGACTCGGGAGTTATTGTGTGTTTTCTAACAGGGGTGGTTTGGTAAGAGTTGATTTTGACATGCCATGCTTGCATTGATTAATCCTTCTTTATGGCATTTCATGTTAAACCACCACTATTTTAGTTAAAATTTTGAAATATGTATGTGTATATTTGTGTTCAAGCTATTTAATGGAGAAGTTGTTGGTAAATAGGTACATCCGCACACGTCAATAGAAGATCTAGATGAGTTATCAACTCTTCTTCAAGTACCTCTTGTGGCGGGCACTGTCAATCGCTGAAGTGAAGTAATAGGTGCTGGAATGATTGTAAATGATTGGACAGCTTTTTGTGGGCTGGACACAACTGCAACTGAATTGTCTGTTATCGAAAGTGTTTTCAAATTGAGAAAATCAGAACCTAGTGCTATTGTTGATGAGATGAGAAAGTCATTGACAGATACTTTTGTCTAAGACCAAGTGTCATTCTCATGCCTCACGTCTCATTGCTTTTTAGTCCCTACCTACGGTGGTGACTATATGTTTTGGTATTTTGGACTGGTTTAAAAACAATACATTATCAAATTTTATGTTTAACAAATTCCACATAAATAATATTGATTTTGAATTTTTTTATTATCATTTTCTTCAATATGTATTGAACGATGGCTAAAGATTTAATATGATATTTTGTACTCTTAAAATCTTGCATTCAGATATTCTTTGGCGTTGTTGTGCTAGGAAAATAATTTATTGATGTATTGTAATCAGGAACATTTTAGAAACATTGCTATCATCCCAATACTGCTTCTCAAGATATCCAATTTATTTCTGTCTTCAAGCATTGGAACCCTAGCTCTAAAGATTCTCCACTCATCATTGGAAGACTCTACATGTCTCTAAAATTTGTCTCAGGCCTATAGGAAAAGTTTTTTTTTGTTTCTAGTGAAGTTCAACACACAAGTATTGTGTAGTGTTTGTTTTCTCGTGGAAATGCTCATTTTCTCATTTACTGTAATTGGTCTGTGAAAACGGATCAACATAAGGTAGTTTTGCACTCTTATTTTCTTATGGGTAAGCCATTTGATCATTCCGTGTAATGGGCTGTGAGCTTTGAATATTATTCCCTTGGTGTTATGCTTATTTGATCTTTACTCTATTGGGCTATGCCACGTTTTTCCTGTGAATGCTTACTTGCTTATTCCATATATGCGGTCGGTATAACTTCTTTCACCATCATGTTTTTTCCGTGAATGCTTACTTGCTTATTTCATATATCGATTTCTTGATATTGCCAATTTAATTTTTTGGGGAACCTCATTGATTAATTGCTGGTTACGATTATGCACCATCATGTTTTTTTCTGTGAATGCTTACTTGCTTATTCCATATATCGATTTCTTGATATTGCCAATTTAATTTTTTGGAGAACCTCATTGATTAATTGCTGGTTACGATTATTCATGTATGCTATAATGGAGTTAGAATATTCGATGGTAAGGGCCATACATTTTGGCAAGCAAAATTTTTACTACCAAAAAATTTATGAGGGTCTAAATGTTATTGTGTAGAAATGCATTTGTGGGCGAAAGGATAGTGTGCTCAATCACTATTAGTTCAAAAAAGCAGGTGAATGAAGCATATAATTTTTGCTAGATTATTAAAGAAGAAAACCTATCAATTTACTGTCTTCAGATAATACAAAATGCTTATATCTTCCAGTGCGTCATGTTCATGACAAACCATGTGACAGTAAGCTAAAGCATACATGTTAAGAACACAATTGCAACAGAAAATAAAAGCATGAACAACACACTGGAAAAACACATTGACAACATATGGTCCAATGACCTTGGAAAAACCCCAACGGGGAAAACCATCCAAGAGAGAAATTTTGTATTATGAGCTCAGAAGAAATAACACAACAATATTTTTCAGCATTCAATCTCAACGCTTATCTCAAATACCAACAACCTTAAGGCCTCGAAAAGTATGCCCACACTTTTATGCCCAGACTTTGGATATTATCTCCCTCTATCTCAGTGCACTTTGATTCTTGATTCTTGTCTGTCTGATTATACTGTATAGTCACAGCACGACCCAGCCGAGGGAGTATGACCCTCTCTAACAATAGCTGAATGAACATTAATAATGGTTGACTCTTGCGTAGGGATCTGTACCCTCTTTCCTTCTCGAAAAGTGTGACCTATTTACTATTGTATGGACCAACATTAATGGTTGAACATTTTCCTTGAGATATGTGCCTCCAAATTCCCTTCGAAAGTGTTCCCCTCTTAGTTGCTCTTCTTCTCTTTCTTCAACTCACCTCTCCCTTCCTAGAATGCGCACCTCTCACACCTCTCCCAAACTCTCTCTTGCAATGTGTGAGTAAACTCTCCCTTAAATTCTCCTTTGATTAAATGTGAGACTGACTTTGTCTCTTCACCTCTCAAGTGATTTTGTCTCTTCCTTTCCCAGTGACTCTTCACTTTCCATGGATGAGACAAATTATGTTTTGTGAAATAAAATCATTTTCACCTCACATTAAAATTTTAATTCTAAATTTAACGACTAAGAAAGTCACCTAGGTCCTTTCTACATGCCTAGACACCAAGCAATGTAGAAGACCTTGCTATAAATTTCAACAGTTTTATGTAGACATTCCTAGAGGGGGAAAGTGTCTATTTTACAGAAGAGATGAGAAACAAACTTCTCCAGTTTGCAGCTGAGACAATTAGCACATATTATATTGAGCTACCATGGAAATATGTGATAGCGGTAGATATAGTCCTTGCATGCGACATAGACATATCCGCATTTAGATTTTTCAAGGTTCTCTGGCATTGTTGTACCAGGACAATAAATTCCTAATGTATTGTGGTCAAGAACTCTCCAGAAACATTGCTATTGTCCCAACGCTGCTTCCAGAGACCTTCAATTCCTCTCTTCGTCTTCTAGTGTCGGAACCCTAGCTATAAAGCTTCACCACTCCAGGAAGATGGTGCATGTCTTGAGAATTTGTCTTAGGCTTATAGGAAAAGGTTTTATCGCTTTCAACTAAGTTCCACTTGTAAGTATTATGTAGCAATTATTTTCTTGTGGGAAGGCCCACTTTCTCATTTGCTGTAATTGGCTGTGAAAACATATCAACATAAGGTAGTTTCGCAATCTTATTTTCTTACGGGTAAGCCCATTTGATAATTCCTTGTAATGGCTTGTCCTATTAAGCAATTATGAATCATATGACGGAGATAGAGGAAAAACTGTAGGAGCTCTTAGATGGAATTAGAGAAACTTGAACAAACATTCAATACATTTGTAGCCATTTACAGTGGATGAACTCACAAATAGTGGGTTTGCTTGTTGTTGTTCTTTAGATAACAATGCAAGCACCTTCATTGGACTGCCGTTTGGAAGAAGTTGAGTAGGTTGTCCTCCAGCTCAAATTCCACACATCCTGTTTAAACTCTCGCCTTGACAAAGTTGAGGCAAATGTTCGCACCCACGAGGCTCAAGTTGAAGCAATTGAGGTCACCCTAGAGCGCCATGATGCTCTTTTAGCTTTGAAATGGTCTTGAATTTATGATTCTTGAAGCAAAGAAAATGAGGATGCCATGGTATATCATCATATAAATGTAGCTGTGAATATCTCCAGCTCAGATGATCACATTGATGAAAATGGAGAGGACATTCAAGGCATTCAGACTAGGGATAGTGAGGAGAGCACAGAGGATAACTGTGAGATACTGGAGGAAGATGCTAAGGACAATCATGAGGAAGATGTCCAGAACAATCAAGATGTCCAGATCATCAATAATGATCTTAGTACTTTTTAATTTTGCTTTTACATGAAGTTGTTTTGCAAGCTGCTACTAGGTCAATATGTTATAATTTACAACAACGTATGGGAACATGTTTTTTGTTCAAGACTTGTATTATCATGGATGAATATAATGGAGCTAAATAATGTTCATAAACTTTTCATACCTTGATTGGAAATTTGTACCGTTCTCTTGAAATTCTTTTCTACCTTGTATAATTATAAATATACCCGTTCTTGTTAAAAAAAAAATGTAAGGGTTATGACATATGTTATAGATATTTGTTAGTTTTCATCTAAAAAAAGTGCTCCACTATCATATATTTCAGACAGGACATTGTAGCAGTAGGTGTTCATCTAGGACCTTGTTTTTCTTTGATATGGCCAGATGCAAGACTTGATGTAGGATCATCAATTTCATCAATTTATACTACTTACTGGAGTACCAGTGAATTCTTGTGGAGGCAATCAAGAAAGTGGATGTAGTTATTTTCACTGTAAAGGGACCACAACTGATGGATCAAGTGAATATTATCAAGGCCATTAAGCTGTTGGGCATGATATTTATAGAGGGTTTTGCCATCTAAGTTTGGGAAATGACGTCAATAAAACCTTTGCAGTGGAGCTTTACTACCCCTCCAAGGGATAAAGTTGTCATACACAGAGATGGAAATACCAAAGGTATTTATAATGCTCTCTTTGCACAATTTTTTTTTTATGACTAGCATTATATCATCATTCATGTACTGTTTGAGTAGGTGTTAAATCATCCCACATTGGATATGTAGTTTTTGTGAAGGAGGATATGAGAACCTTTACTGTTAATGCAACGAATGAGCCTAGAGCACTATCTTTTATTTGATTTTTCCTACCAATAGCTATTCTAATAATGAGCTCGTCACTCTATGGGGGAAGAAGGTTGGGAAGACTCTAGAAAAAACCCATATATCAAGGGAAGAGGTGCTGAAAAAAATTGTAGGTTAGGATATGGAATATTTTTCCTTCTTCCCCTGGCATTTGCAGACTTAATGCAAATGTATTTTGAAGAAATTACTCTAAGTGTGTTGAATATAGGTTGTTTTATTTGATAGATGTTGGTGGAAATGTGGGAAGACTACTTTTAGTTTTGTTGATTTGCTTAAAGTGAATGAGTGACCTGGTTCTGGTAAAATGTTCGGGTGTGATGCAGAGTGGCCATTCCCAGTCAATCTTCTGTTGTCAACCGACTACTCTATTTTTGTGAAAGGTGATCAAACAAAATTTGAAATTGGACTTGATGGTCAGTTCTACCTAGAGGTGAAATACACTCTTGTTTAAGAATACCTCAGCCAGTATATTTGAAGTTTATTGTGACAGGTGCTTGGCAGAATAAGCATAATATTAGTGTTAGAAGTGTCTTCATCCAGTTTAGATAAGTCTGTTGCCACTGCTACAATTTAGATATTAATACGAGCATTAAGAAAAATTCACAATCCTCTCTCTCTTTGATTAGAAGTAATGGAGGTAGGAAATACCTTTTGTTTTGTATGTTAAGGGACTTGTGTGGATAGCCAATGATTAAACAAAGTTATGGTCAATCATATATTGGCTTATAGGCATGTTGTTGTTATGTTAAAAATACCACTATACTCACAAATACAATTAGGGATTTTACATAGATTTGAATTGCAAACTAAACCTTGTGAAGTGAAAGAGTCAAGGAATTTGAGCAGTGGTTAGAATTCTGTAAAATTTTGCCTTGGGTTGTAGGCAAGGTTAGAATTCTGTAAAATTTTGTCCTGGGTTGTAGGCAAGGGTTCGGTATTAGATATTCTAAGTAGGAATTTAAGGCTCAAGATTTATATTGAATACTTAGATCTATATGTATCCTTATTATCATACATGTACATCACCCCATTAATATTGCATAATTTAATCTAATGGTTTTATTAAAAGTTTTGTCGAGGTGGGTAAAGAGATACTTGAGATCTCTATGCAATTTATGGTTGTTCTCTCTCTTTACTCTTTTATATTGATAAAAAAATGGTTGTATCCATACAGGGAACCTTTGTATATCATTCTGTTTCAAAATAGGAAACCGACATATATCTTAACAAAATACCATTAGATTGAATTTGGGGTCTAAAATGGGCCTCTTCAAAAAATAAGCCACCTCATAAGAAAAAGAGCCATTGATTTCAAGAACCAATAGGATTTCAAGAAAAGAGTCAATCATAATGGTTGACTTGACATATTTGTCAAAAAAAACTACTTTGTATATTCATATATTCAACTTATCTCCCTATGGTTTTACTCAAATTTCGAGAAGGAGCACTCGTTGGTGTTAGAGATAATGCTCACATTAGTGCAGCATACTAAGTTTGGGATTGGTTTGAGATTTTGTAGGAGACTGTTGAGATATTCTCTCAACCAACATCTCCATGTTTGGAGTTAGTTGGATCTCACTCCAACTATATATATATGTGATGGATGTGTGTATGATTAAGTAATACAAATTATTATTGTGTGTGAATCCGTTGTAATGGCTGATCTCTATTTTCTTAAGTTGGTATCAGAGCTTGGCTGGGCTTAATCCCTCACGGGAGTGTCCAGGAAGATGAAATAGTTTGGAAGAGGTTCTCTGTACATACGTAGATTATGAGTGTTGAATTCTTTTGTTTGTGAGAGTGCTGTGTGTTCATTGTTTACCTGCAGGGCTGCCTACGATGGAAACAAAAGAGGAGTCGTACCTGCGTGTGAGTCATCCGAGGAGCTACAATATCAGAAGGAAACATATCAATAGTAAAATTCAAATCAGGGACCGGCTGTGCAACAGAGATGAGGGAGGATGCTGTGCATCGAACTGCGAGTTGCTACGCGTGTGAGATAGAGAGCCGATTGTTGGAGAGTCATCGTTGAGGGAGGATCCAAGATGAAGTCAACGTTAAGCAAAAGGAGGCCACAGGATAAAACTTGATGTGTTTTCTGAGAGACGCTAAACCCATTGCTGTGTGAGATGTAAAGGAGTTGCTGCTATTGGATAAGTACCCTGTTGCAAAGATTGTTGCCACTGTTCGTTGGAATCATCACTGTCGATGTAGGTGAAATCATTGCCATAATTTGTAGTCTGCTATCACTTGGATGGAGCTGCACAGTAAAAGAAAGAAAACCGCCAAAGTTTGAATGCAGATTCTGATAAGTTGCTAAAGGTTTACTCATGGTGAATCAAAAACAAAAGTTTTTTGATTAGTTGGAAGCCACCATAAGAAACATTGCCAACCTGGATGAATTATCAGATTCAGAAAGTGATGAAGGATCACGAGAGTCATCTCTC
>LPNX010160114.1:3080958-3218018 GCA_001517045.1 Pseudotsuga menziesii
ATGAGATTGCAGAGTGGGTTTCAGTGCTGAGGAAGACCAGACAGACAGACAATGACAAATTTTGTGTTTTCAATATTGTAAGTTTTGAAATGTAAGCATTAAAGGTGGGTGTTAGAGATAATGCTCACATTAGTGCAGCATACTAAGTTTGGGATTGGTTTGAGATTTTGTAGGAGACTATTGAGATATTCTCTCAACCAACATCTCCATGTTTGGAGTTAGTTGGATCTCACTCCAACTATATATATATGTGATGGATGTGTGTATGATTAAGTAATACAAATTATTATTGTGTGTGAATCCGTTGTAATGGCTGATCTCTATTTTCTGAAGTGTTGGATGCAGAATTAAATGCCACATCCAACGAGTAACCACAGTACATACTTTTGAGGGACCCCACCCCACAAAAAACACGAAAAACATTAAAAAATGTCTTACTTCAAGTGTAACACATTTTTTTAATGTATTTCATGTTTTGTGGGGTGGGGTCCCTCAAAAGTATGCAGTGTGTATACTCATTGACGAGTGCTCCTACTCGAAGTTCGAGTAAATGACAAAGAGATATATTGAAAATACGAAGGAAAAAATTAGTTTTTTTCTCTTTTGCTCCAAAATTCATAAATATTATTTTATTATTATACTATTATTTTATAATTTTCCTTAAAGGCCTATTTTAAACCTCAAATTTGCTCCAACGAAAATTATGACTTCTGATTTTGGCATCCATTTTACTGAAGTAGATCCTACATAAATGACCAGCAAGAAAAACACACTTAAACTTCATTACAAAATTTCAAAAAAGAAGGGTCTGGCCTTATAGACCTATCCCTTTGTTCTTGATATCCAGAAGAAGGATTTGCAGAGCATCCTTACTTTCATGTTCGGTTTCATTCTCCAAATTTTCCATTTGTTGTTTTTCACCTTTTCAGTCACCCGAATCTTTAGATGTATCAATTTGCATCTTGTCATCATAATATGGAAGTCCCCCTTGAAATTGAATCTGCACCTTGAGCTGCAGGTTCCCGATATGATCTTCATATTCAACTTTTTGACTCTTATGAATATCAATTTCAACCACACCCTTAATGAGCTAGGTTGTCAATTTGTTTACCTGGGCACTTAACATTGCCAATTGACGAATTACAAGCAACAATACTCGTCAAGGTTTTGTCGCGATACTCCATTTTATTTATAGCTTGCAGGATTGAGTGAAGATTTTCAACATTCGAGCTCTCCATTTTCCTACCTATAATTTCCTTTGACTCGTTTACATTCTCCATCAGAAAACAATTTTTCCTTTCACTAACTTCCCTTCCAAAACCATAGTAGACTACTAAGATCGACAACAAAAGGGATGTTGAACATAGGTTCCTAATTTTAGGGCCTTGTAAATTGAGACTATAAAATGGCTCCAATTAACCCGTAAGCAGGAAACTGAACCTCTATACAAAATTCTAGAAGGAAGTCTAATTTGCCAATTCAAAATGCGAACATTTACGCATTTGAAATGCTTAAAGCTGTACCCACGGTTAGTTTCAGACTTAACGAAGAAAAATACTGCTTGCCACACTAAGAATCTATGTCAGGAGTGTTGTATTTCATATATTCCCAAATCTAAAGCCATATATTCTGAACCTATGAAATTGCTCCAATTCACCCATAAACAAGCAATTGTAACTCTATATAAAATTCCAGAAGGCCGATTGTTTGGCCAATTCAGTATTTGTACATTTACACATGAGAAACTTGAATCTATGCCCATAGTTAATTTCCAACATAGGTTCTTGTAGAAGGGACGACCCAGAACATTCGTGCAATCTTCAAAAGCAAGGAATAACCATCGAGATCTCCCCAATGACCTGACGTTAATATTTCTATGAGGCTTGTGAGGAGAGTGGAATGAATCCATCTTCCATAATCCATAAGAGCTACAATAGTTAGTAGGCGACGACTGAATTTGTATGTTTGATATCATCCCAGAAGTTCACTCATTTACTAATGCATTTTCCCTCCGATTTGTCCCAAGAGATGAAGATATCCCTCATAATTCTCATGACATAATTCGATGCCGAAGTACACAGGATCCATCGATACCACTCTGTTCTCATGCACCTTACATCTCTTTGAAAATATCACCATTAAAACCATTAAACCTTCAGATTTTGCTTTCTTAATTGTAACAGTTTGCATTGATGTTGCTCTGCCACGTGTAAGTGTGAAATCGCCTCTGACCACTGAATTAATGTTCATCTGCTTTGGAAGAATTACCACTAATGGAATATGATTCATACATACAATTTTGATGGATCTAGGGGATATCGTAATAACTAAATCCCCCCATGGATTTTTAAGATACCTTGGTCTAAGTTACAAGCCATGTTTTCGTGACGATCAACTTGTGTGTTTTCCAGAAGAAAAATTGCTGTTCTTTGTTATTCAAAATGAATCAAAGGTAACTGGTTACATCATAAGATATAGATATCTATCAGAGTTTCTAAACTGACGTAGGCTGGCCTCATGTGCTTATCTTTTCAAAGGAGAAAGAAGATACAATGATTCCATCCATCATCAACAGATATAAACGAAAGAGCTGCCCAAAGGAGTCCAAAAAGAATACAATGAGAACCCAAATAAGCTTATCCAGGAGGTGCTCGAGGAAGAGTACCAATATCAAAGGCTCATAAGCGACCAGTAGTCAACCAAAAGTATCCAAAATGATACTCAAAAAAGACTCAAGCATTCATACTCAGCAAAACCAAAATGGTTCAAGGAGTAGAATATACAAGCTCAACTTAAAAGAGCTGAAGCTTATCTTCCCCAATAACTAATCCTTCATAGTATTATGTGAAGGAAAGAAGGCTTGTGGCCATGGGGAGAGCATCTTTGGATAACCTACTTGTGTGTTTAGTTTATGATACACTTATTCAAAATCTGAGATCAATTATTAGATTCTCCGTAATATTGAGCATATATATTTTTCCTTTGGTGTCATTTTGGAGACAAGATGACAAACCATAATCAATAAATCCCTAACTACTATTCTATATCTTATATTCGGTTGAAATGCTTAAATCAAGCCTTGCCAAGTGCCATTTTGGAGACAATATGACAAACCATAAACAATGAATCCCTAACTACTATTTCTATATCTTATATTCTGTTGAAATGCTTAAATCAAGCCTTGCCAAGTGCCAAAGCTTCGACTTGGTTGTTTGATGCCACCCCTAATCCCAACTATTTTCTTCATTCTTATTCAAGGGTTAAAGATCACCTCTTGAAAATTTACACTTGCAAATTTTAGTTACTTTAATTTTCTTATCTTACCAGAGATTTTATTCACTTTGCAGCTTAAAAATTTAGAATGTAAATGCTTATATATTTATTATTATTTAATATTTAATTAATTTATGTTATACCATATATTATTTTTCAAAATTAAATATATTTGATTTACTTAAGTGCACTTTGAGTGGTATGTTGGCAATTCCTCTTCTCTAAATTTATACCTTCATTATTTTAAAATGCATATACCTTTTTAATATTTGGGAGAGAAATAATGTTTATATTATGTGAAAAAACATATTATTCATTATTTTAAAATGCATATAGCTTTTTAATATTTGGCAGAGATATAATGTTTATATTATGTGAAAAAGCATATTATTTATTTATATTTTACATTTATTTAAAAATGATTTTGAATATCTTGTTTTTTCTATTTTCTTATATTTTTTATAGTTAAAAAGCATTAAGATACAATTATTGGTTTAAATTAAGTACCAATCCTATATAAATTTTCAAGAAATGGTCTTTTGTAATTTTGTTAACTTGATTTGCAAAGCGTCACATAGAATTGGTACATTTATTTTAAGTTTCATTTTGCTATGTACCATTGCTATATTTACGTAAATATTGAGAACATTGGGTTCTGTGAATGTAACTACTCTTTATGACTGAGATGGGAAGCAATTATGACTATTTAAAGTGATTTGTTTTGTTGTTGGAAAAATTGGAGTGGAAATTTGATGTTTGTTGGAAAAATTGGAGTGGAAATTTGATGTATAGGTATTTACGTTTGAGAATTATTGTCAATGTATATTTTGTTGGGATATGCCAAGATCTCACTTCTTGAAATACATGATCAACTACACCCTAAGAGACACTTAAAGTGGACATCCTACAATGTATTTTTAGTTATAAAGCATTGGCTTTAAATGAGATGGTTCGAATGCAATACATGCAATTACAAATACATGAGTGGCTCACAAAGGAAACTTTGTGAATTGATTGTTTTTAAATGATCTATAATTAAGAGCGTCATTGATGGCCAGTAGATGTATGGATGTTTTGCTGGATCTCATACAGACCATGATGTATGTATGATTAATTGAATGCAATATATTGTAGGGATGTATGGCTTTGCTGAAGTTATTTGAGATTCAAATTGGATATAGATGCTCTATTTTTTTTCTTTTTCTTTTTATTGAAGTGTTTTTCCATTTTTAAATAAATTATCATTATTGTTTTCTCTAAGCATTGAACTCTAATCACCCATTAATCTAGTTAACCCACTTAACATGGGGTGCATTATGTGAGATGTTTAAGGTTTTGAAATTTTAAATAATTTATTGGATATTTCTAGTATAATCAAATGTTCAAGAATCTAGTTTTGTTCAAAATAAATGCATATATGTGCCCAACTATTTTTGCAGTCATATCTTCATTTTTCTATATTGGCTTTGTATATCTCTTTTGATGTCAACTCTCCACCAACTCTCTAATTTTGTTAATAGCATTAAATATATGTATGTGCAAATCACTTAGATATAAAACTACACCAACATGCTCTATGTTTTTTTGGTTTTGGCACTCATGATGATATGAATACAATAAGCTACACTATGAAGTGTTAATGTTACCAAATTTCACCACATACAACTAAGTTTGTAACTTTAAACTACACATCCTAATTTTTAGTGCGTATATGACGTGGTGCTATATGCAACATTGAATTGCACAAAGAGTTTCCCATTGCAATGTAAATCCACTAATTCTTCCATGTTATTCCACACTTCTTAACAATGGCCAATTATATATACCTAAATAGAATCTAGTCAAAATTTTCTTTAGTACAACTCCAACTCTTATATACTTAATTGAATTTTACATGTGCACAAATACAAAACTCATTACATATTAAAAAATGTTATTTATTTGATATAAACATCCATTTTTACAAGAATGAATATTTTTGTATTATAAAGGGGTTTGGCATACCAAATGAACTAAAGTATAAATAAGAGTCCAAAAATTTCACACAACCAATCTCTATTGAGTTGAAACATTAAGCTACAATACTTCACTAATAATTTGTAAACAATTGTGGATATTGCACTGAAATAGTTCGTCACAATAGACCAAACAACTTTATACAGACTCTTAGTTATGCAGTGTTTATTGAAGATTTAAGCTTCATTGTTGTTCGCTTAATCTCATAGAGTGCTAAAATAAACTAAAACTGAAAGGAAAATAACTAGAGAAAGATAATACATCCACACAAATAACACAAGATATAGCCTGGGAAAACCCACTTTGGGGAAAAACCTAGCTAGAAGTGAGAACTATGCCTTGTTGTTTCCTTCTCCATTATGCAAGGAAATATAAATAAAGTGGTATTCTCTATGGAATAAACTGTGACCCTATGGCTTGTATGGATCCTACAAGGTCTATCGTGTAGAATAACCCATTTTGGAGATGATAGTCAACCTTACTAACATCTTCTTCCACATGAAATTTGCCCTGTCATTATTGAAACACCCATTTGATGTTCTCATATTATGTGTATCCCTCTTTGTATGTATCATGGATAAAACGTTCCATCCCAAAGTTGTAATATTAGATGTGGGTGACCTTGAAATCATGTCTTCCAACTTACTAGTGTTTCCCTTCTTATACTTGATGACTAGATGAAATTGTTGCAAAAACCCCATCCACTTATAATGTTGGGTTTGTTGCAATTTATTTTGGGGGTTTGTTGCAATTTATTTTGGGCCTACAAATACTACATTGGCCGGTGATCTGTGTGAATAATGGTTTCCTATCCCATTTGATAGTGCTTACACTTCTTATAAGCTTGAAGCGAGGCATATAGTTCCTTATCATAGGTAGGGTAATTTAGGACTCCCCCATGAAACAATTTAGAATGATAGCATACTGAATTACCTCCTTGCATCAAAACTAATCCCATGGCATACCTACTTGCATATGTCTCCACTTCAAAAGGATTTTGCAAGTTAGGCAATGCAAAAATTGATGCTTGGTTAATCTTTTGTTTTAACTCATCAGAATATTTCTCTTGATTCTTTCCCCACTGGAAATTCTTACTACTCTCTGTTATGGTGTCGAGTGGTGTAGCTACAACTAAAAAGGAAATGATAAATTTATGTAGGTATTGTGTTTCCCCAACAAATCTCCTAACTTCAATGACATTAGTAGGAAATAGTCATTTTATAAAGGCTTCCATATTTGTGAGGTTTACCTTGATTTCTTCTACACCGATCACATACCCTAAATACACCAATGATTGATGAGAAAAATCACATTTCTTAAGATTAGCCAGTAGCTGGTTCTTTTTCAGGGTATCTAACATTTGCTTGAGATGTGAAATGTGCACTTCCCAGGTATCTAACAAATGGATCTAAATATGGGCGTAAAAAATCATTCACCAATATTATAAATGTAGCTGGTGCATTACATAAACCAATACGTATGGCCAACCATTCATACAAACCATTCCTTGTACTAAAGGTTGTCTTCTAGGTGTATTCTTCTTTGACACGTACCTGGTAGTATCCCGATTTGAGATCCAACTTAGTGAAGTACTTGACATGCTGTAACTGGTTTAACAAATCATCAATATTGGGTAGAGGTTACTAATTTTTAAGTGTAATCTTATTCAAATATTTGTAGTTGATGCACACCAACTAAGTTCCATACTTCTTGGGTACGATGATGATAGGTGACCCACAAGGTGAGGTTCTTGGTCAAATCACTCCCTGCTCCAAAAATGACTTCTTCACTTCATTTTCCTCTAGATCAGTTTGTCTATACAACCCAATCTTTGGTAATGGGGAGCCAAGCAACAACTGTATCTCATGGTCTACTTCCTTATTTAATGGTATCCCTTTAGGCTCATTGGACACTCTTATGTATGCATGTAACAACTCTTCTAACATATGTTTTTTCTCTCTGTTACACCCTTCTAGGGATTCCCTTACCTATTCATCACCTGATTTATTCTCTCATAAAAAAATTAGATTGTATGTGTTACTAGAAGTAATCAACTTTTTGTCTTGGTTGGCACTTACCAATGATATCTTTGATTTACTTTATGTGCATTGATGAACAATTTTCCATCCTTGATCCAGCGGTATTGGTTTTCTCTCCTCATGAATACTGCATCCCTCATATACATGTAGGGGATTCCAAACACTACACCACTGATCCGTAGGACCTCAACTTTAGTGCATTAAAAGTTTGTTGTAAAAGAATGTGTGCAACAGGTTAATTAAAGGAACAACATTAATAGAAATTAAATGCTCAGAACAGGAATGAAAAACAAGACTGATAAACAAATGCCAAGCAGAAAACACAGAACCCAAAGTCACCGACAGAAATTGATAACGGAGTTCACCCCCTCCACTGGGCTACGTCTCCGGGCCCCTCTCCAATGGGAACCAATCCAATTAATTTATTAAAATGGTACAAATGGTTCTGGACTAATCACAGAAACTGGACATCAACAGTAAAGTCTTCAAGACCTCCTCTCTAATGTTACCAAACTGGACTTCAACGGTCAAAAGAAGCCAAGTTATAACTGAGAATAGTCGAATTCAAAAGGAATAGAAAAATGCGCTATGAAGCTTCTCATCACAGAGAAAACGTTGCACTGTGCTCCCAACGAACTGAGTCCCCCAATCGTCCCCCCTCTTCTGATCCCCAACTTCCTCTATTTAAGCCTCATAAGTAACGGATTTGCCTTCTTTCACACAGCTGTTACCAAGGAGACAAAACGTAAAAGAAATGCGACTATTCACATCCCCTGCCAAATTCCCACTCGTTATCATAGCAGGCTGTTCATCTCCGTAACTGAACCAAAGAACCTGTTACCAATGCGTGGGTTCCATTCCCTGAAACGTGGCATCATAACTGTGTAAGAAAACCGTTTTGAAAATGTCCCCGCGCGAACGCATTGCAGTGTTTGGGTCGGAAGTTTTATTAGCTGGGCTTCCGCCGTTGCGTAAGAGTGATACACAACGGGCTACGGTGTTTCACTCCGCTGATCTCTGTCTCAATCGACTATCGACTGGTTTTCGATTCGGAAGTCTTGTTACTTTGGTTTCCGCAGTTGCGGATGGGCCACCACTTCTTTTTCCGATTCCGTTGAGTTATTTCGCCGATCTTTTAAGTTTTGGGCTTCCGCCGTTGCGGCTGCCGGAAGCATTGTTCTTCCGATCAAGCTTGTGGCCGTCGTTGCGGACTGCTTATCGCTCCGACTTCCGATCCGTCCGAACGTCTTTAAGCTTCTGCTGTTGCGGAAGGGAGAAGTATTTTATCTATCCGTCGTTGCGGCTCCCGAATCGCTCCGAATTTCGATCCATCCGAACATCCGCTAAGCTTCCACCGCTGCGGAAGGGGAAAGGCTTCCGAGCCTCGACGTTGCGGAAGGGGGAAAAGCTTCCCGACCTCCGATGTTGCAGAAGGAGTTCTCTTTTGACCTCCGATCTGTGTTTTTTTTTTTTTTCATCCGTTTGTTTTCACGCGCGGCTTCTAGGAACCATTGTACCATATTGGATCGTTAACAAGGAATGATTCGCCGGATCAATCCTCCCCATTGGAGAGCTTTTGGACCACCAAAAGCCTAAATTATTCTACAAGTAAGTGAGGGTACAGCTCCCTCACTTTGCCAATCTCCATCCATCTTGCTTTGCTAGGATGCATTCCTTTCAGCCCCACTCGAAGGTACTCAGCATTCCCCCTTCGTGAAGTCCTTACATTCCTATCAAGAATAACATCATCCTGCAACTCTCTCATATATTCAGGTGCCAAATCATCTATTGAAGGAATCTGTATGTTAATTTCCTCATCCATGATCATAGGAGGCTCATACAATTTAAGATTCTCAACATTGATAACTGAATAAATTTGCATGTATGGAGGTAAATTCAAGTGAAAAGCATTAGTACCGATCTTTTCCAAGATCTCAAAAGGACCATACCTGATAGGTTTAATCTTTTTACCTTCACCTTTCATCCTTTCTTTGGTGATATGTAACCAAAATTTGTCACCTACCTGAAATCGATGATCAATTCGATGCTTATCATGCCTGGCCTTGTACTTTGCCTGGCTCTTCTCCAACTGTTCTTGAACTGCCTGCTGCACTGCTTGGATTCTCTGAATGAACTTCAAAGCTTTATCTGCATCATGATGTCCATCCACTGCATCTTTGCCAAAAGAGAAGTCCATCGGTGTTTTTGGCAGATAACCAAAACAAGTTTCAAAAGGAGATTTCTTTGTGGAAGAATGAACTACATGATTGTAAGCGTGTTGTATATACTGCAATTGCTCATCCCAAAGTTTAGGATGTTTGCCACAATATCCTCTGAGTAGCCGAATTACTGTTCTGTTTACTACCTCTGTTTGCCCATCAGTTTGTGGATGAAAAGCTGTACTTTTCTTAAGTTTGGTATCCATGAGCTCCCATAAAGTTGACCAGAATTTTCCCAAGAACCGGGAATCTCGATCAGATATAATAGACATGGGCAGCCCAAAATGTACCCAAACATTTTGAAAGAATAAAAGATTTGTTTGTTCAGCAGTGATCTGCTTGTTACATGGCATTAAGATACACATTTTGCTGAACCTATCCACAACAACATATAGGTAATCATGCCCTTTTCTGACATAGGTAGTCCTCCTACAAAGTCCATAGAAATGCTTTCCCAAGGACGAGAAGAAATTGGAAGATGAGTGTACAAACCCAATTTCCTATTGCTAGGCTTACTTGTTGCACACATAACACAACCTCTTATATATTTAGGTACAGTTTCTTGCATTTGAGGCCAATAACAGTGATTTTGCAATACAGACAACGTTTACTTACACCAAAATGTCCTGCAATCAATGAACTATGTGCTTCTCGAACCACATGCACTCTCTCTTTTTCTAGAATACAAAGTTTACCAAGATGATACAAGAGTTGATTATGCACATAATAGTTCTCTTCCTGTTTACCATGTATTAGTGATGCATATACTTTCTTAAAATCTTTATCTTCTGCATACTGTTCAATATAACTTTCATGTGTTAATGAACTATGTTGAAGAATGATTGAAGCATTTGTAGGTGGCCTTGACAACATGTCTGCTACCTTATTATGAATTCCCTTTTTGTACTTAATTACGAGATGAAACTGTTGTAAGAACCCCATCCATCTTAAATGCCTACTTTGTTGTATTTTAGTTTGAGATTGTAAATATTGAAGTGGTTGGTGATCAGTATGTATGACTTTATCTTTTCCCATGATATAATGTTTCCACTTCTTCACACTCTGTACTAAAGCATACAATTCTTTGTCATAAGTCGGATAGTTACTTACCGCAGTAGAGAATGTTTCTGAATGGTGACAGATTGGCTTCCTTCCTTGCATCAAAACTGCTCCCATGGCAAACCCACTAGCATCGGTTTCGATCTCAAATGGCTGCTGCAAATCTGGCAATGTTAGAACTGGTGCTGTGCTAATCTTTTCCTTCAAAGTGTCGAAGGATCTCTGATGCTTGCCTCCCCACTGAAAAATTTCTTTAACACTTGTTAATGCATGCAAAGGCGCAGCAATGGAGGAAAACCCAGAGATGAATTTCCTCCAATACTGAACCGCACCCAGAAAACTTCTGATCTCAGTAACGGTGTTAGGCCGTGGCCAGTTTACAATGACAGCAACCTTGGTTGGGTCCACTCGCAAGTGGCCTCCACCAATAATATGGCCTAGATATACTAAAGAAGTTTTATCAAATTCACATTTAGACATTTTTACATAAAGCTTTTCCTTCCTCAGTACATCTAAAATATTTTTCACATGTACAACATGCTCTTCCCAAGTTTTGCTAAACACAAGGATATCATCTAGATATACAATTACAAAATCATCAATGAATGAACGAAAGACATCATTCATGACCCGCATGAAAGTAGCCGGTACGTTACAGAGCCCAAAAGGCATTACAAGCCATTCATACAAACCCTGTTTCGTCTTAAAAGCTGTTTTCCAAGCATCATGCTCAGCAACACGGATTTGATGATACCCACTACGCAGATCCAATTTTGTAAAGTATGTTGCATTTTTCAACTGATCAAGAAAATCATAAATACGAGGAAGAGGATACCTGTTTTTAATGGTGATTTTGTTAAGGGCCCTGTAGTCGATACACATCCTCCACGAACCATCCTTCTTTGGAACCAAGACTATGGGAGAGCCACAAGGAGAAGTGCTGGGCTAGATGACCCCCTTTTCAATCAGCTCCTGAACCTACTTCTTGATTTCTTCGTTCTGCATTACAGACATCCGGTACATGGCTATGTTCAGGAGTGGCACATCCTGCTGCAAATGTATCTCATGTTGAATCTCTCTCTTCGGTGGTAACCCCTTCGGATCTTGAAACAAATCATCATACTCAGAAATGATGTCAATCAGTTCAGATTTATGCTTAGGGTCACATTCTTCAAAAGATTTAGAGACTTCATCATTTTTCATCTTAACCATCATCAACACAAAGTTCTTACTAGCATTTACCAACCTCTTCATTTGTCCTACAGAGACTATTGCTATATTGGTTTTTGTCTTATGTGCTCGTACAATATATTCCATACCTTCTTTAAAAAGATGATACTTATTCTGCTCTCTATAAAATACTGCTTTCTGGTCATACAAATATGGACTCCCAAGTACAATTCCACAAATGTCAAGTGGCACTACATCTAGTTCTACCTCATCCCTAAACTTTTCAGTAATTGCAAAGTTTAATACACATTTCCTTGTAACTTGCAATTGTGTATCATTAGTAACCCAACCTAGAGGATAGGGCTTTTCATGAGGCACAGTAACTAAATGCAATTTCTTAACCACTTATTCTGATATCAGATTTACTTGTGAACCACTATCAAACAATGTATCAATCTTTGTGTAATTTGCAATGATACGAACATGAAACAGTGCACTTCTATCTTTATCATTTTGCTTAGAAGTAGATGGAAGACTTGTAATTGCACTAGAACTTGCTTGTGCAACAATGGGAAGTGAGATACTTTTATCCTTACCTTGGATTCTGACAGCTGTAACCTTTGTTTCATCACCTGAGTCGGATCCCAAGTCTTGAATAACTGCTGCAGTAGCTTTTTCTTTTCCTTTGTCTTTGTTTCCTCCGTACTTCTTTGGCCTTAACTCCGGATGAAGTTTCCAACACTTGGAGACATCATGTCCCTTCTGACAATGCGAACACGTAGGCTTTTCACCCTCTTTCATAACAGTAGCCATCTTCTTTTTCCCCTTATCTTTACCTTTTGATTTGCTGTCAAATTTAAATGACTTCTTCACAAAAGTATCATTAGCATGCTTACCCCTGGCTTCTAAATGGGTAGCTTGAACACATACATCATCCAAATTACTGGGATTAAACATCAACAAGGTATGTTTCAAATAAGAATGCATGCCACCAATGTACTTAAGAAGAGTTTCCTGTGTATCTAATGAAACATTCAATGCAATAGCCCTCTTTCTGAATTCATGAGTATAATCTTGAATGCTTTGTCCTTTAGCTTGTCTAAACATTTGCCAATTCATGGTTAATTGTTGCATGTGACCTAAAGGATAAAATTGCTTTCTTAATACTTCGATGAATTCATTCCAAACTGAAATAATTTTACCATTCTTTCGAAGATCTTGCTGAATATTTCTCTCCCACCAAGTAAGAGCCATTCCACTCATTCTCAACGTGGCCAATTGAATCCTGGAAGGGTCATCATTAATGCCTTGCACCCTGCAATATACTTCAAGTTGCTTGATCCAATTGTCTAATTTTTCAGCATCTACATCTCCATTATAAATAGGTAATTCAAATTTTACATCCAATTTGAAATAAGGCATATTAGGACTTGCATTATTCGAATGAGAAGTATGAGAAGAAGAGAAAGTTTGATTAGTGTCAGGAGGATCACCATCACCTCCTACCCCTTTACCCTTTTCTTCCTTCTTCACTTCTGCATCTCTGGATGAAGATCCTTCTTCTTTCTTCTTCCTTTCTGCTCGCTCATCGAGTAGAATTTCCATCATGGCTTTCATGCTCATAAAAGCCTCTAGAAACTCAGTTTCAGAAATGATAGGTTTTTCTCGTTCGGTATGTCCTTCTTCTTCCCCTCGTGGAGAAGACATGGTTCTTGAGAATGTTCTCCTGGAGCCAATCTCAAGATCTCCTTCAACTAATTCTCCTTCACCACGCTTTAACCTGGACCTGGTAAGCATTCACAAACTTGCACAACAGTCAACCAGCTCTGATACCAAATATGATCCGTAGGACCTCAACTTTAGTGCATTAAAAGTTTGTTGTAAAAGAATGCGTGCAATAGGTTAATTAAAGGAACAACATTAACAGAAATTAAATGCTCAGAACAAGAATGAAAAACAAGACTGATAAACAAATGCCAAGCAGAAAACACAGAACCCAAAGTCACCGACAGAAATTGATAACGGAGTTCACCCCCTCCACTGGGCTACATCTCTGGGCCCCTCTCCAATGGGAACCAATCCAATTAATTTATTAAAATGGTACAAATGGTTCTGGACTAATCACAGAAACTGGACATCAACAGTAAAGTCTTCAAGACCTCCTCTCTAATGTTACCAAACTGGACTTCAACGGTCAAAAGAATCCAAGTTATAACTGAGAATAGTCGACTTCAAAAGGAACAGCAAAATGCGCTCTGAACCTTCTCATCACAGAGAAAACGTTGCACTGTGCTCCCAACAAACTGAGTCCCCCAATCGTCCCCCCTCTTCTAGTCCCCAGCTTCCTCTATTTAAGCCTCATAAGTAACGGATTTGCCTTCTTTCACACAGCTGTTACCAAGGAGACAAAACGTAAAATAAATGCGACTGTTCACATCCCCTGCCAAATTCCCACTCGTTATCATAGCAGGTTGTTCATCTCCGTAATTGAACCAAAGAACCCGTTACCAATGAATGGGTTCCATTCCTTGAAATGTGGCATCATAACTGTGTAAGAAAACCGTTTTGAAAATGTCCCCACGTGAATGCATTGCAGTGTTTGGGTCGGAAGTTTTATTATCTGGGCTTCCGCCGTTGCAGAAGAGTGATACGCAACGGGCTTTGTTGTTTCACTCCGCTGATCTCTGTCTCAATCAACTGTCGGCTGGTTTTCGAGTCGGAAGTCTTGTTACTTTGGTTTCCGCAGTTGTGGATGGCGCACCACTTCTTTTTCTGATTCCGTCGATTTATTTCTCCGATCTTTTAAGTTTTGGGCTTCCGCTGTTGCCGCTGTCGGAAGCATTGTTCTTTCGATCAAGCTTGTGGCCGTTGTTGTGGACTACTTATCACTCCGACTTCCGATCCGTCCGAACGTCTTTAAGCTTCCGCTGTTGCGGAAGGGAGAAGTATTTTATCTATCCGCTGTTGCAGCTCCTGAATCGCTCTGACTTCTGATCCGTCCGAACGTCCGCTAAGCTTCCGTCGTTGCGGAAGGGGAAAGGCTTCCGAGCCCCAACGTTGCGGAAGGGAAAAGCTTCCCGACCTCCGATGTTGCGGAAGGAGTTCTCTTCCGACCTCTGATCTGTGTATTTTTTTTTTTTTGTCGTCCGTTTGTTTTCACGCGCGGCTTCTAGGAACCATTGTACCATATTGAATCGTTAACAAGGAATGATCCGCCGGATCAACCACACACTTCAAGGGGTACTACATCTAACTCCTATTCATCAATAAAATCTACACTTACAACAAATTTTATCTTGCACTATTTCATAACCTTGATATATATATATATATATATATATATATATATATATATATATATAATCTACACTTACAACAAATTTTATCTTACACTATATATAAAATTTATAATGTGCCTTACACTATTACTTACACTATATAATGTGCCTTAAGTAAATGTGGCTTACTTACATTCTTTGGGCTCCAGAACATGTGTAGTTAAAACCTCAAGTTGCAAATATTAATAAAATGTTGGTATCTAGAAGAGAAAGCATCTCAAGTTGGTGGGGGAAACCATCCAATTGGAAGTGGATGATATTTATTGCTTGAAAAGTTTTTGTTAACAAAAAGAGAGTGTGTTTCTCAAAGGAGGAGGCTGGGGTAATGTTGGGGGAACCATTGATGATATAGTGCTACCCATTGCATGCAAGGATCCAGAAAGAGTACAAATCATATACCAATAAAAGAGATAGTATATATTCAATTGAGGACAATACTATTTACTATAAATCGAGCAGTGGGATCCACTATGGCACACTTGGATTCAAGGGCCTGTGTATAAATGCATTAGAGTGCATTGAGACACCTGTTTAATTAATTGGTGTATTGGCTTAATGATCAACATGAAAGAATAATTGACAATGTGTAGGACCAATGAACAAAAGCAGTTTGGATATATCTCAATTCTATGTAGCTTCTTTCTTGAGAGGATTCCCATGATTAGACTAAGACTGATGATCCTATTGAGTGAGACAAGTACCCCATGGATGCAGAGATGGGATAATGACCCATCTAAGAAAGGGATTACGAATGAACACCTTCAAACAAGAGTTCTTAGATTAGTGGGATTACTAGATTGTGGTCATAAAAGGTTATCCTTATGTCAAGATGGATTACTGACATGACTCGGACCTTGTACTGACTCCGAGCACTCAATGGGACATACTTGGTAAGAAACTACATGTCATTGAATCCTTGTGTTTATGAAAAATTTAAAAATAAAAAGAAAGACTATTATATCCCTTTGGGTATTTGTAATGTGACTAACAAACTTTTTATGGTGTGGATTACACAGATGTGGTACCCGTGCATCCGATGGGGATGCACCCATCCCACCACCACTCAAGAGTAGGAGATGATGATGATGCAGAAGTGATTTAAGATACCAAGTACCTTCAAAATGTTTGTAGGAACCTCGAAGGATTAACCATGAGTATCTCAATGACTTGGGTATAGGATACACCTTGACGTATGAAATGACATGTGGGGGTAGTACCCACATGCTTTGTGTGTCTATTGTAACAAGTGGTCATGGAAGTCATATGTTATCACTATACTCATCTCCCTCATAGTTCATCAAAGTTTCCATGAGGAAAATATAATGATTTTGTTTTGATAGACTCTATGTATGTTTTTAGATGTTTCTATGGACCATCCATGTCTATGTAGATGAAATTTTGTACTTGAAACATTGCACATTTTTGGGTCATGATGTGGTCATTTTATCTAGTTATATAGACATATGTATTTGTGGAGTTGCTAATGTGTTTTTAAATGGTGTATGTAATCAAAGTTCATGATTGTATTGTAAATGATTGCTTCTATTGATTTTTTTATGAGATATATTCCAAGGGTGAAAACATGAAGTTGGGTGACTATTTTGCTTGTTTTTTTTTAAACAAAACTGCAAAATTTTATGTTTTTCAAATTCACCACTTTAAACCCATATCTCCCTTAGGAATTTCATCTTGAAGTAAACAAAAATGTTTTAGAGAATTGAATTAGCTTTGTACTTGTATTAAAAAAAAATTATGGACATATCATGGGACAAATTTGGTTCTCACCAACAACATATACTTGAAAATTTTAGTTATGGATAATGAGTGACTTGCGTGAGCACTGTTTTTTAGAGAGGGCTATTCATTTTAGGGAAAACAATGTATGATCATAATCTACACACACTGCACTTATGCATGGTCTATATTTTGAGTTTTTTTATACTTAAGAACTATTTTTTATTATTTATTGAAATGCCATATGTTTAGAAAATGGTGCCTTATCAACACATGTTGGTAAGATTCAATTTTATTTTTAGTGTGACTGTTATCGAAAAAGGTAAAAGTACCAATTTTGAAGAGGGCATGGAAAGTAAGATCTCTATGAATATTTCATTTTTTTGGGTGTTGTATTTGTTATGATATTGAATTTTCATTTCAAGTGATTTTCATAACAATAACATTCTTAACGGAAAAGGGTTAGATTTTTTTATTAATAAATAGAAATTCAAAATGAAATAAAACATTTCTTATATCATTGGAAACTAAGTTTAGATATGAATCCATTAGTACCAAGTCCAACAAATAATATTTAAAATCTGCAGGGGTTTGGCCTTGCTGAAGTTGCAGGTTCCAGAAAGATGCATGAGATTTTTGTAGGTTTTGTTGACCGCAAACTATCGGTCGAGAAAATATCTTCCAAACTCTAGGACAAGAGTTTATTCAAACTCTTGACAAAGAGTTTTTTTTTTTAAATACGGTGTTGTGATTGATTCAAACTCTCGGATGAGAGTTTGAACCCTCAAAAAATTTTGACTTAGAGTTTTTTTAACTCTCGCTTGAGAGTTTAAAGTTGAATTTTTTCACGTGTTCATCTGTGTGCTCTATCGTTATTTTCCTCTCCAATATCGAAAAGTGTTACCCAACTTTGTGTTTTCACCCCCAGTCAAGTGCATAATTTTTTGGATTAGAAAAATTCATTGAATCTTCTTGGAAAACGAATGTGACTAAATTCAAACTGACATTCTAGAAGACATACTCATAAAATGTTTCAAAATAATGTAGGCCCTCTAACATGAAATGCGTTGTTCAACTCAGATAGAACCAACTGATATTCTAGTTTGATGACGATATAACGAATGCCAATAGAAATAGATTTAGAAATCATTTTGATGACTACACTATACTCAACAACATTGTTGGTTGAAGGACCAAGTAAAGTGCTTCATGAAATTAGTAGTTAGTTGGTGGGTGAAAATATAACCCATGCAGTGGAAGCAATGTTCTAGGTACCACAAATAGCGCCATTTGCATAGCCTAAGTAGTTGAAAGTCTCTTATTGCATCTACAAAGCAAAAAACCAATCTAGATTAGCTCACTACCGAAAAACTATCGTACAAAAAGAAAGTAACCAAAGTACAAAAAGGGTCGCAAGGCATCAATGCCTATGCAAAGTATTATTTAAAATAGATCCCATTATGGGTCTCTAAGAGTGAGTTTCTATCATAGTCAACTAACTCATTAGCTACCATCTTGAGCACACTTTTGACAATAAAAGGGCCATGCACATAGGTTCAAAATTTCCAACTTTGAGTTTATCGAAGTCTTGGTCATAAACCAAGACTAAGTCTCCTTCTCAATGTTGATGTATTTGTAACTTCGGAATGTATTCACTTGTATATCTTATGTATTGTACCCCGATGTTTATTTTAGGAAATATCTATAATGTAATTGAGTCATGTCATGCCCCGATGTTCTGATCTGGAGATTCAATAATGTAAACAAATCATGTAAAGTCATTGAGGTTAACCCTACATTGTAAGTCAGGGCAATAGTCCCCACAATTGTGTCAAGGTTAACCCTCCTTGTTGATCGGAGGGGTGCATCCCCACAGTTGTGGGGCACTAGGGTTATTAGAATCTCCTAGAGATGTTGGATCTAGAAAGTAATTGTTAAGTGGGGCCGACATGTTAAAGTGGACATTAAGTGAATGGAAGAATATAAATAGAGAGTGAACCTCTCTATTTATCACACACACACTCACACATTGGGGCACATGAGTGAGAGAGAAGTTGTCGGGACAAGAGAGAGACTACTGCTGTCGGGAGATCATCTTTATGTTTTTGGGTTTTACTTTTGGTGCTGATTCTATCTCTAAGGAAGTTACGGGGTTTTCTGCTTTCTGGTTTCCTCGAGGAAAATCTTTGTGTTCATTGTCTCTTGTGTTTTATTGTTGTGCATGTTATTCTCTCAGATAAGATTCTAAGATCATAATGCTAGCTTGAATGATAAAAATCTAACATGGTATCAGAGCTAACCTGAGAAGAAGACATTATGCAGCTGCAGAAGCTAGGGATTCTTACTTTTTGGGTCTCTCTCCACAATGCATCAACAAAAGTATGCTAGGCTGACTCTCCATTGAAGGGCACATCTTTTTGTCGAAGCAGAATTTGATTCCGAACATTTTCAGTTTTTGGTGCGGGAAATTAGGGCTTCTTACAGAAGAGGAATGGTAGTATGTTTCTTTTGAAAACTACTATTTGATTTGCTTGATCTGACTTGCATTTTTGTATGATGCAGAGAGGAGCAGTGAAAGCTCCAGTATGTGATCCAGATCGAGATCTCTCGAAAGAGGGAGTTCTAGCATAGTCGGTGAGACAGGTTGTCTGAGCATAAATCCTGGCGAGGCTTGTAGGTTTCTCAGATGTAAAACAGACATGTAGGTTGTCCTCGGATGTAATTGGTCCTAGTGAAGCTTGCAGGTTATCCTTGAACGTAATCATCCCTGATATGATTCTATGCTAGAAATGGCCAAAGTGAAATTTGAATACTTCAGGGAGAAGCTTGGTGTTCTCCAGATAGAGGGGAAATGATGAGTTCTAAAGCCATTCTAACATGGTGAGAGGATTAGGTTCCTTCCATGGTTAGAGGTAAGGGCTGAGCCATTATGTCATGGTTGAGAGGATTTGGTTCCTTCCATGACAGATGTGAGTGCTGAGCCATTCTGATGTGACTATAGGATTGGTTCCTACATGATCAGATATAAGTGTTGAATGCCATTCTTGGAATGGAGGAACCTGGTCAGTTACCAAGAATACTTAGCTTGGTGCTGAGATGCCATTCTTTGGGAGAATGGAGGCACCTATTCAGTTACCAGGGATCCTCAGTATGGGACTAAGAGCCCTTCCGATGCGATGTGTTCGCACATGGTCGGATATAAGTGCAGAGCCCTTCCGATGCGGTGTGTTCACACATGGTCGGATGTAAGTGTAGAGCCCTTCTGATGCGGTGTGTTCACACATGGTCAGATATAAGTGCAGAGCCATTCTAGCGCAATGTGTTTACACATGGTCAGATGTGAGTGCTAGGCCTTTCTGACAAGATGAGGTCAGATGTGAGTGTTGGGCATGCCTTTCTCACAAGATGAGGTCAGATGTAAGTGTTGGGTGGGCCATTCTGACTTAGGGTTAGATATAAGCGCTAAAGAAGACCTACATGGAGGCTAGGCCTACAACCAGCATGAAAAAGGGCTAGCTCTGTAGAACTTCCTGTGACAAGAAGAATGAAGAGATAGCACCATTTGATTGAGATAGCATAAGAAGTAATGATGATGATGATTCAGTGATGATCCAGCTTTGATGACGATCTAGATCAAGTGATGATTCATACTTGATGATGATACAGTAGTGACAATCCAGATCAAGTGATGATCCAGACTTGATGATGATCCAGCAGTGACGATCTAGATCAAGTGATGATCCAGACTTGATGATGATCCAGCAGTGACGATCCATATCAAGTGATGATCCAGACGTGATGATGATCCAAGAGTGACGATCTAGATCAAGTGATGATACAAACTCGATGATGATCCAGTGATGATCCAGACTTGATGAAGATGACTTGACAATGAAGATGACTTGATGATGAAGATGACTTGACAATGAAGATGACTTGAAGATGAAGATGACTTGAAGACGAATATGACTTGATGATGATCCAGATGATACAGAGAAGAAGACTTGTGCTGATAAATTGTCTCAAGAGAATATCTTCCTAGTTAAGAGGGAGCGTTGATGTATTTGTAACTTCGGAATGTATTCACTTGTATATCTTATGTATTGTACCCCGATGTTTATTCCAAGAAGTATCTATAATGTAATTGAGTCATGTCATGCCCTGATGTTCCGATCAGGAGATTCAATAATGTAAACAAGTCATGTAAAGTCATTGAGGTTAACCCTCCATTGTAAGTCAAGACAATAGTTCCCACAATTGTGTCAAGGTTAACCCTCCTTGTTGATCGGAGGGAAAAGTCCCCACAGTTGTGGGGCACTAGGGTTATTAGACTCTCCTAGAGATGTCAGCTCTAGTAAGTAATTGTTAAGTGGGGCCAACATGTTAAAGTGGACATTAAGTGAATGAAAGAATATAAATAGAGAGTGAGCCTCTCTATTTATCACACACACACTCATTCATTGGGGTACATGAGCGAGAGAGAAGTTGCTAAGACAAGAGGAAGATTACTGCTATTGAGAAATCATCTTTATGTTTTTTGTTTTTACTTTTGGTGCTGATTCTATCTCTGAGGAAGTTGAGGTGTTTTCTCCTTTATGGTTTCCCCGAGGAAAATATTTGTGTTCATTGTCTCTTGTTTTTTATTGTTGTGCATGTTATTCTCTTAGATAAGATCCTAAGATCATAATTCTAGCTTGAATGATAAAAATATAACACTCAAAAGACTCAAGAATGAACACTTTTATCATATTTGTTCGATTTTTATGAACTTCGTTGGTAAGAGCGGCTTCTCGACGAGTTTCATCAAGACATTGGAAATAGAGGAGATGCTATTCTTCATTACAAGTGTTGGGGATGATCTCAATGGCCAGTTTTAATGATGGAATACCACACTCAATATGAAACACAAATTCTACTCCATAAACCAATTGAAAAGGAGTGAAACCAATTGTAGTCTTCATAGAAGTTAAATATGGCCAAAGAGTGAAAAGTAATGTAAGATGGTAGTTGGATTTATTTTTGGTCACTATCCTCTACATCATAGTATTCAAAACCTTATTGATGGATTTGAATAGACCATTACACCGAGGGTAGTAAGAAGAGGAGTATTATCCTTTAAGATTGAACTTGGTAGTGAGTTCTTGTTTTTTTAATTATAAATGAGACCCATTATTTGTAACAATATCTTTAGGTGCACCAAATATGGGGATGACATGGTTAAATATCAACGAGGTTGTGGTATTATTTTCATTAGTGAATGTTGGCATAAATTCAACCACTTAGTAAAGTAATCGATAACCACAATTATGAAGTGGTGTCTAGAAGCCGAGGCGGGATTACATGTTATAAAATTAACCACCCATTTTGCAAAAGGGTCTACAATAACCATAGGGTATAATGCAGTAGGATGGAACACATTTTCTTGGTAAATATTTGGAAAGGATGACATACCTTGACCACATGTATACAATCTGTAAAGTTAGTAAGCCAAAAATATCTTATGCATAAAATTTTCTAAGTTGTGTCTAACCTAGAAAGATGACTGCTACATGCTTTGATATGGAAATCATTTAGAACCTTTTTGACTTCCTCATGAACTAAACATCTTCGCAAGATTAATTCGATTCCTCGATGGTAAAGAGTATCCCCAATGATGAGGTAGCTCCTAGCTTGATGTGGAATGTGATGGTGCTCTCATCATGAGAGAGGTGAGAGGAAAACCATTGAGTTTAAAGATAAATCAAAGTGTCTTTGCACTAGGGATTAGACAAAGCAATAAGTAAAAGTTTTCATATGGAAAGGATTCAACAACCATGGCTTCCTTAATGTTTCAAGGGAGTTCATACATTATTATAGTGAAAGCCAAAGACTTCTTGGATTTGAGATTGATAAATTCTAAGTCAAACTCTTACAAGGTAACTATCCATATGGAATATTTTCCTTGATTATGTGTTTAGTCAATATCTATTGCATGAGATTAGTATCTATCAATATAGTGGTTTTATAAAGTAACATTTAATGTCTAAATCATTGGAAATATTGCGTGGCTACATAAGAAAACTTTTCAATAAGGGAATAGGGATATTTGGGGTTGAAAAGACCCCTATTGAGGTAATAAACAACATGTTCTGGAAGTGAATCACCTTCTTGAACCAATACCATCCCTATGGTTGAATCAATTGTAGATATACAATTAAAAACATATCTACTATAGTATGAGGGACTTAGCAATGTGGCTGACAATAAAGTAATTTCTATGGCGTTAAAAGAATGCTAATCTTGGTTGTCCCATATAAAAGGTACATTATTTTTGAAGGTCTACACATGAAACCTTTCACAATGTCAACATAATTAGTGATGAATCACTGTAGGAAGTTATCCTTCCCTTGTAAGCTTTAAAGTTGTTTTATTGTACATGGGGATTGCAATTGTACTATTTCCTCAACCTTGAATTGATTAACCATGATCTCATTATTGGGTATGATGACACCATGAAGTCTATCGGTCTCCACAAAAAATATGCACTTAAGTGGGTTTAAACGAATATTCTATTGGTTACATCAGATAAAGACAACACAAAGATGGACTAGATATTTAGCTAATTTTTGAGAGAAAGCTATTGAGTTATCGAGATATACCTCCACAATGTGCTGGATATCATGGAAAGAATATGACATGTCCAATTGAAAAGTAGCCATGGTGTTGTTAAGACTAAAAGGAATATTACTATATGCAAAAGTGCCCAAGGGAAAATGAAAGTCATTTTGTGTTGGTATTCCCTTTTTATCTATTTTATTATAACCAAAGAAACCATCCAGTAAAGAAAAAATTTCACTATCGATGCATTCATCGATGATCCGATCTATGAAGAGAGTGGGGTAGTTTCCTTTTGGACAATATTTGTTTAAGTTCGTAAAGTTAGTACGGACTCAAATGGTTTATTTCTAATTGTCAACAAGAACATGGCTAGATACCCATTTGGTTAAGGGTACGAGATAAATGAAACTATCCTTAAGTAAATTTTTAACTTTTGATTTGATAACAACTACTTTCTTAGGATTGACTGGTCATAACCTTTGTTGAACATCTTAACATTATCATAGGTTTTAATCTCATGTTCAATAATGTAGGGATTATTTCTAGGAATTTATTCATAGAACCCTATAAACACATCATATAACTCTTTGAAAACATAATTATATAGTGTGAATTCCTCAAGAGAACAATCTACACCAATATTGATATTTTCCGCAATGCTAGGCTTTCCTGAGATATCAATTAGAATGGTTTTGGAAATATTATTCATGTTACCCTCTACATGCACATTATGTGTAAGGATGGGGCATTTGTACAATTCACTATCAGGAGGATAAAAAAGGCCTTTTCAGGTAGACCTCTATTTTTTCTAACTCAAGAATAAATCAGGATCAATGGTTCATATCATCCTAAGGTCGTTTCGATGTGATCATGACTTCAAGGATAGATTAATCTAAAGGTAAAATCATGTCCAAGAAATATTTTGAGATGAGAGGGGTGACTTCCCAAATGGGTGAAGTAAACTAATCAAACTATTCTTAGGGAGGAAGATTTTTTATTATAGTCTACTAAAGCCATTTAGATAGCTTGATAGAAATTTCTGTGGTAGACACAGGTAAGATTGGCTCTAAGTAACCAATATCGAAATGATTGGGAACCATCCAATGGTCAATTTCCATTGCTAAATATTTCGAGTGGACTGGGTTTGAAGGCACATATACACTAACTCGAATAGGGGAGGTGAAAATGAATAAAGGGAAATAGGTGACAAATGTTATTACATATGTTGGAACAAATTTTATGGTAGGAACTAGAAGAGGGAGTGTAAAAGTTCGTATAATAGAATTATCTTTAAACACCCCAAATACAATACCTTGAAAAACCATCTGTGCATCCCCAATGGGATGAACACTTGAGTTGATGTTGGAACTTATATCAAGCATGTAGTAATCTAACTGGTCAATTGTAAAAAATTTCCTTGATGGGGAAATTGAATGACTCGAAAAATTGAAGATACTACCATGATCATAGAATGTATCCAACCATGTCCCAAGAGAATATTGTGATCAATGGGATCATCCATCCTTGAATTTCCATCCAACTCAATTGGGTACGCCATAATGAGCCCATGAGGTTGGAAAGAATAAGCATCAAAGGACTTCAACATAGTTCTTGATGGTGCTAATGTCGGAGACTTGAGACCCTTCCAACTAGAAAATGTCATGACACACTTTGACACCCCTTCATCGACTATGGTTCAAAAAATATTCTTACCATGGGGTGACCATGGGATGATACTTTTATGTGAAAAGTGATCTAAAAAGGGAGTCAAGATGTGGCCCCATGAAGGTAAAATGTGATAAAATGAGTATTGAATGAATAATCACCAATGGTTGCAGACAACAAGGCTTTCTATTTCATTGGGAAACTCTTAAGAACCTCCAATTTGGACATAACATACAATATATTAAATAAATATTCAACAATAATGTAGCTGTGAGCAACTAAGGAATTGGGAATATGAGTGGTATTGCATAAACTCCCTTGGGAGGACAGGTCATGATGCCAATGGTTGGATTCTCTATGGTGAGATGGACACTAGGCTATGATGTAAAAGGATTTGGAACTATAGATCCAGTGGTAGGAGCATCATATGTGAGAACACATGTTTGGGTATTAATGTTGTGGTCACTCATAAAAATGTTGGCATTGATAATATTTCCCCTAAGTGGGTGATTAGGTTGATTAACTCCTAGAAGAGGTATTGGTGAAGTAGCAACCATCTTTTGCTACTACTAAGGAAAAGGTTGAGTTAACACAATAAGTTATTGTTGATATCCCCATTGGGCCGTTTATCGTTGAATCTCTTCCATCAGAAGGAATTAATGAGTAGGATGATATCCCATTCAAATTTCAAAAGGGAATTTAAAATTCTATGCCTCCTAATTGTCCCTGGTGGGAGGATTGGGTTTTAGAATGGCCTCTTGCCTAGGAGTAGTGTTACACTTCTTATTTTTCTTCTTCTTTACTTTTTGGTATGTGGATTGGAATATGATGACCTACGAATTTTGGGTAGGAGTTATGATTTGTTGTGATGGTTGTCTAATTGTGAGATGAGTTTTATAGACAGACATTTGTCCCATTTGTTGGGTTATTTGATTGAGTGTAGTAACAAAACCCATCACACCATCAACATGTGGTATTTGTTGATGTATTTGTAACTTCAGAATGTATTCATCTATGTATATTATGTATTGTAACCCGATGTTTATTCCGGGATGTATCTATTGTGCATTTGAGTCATGTTGTCATGCCTCGATGTTCCGATCGAGAGGATCAATAATGTAAACAAGTATTGTCAAGTCATAGTGGGTAACCCTTCGATTGTGTAAGGGTTAAAGTCCCCATAGTTCCAGGGCACTAGGGTTATTAGACTCTCCTAGTAGAGGTCGGCCCTAGTATGGTATTAGTCATGTCAGGATTAGTATAAATAGAGAGTTGGGATCTCTATTTAGCACACATCACTCACACACTCAAGTGTAGCACACAGTTGAGGAAGGAGAAGACACTGGGGCTAGACAAGAATAATATTACTGCCGTCGGGAGTGCATCTTATTGTTTTGGGGTTTTACATCTTGTGTTGATTCTATCTCTGAGGAAGTTCCGGGGTTTTCTCCATTTATGGTTTCCCCGATCAAAAACACTGTGTTCATTGGCTCTTGTGTTTGATTGCTGCACTTGTTAGTCTCTCAGTAAAGATCCTAACATAATGCTATCTTAATGTTGAAAAACTAACAGTATTGAGGGTGGCTTAGGTGGATCCATTTTCTTAGCATTCTGAATGAGTTGTTCTTTGGTAAGGGCTCTAGACATAAACACATATTATCAAGGCTAGGCAATAAGGATTTCACAAACTTGTCTACTAATAGTTCATTATGGATATCCACTTTGATGAGTCGATGACACCTTCACCATTCTTAAATACTATAAAAAACGTGAGTAGTGTTGGTTTTTTGGAACAATGTCAAAATATTGGTTCTTGTCTCATAGGAGATAGGCAACTCAAATGTGCAAGGAAAACAATAACTAAATTTGAAAAATACATATAAATGTTACGAGGAAGTACAATGTACCATTTAAAATCAGTTCCCATGAGATTTCCCTAAAATAGTCACAACCAAATACTATCATCAACCAAGGAGTTGGAACACCATAGATGAAAAGTCATCACATGTATGAAAGGTTATTCTCTTAGTCATCCATCAAAATTGGGTATGTCAGATGGGAGTTAGGATTTTAGGCCACCCATTGATATGTAAAGTGCGCGTGGGATAACTGGCTAGATGGGATAGTTTTGATAAATAAAACATGTCTAAGAACGTGTTAGAAAAACATGATCGCAAAGCAATAACAATTAAACAAGATGAAAATATTAAACACATTACAAGAGAGACACAAATATAATTTGGTTCACCCAAGATGGGCTATGCCCACATAAAAATTATCAGTCCTTTATTATTGTACCATCCAAAAAAATGAAGGGATACAACCTACAACAACCTCACTGCACTTAGTCTTCACTCTCTCATAGTCTCTCTCACACAATCACAGAGATTGATTTACAATACTACAATACAATACACAGTTGTATTACAATGCTTTCCTTTTGTAGGGAAATTACCATGGGAAAACACTACGGATCACCCAATACCATGGGTCCACAAACTATTGGCCAAAAAACATCCCAAAAATGTCTTTTGGGGAATTCACCCTTGAACCCCCTTTCTCAGGGGCGCTGCCCCCGAACCCCCGGCGGGGGCTTGCTAGGGTTCCTACTTGATATCATGGGTTGATCACAATTTTCTATATGTTTACCATGTTAAAAATTTGGATCTATTTATTATATATCATTCCATGTTTATTTTGATAATCTTTTACTCAATATTTATATGTCTTTGAGCAATCTTATAATCTTGAAATCTTTGTCATGAGCATCTTTTTCTTGTTGCATTGGAATTTATGTTCTTATGATTGTGGAGGTTGTCTTGTTCCTACTTGTATATAAGGTTCCTATATGGAAGCATTGGCATGTTTTTATCGTCTCTAACGTTCCCTATGGAAGCATTGACATTTTAAAGACATTCATCTCCTACATATTAACACGATGTCAACAAGAAATGAACATATGCTTAAGATTAATTGCTTGATGACTATATTTTTCATATATTTAAGTGATATCTTGGCTCATTATTTTATCTTGGTATATATTATGCTCATTCATGTTTATGCTCCTCTATTTATTATATAATGTCATGTCTTTTTTGATAATCGTTTGCTAAATTTAGGCAGCCTTGCATAGAAGCAATTCCTATTATTTATATGTTCTTGAGCAATGCCATTTTATTATCTCTTATGCTTTTTGGAATTTTCATGTTTATTATATGCTTTAATATTGTGAGTTCTTCAATGCAGATTAGCTATGTATGTTGTGGGATAGATTGCTTCTGCTTTTCCTTCCTTGTTTAAGCATATGATGGTTGCATATCTCTGGCTTTTCAGACTGTTCCTCTTTTCAACTTATACCTTGACCGCAACAAAGATGGTTGATGTTAAGAAGGAATGTAATTTTGTAATTTTATCATATTATATCACCATATTCAAGTAATTTTGTATGATGGACATCCATAATATACTATTCATGCATCTTTTAGCTGAGTTGTTAAGACTGTCTGCTTGGATCATGTTTCAAAGGATAGGCCATTCAAGTTTTGTATTCACAATGTAATCTTCAATAAGAGCTCTCTGAATATTTCGATGTATGGATCCAGGGTTCTTGTTTTCATCATGCAATCTATTGTAGAGTTCTTTTAGCTATCAATTGAGTTACAGGTTGTGATGAGTTTGCATCCATATGTTCTGGTTTATTGAACATACACTGTTATTTTGTTTAAACATTCATCATAAAACTTGGTTCATATGCATTTTCATGAGAAGAAGATGTTGTCTTCATCAAGTCCATGAGGTGATGTGTGTTTTTTATTCACATCTTATGGAGAATTCTAGAAGTTGTAATCAAGGGGGATGTTGGTGTGTTGCCACCTTCCTCCCATTTGTATATTTTATCCTAGTCATCGTTAAGGGGGAGTGTAATTAGAATATCTAATTCTGACTTATGCGATATATTGGTAAAATATATTTTAAAAGCATAAAATAACTCCAATATTATAAAATAGATTTATCCCACATGGATCATTGTAATTATATCCTTTGTAACCATTCTCTATATAAAGAGGTGGAAATTCATTTATCCCAAGTGTTATGGGATGTATTGTAATCCAAACCTATTGGTATATAAGAGAGGTGAAGGAGACCCTTTTGGGTATGTGTTGATTGTAGTTCATCACACATCACATGTCGTGTATGCCATTTGTACACACATTATTATGACATGATTGGGTGATGGAGCTTGATGTGATGCATATGTGGGGATGCCATGTAATCTTGGAGATCTATTTCAAAATAATGAAAGATGCAAGCCTTCCTATGGACGTAGCCCATATTGGATGAACCACATATATCAGTGTTCTCTTATTGTTATCTTTTATCCAATTTTATTTTATGTTATATGTTGCTTGGTAGATAGAATGATAGACTAATAATTCTTTCCATAGTTTATATTGTGTTATGATATTATTTCACATGCTCATAATATTCTAATAGATTTATCCCAGGTAACTCTAACGGGAGAAAACCCTACAAACATTTCTCAGAAGAAAATCAATCCAATACAAGAACAACACCAATCATAAAGATTAATCCCTAGCATAAGATTGCGCTCTTCTTCCACAAGAAACCCTAGTCCACAAGAAACCCTAACGAATTTATAGGGAGAGATAATGAACCAAAAGAAGATGATAGAACCTCAAAATATTTCCTTCCTTGCCTTAGCTAGGCCTTCCTTGAAAAATGCTCACCACTTGAGAGAGAAGAGTTGTTGTGATGAGTGAATATATGAAATGTGAAGCACTTTATTTATATTCTTCAACTAGAAGTTTCCACAATTAGGTAAGCTTACGCACTTTTATTTGGGGCTAGCTTCACTAGTTTAATTTTTATTTCTTATGTATCTTTAAGTCAACTTGTCTTCTTGTCTCCATTTTCTTCTAGAGATTATTCAATGTTTTTTTGAGACTTCTTCAATGGTTTGTCTTGAATTCATGGACATTTCTTCATCATAGAAAAGTTATCCTCGTTTATGTTTCATTACATGAAGTCATATTCTTTCCCAAGATCTCTAATGTTGATTTGACCGTACTCTAAGATGTCACCGTCACTTCTTAGAGCCAATTGTCAACTTCAACATTATATTAGACTTTGTCTAATACACAAGGAGATAAGATCTCTTTGTAACATAGAGAAGTCATCTCACTTTATAAGAATAGATCACACCAGCTACATAGAACTCCCACAAAGTGAGTACACAATGTGACCTCTATCCTAATATCACTCCAGTCAACACATGACTGGACTAGGATAAGCATCCAAGCCCTTTATACACATAGTCAACACATGACTAATTAAGGCTACGAAGGAGACATTCTCTCCATGGGTCGGGAACCTCTGAGAGAATGATCTGTAGAATGTTTGTTGAATTTTTGTGCAAATATGTTGAGCTTTGATCTTTAACATTTTGAGTGTGGAAATACTGAATACTTGAAAACAATTGAACCATTCATACACATAAAATTAGTCAACTATAACACAAGATGTACCCTGGGGAAAACCTTAAAAAATATGAGGATGATTAACTCGAGCAAATATTCAGAGTATAATTATGATAGATAGCAAAGAATGTCTTTTACAATAGCAAATTGCTTTCAGCACCCCAGGTGCAAGATAAGAGATGAAAAACTCCCCAGTTGTAGATACCAAGCAATAGAGAAGAGAGATCAACTGGATGAACTTTCCAATGAGTTCGATACAATAAATAACATGTCAAACTAGTGTCATGCAAGGAATAGTGAATCACTGCATGGGGAAATAGCCTCCCATGTAAACTATAGTGAATTGCCTTCTTGAAGAATTGTGTTGTGCTTCAGTTTCTTCATTCATGCATAATCAAGGCGCCATGCATTTCTTCTTTGACAGTAAATCATGCTCAACTGTCTTCAGAGTGAACTCACCTCTTAACTAGACATATGATCACTTAATTAACAAACCAACTTAAGTGTCGTCATGCAATAGGTGTAACTCAAGTGTCATAACTTAAGTGTCGTCTTTTAGTTAAACTAAAATATCGTCTTTTAAATTAATTAAAAAATCATAATGCAAAACACTATAGTTAACTAATCTTAACTAAAATCATATTGATTGATTTACTGAAATAACCGCTATAAATTCTTCTTTAATTAATTGATGCATACATTATTACTTTTAACCAAAGCTTAACCATATTTAACTAAAACTTCAACGGAAGCTTGTTTCTCCATTTCATATTGTAAACATTACAACATTATAAATATATGAAGTGGGTGATTGATACGGGAGAGAAAATAATAACAAAACATTGTTATGTTGCCCACTTGTTTCTACGTTTTTGTGATTTCAAACACGTTGATATTGTGATTTACGTTCGTCATTTGATTACTTTTGTAATTTCCACTGTTTAGAATAAAATTCCGAATCCAAAGTCGCGTTGTCATATACATCATATCATAGATTCATTTGATGTTCTTTTACCAAATGGTAAATTCCAGATCTTTGTTGGGAACGTCACCATCACTAACTTTGTGAATTATTTTTCGTGTACATCAATCTTATGTAATCAGAGTAACTTAGTACCTTATGTACGAGTTTTATATGTAATTGTTTTCTGATGTACATCAAAGTGTTCGTTTGTTTATAATTTAAATTATTTGATGTTTTCTTTTTATTTGTATCTTAAATGTTATATATTATATATTTTCTCTTTTGTAAATATATTTTGTACTTTGGAGTTTTGCAATATGATTTTGTATTTTATAATTTGAAAATATTTAATAAATTTTACATTTTGTTTAATTTTTAATAAATTTTATATTTTATAATTTGTTTAATAAATTTTGTATATTTTTTTAATTTGTTTAAATAAATTTTGTATTTTATAATTTGTAAATTTTGTATTTTGTTATTTCATAATTTGTATGTTTCATTGTCAAATACATGTGAAATAGTTTTGTGATGTATCTTTGCATTGCCAAATATATGTAAAGTAGTTTTGTGATGTATGCGATTATATTGTTCTCTGTGAAATGGATTTCGAGTATAGGAATACATAGTTTATAGGTTTTTCTAAATTGTTTTTAGTTGATTTAGTTTATTCTTTCTTTTGTTTGTTTTTCTTAGTTTAGTTTTATTTTCTTACACTTTGAATTATTGCACTTAGTTTTAGATTATTGTATCTTCGTTTCTATAACTTAGTTTCAATTACTGAAGGAAGATAAAAAGTCTAACTTATGAGATATGGCTTTTATGTATTGGGTTTCAACCTAAGGTCTTAGTTTATTTCCTATTAATTAAATTCATTTTATAGTTTGAAGTGTGTTGTCGGATTTAGAATAGGTTAGACTAGGCTCCAATCCTACACATACTGTTTTTGCACCTTTAAAGCTACGACTCTTTGGTTGACATTTTAACGTTGGATTATTAATACATATATTTTTACTGACAAATATTTAACTGAAGCTTTAACCGAAGCTTATAATAATTAAAGTTTCACTTTAATCGACTGCACTCATCTCATGAGCAATTCGAATTCTCTTATTCTCTATGCATTTATTTCTATCTCTCATCTTTTACTGCATGATCAATATGTGCTAACTTTAATTATCTATCATATTAGATTATAATATGAAGATTTGTTGAATTCTATGATCATATCATATTACTCTAGACCAAATGATCATAATTCACTCTAGAGGTGGCAAGTCTCTAAAGGAGACTTAATAGCAAGCAATGACCATGATCAGTAATACATCATACAACATTAATGCTTCAACATGCAAAGATTTTATCTCTATAACTGAAGGTCCACCCCATGGGTACCTACTATAACTGGATGTCCACATGATAATCTTGACTCGGCACACAAGTATGGAGCCTTGTCCAACAAGAATTTGCAACATCATCACTTTGATATATCAAAGACTTCACCTCTATATGGGAGGAATAACCTTCTACACGAAAGGCTTAGTCATCAGTGAGTCCAACTCAAGAATCTACTCCAAGTTTCCTAAGTTGCACTCAGGCACCCTACCTCAAACATGAGGCCCAATCCTAGATGCACAAAAGATTGGCTTGGAGAATGACTCGTGATGATGTATCTTTAACACTCCCTCTCAAGGAGGGAGGAATTCTCTGCTACACCAAGCTTATCTAAGAAGTACCTATACTTCGTCACAGACATAGGCTTTGTCAACACATCTACAATCTTATACGCAATATCCTCATCAGTAGAAGTGCACTGAAGTTTTACTCGACCATGTCTCTGATGAAGCGATACTTCATCTTAATGTGTTTCTACTTATCATGAAACATAGGGTTTTCGGAAAGCTTGATGCATCTTTTGACTATCACAACGAACGACTGTAACTCAATATTTTAACCCAACAAGTAGCTTCTCAAGCCACACTTCTTCTTAGTAGGAAGTACTAGCCACAATATACTTTACTTATGTAGTACTAGATGAAATACACTTTGCTTATGTAGTACTAGATGCAATACACTTTGCTTTTGTAGTACGAGCCACAATACTACCATTGGCATAACCAAGTAACTTTACCTCACCACTGGAGGCAAAACTAATTCCATAAGAAATGATACCCTAAAGGTACCTAAGCACATGCTTAATGTCATTGTATAATATCATATATGGTATGACTCACAACATAACAAATAACAGGTCTACTATGTATCAAATACATTAACGAGCCTTAAGGAACCTATCAACTACCTATTCAAACTTATGTAGTTCCCCTAAAATAGAAACGATGTATTTTTTCAATCCATCATACCAAAACTTCGCAACACATTAAATGTGTAATTTTCTTGCAAAAATAAAATATCACATTTTTTCAATCTTCAGTGCTTGCCTTTTGCTTGTTGACTTCTAGAATCTTCTATAGTCTAGAGAAGTTCTTTGTGAGCTTTCCATTCTCTGTGAGGTTCTCCAAGTCTTGACCACTTTCAAAGTGGTTTCATTTTTATTTTCTAGCTTATGGTACCCCTCTAGTCAACTATATGGATATCTGACCTCTCCAAGAGGTTTGATTGCTCCCTAATAGTCCCGGCTATAACTCACTCGAGTATTTGATAGTCATTGATAGTCTTGAAGACCTTAACTATTATCTGATAGTCATCTGAGGTCTTAACTATAGCTCTGCTCATGTGGGTTCACTCCACATGGGATACGATAACCCCTGGATGAGTCATGTACCTTGACTAACTTGCATCTAAGTCAGGCATTCCTGCATGACTAATCTGATATATATATAATTGAGTGGCTTATCTACTGCATGTATTAACTGATCCTTGTACCACTCCATAGTTAATCTGAGCCATATACCAATGTATGGATAAATGATGTCAGATCCATGTACCACTTCATGACTTACTGGTGGGGATTTTACCTATCTACTGATTCGTATGGAGAAACATTAATACTCCCTCTGAATTAGCAGAGTTATTATGTACTATACCAAGCTTGTCCCATAAGTACTCAAATTTACTTTGGACAGAGGCTTAGTAAGTATATTGACAATTTTATCATCTTTGGATATGTACTTGAGTTACGTTGCTCCTTTCAGCGCCATGTATTGGATATAACCTGTACAAGACATATCCGAGTCCATATCTAATTGTACCATGTATGTACATCAACACATCCTTTGTTTTACATGACTATGTACTGACTACAAAACATATATTCGACCTGGTTCTAACCAGGTACATCTAGGATCTAACTGTCTATGAGATCCTCCAAATCTAAAGAAGATTCAACTTCAGATTCATCATCATATGTGTGGCCATGGAATTACAGTCCATTGTCCCGAATATCTTTGGTATATCTACTACGTATTTTCCTTGACTGAGAAAAATCTTGTTAGGTTTCTGCCACACCTCTAATCCCGAGAATCATACCAATATTCTTGAATATTGTAATATGAATCCTTATGTATATGAGCACCATGCTTATCTATTATTAGCAGTAGGTTCATCAACCGCTTCTACTAGTTCGTTAGAATCTACTGAATCTTAAAACACTTCTAGATTTTCCCTCTTAACCTCTGAATGGGGAGAACTAAAAACCGGGTCTTCCAACATGGGAGCCTCAAGCCCCTCCATGTATGTATCATACTGAAGCTCTTTCAATCATTTGAATGCATCCTCTTCTTGGAATGTCACATCCCTATTGACTTCAATGTTCCTTTTATCTGGTACAAATTTTCTATAGGCTTTGGATGATTCGCTAACAAGATGTATCTGAACACAAATCAAACTTATATATTATCAAAGAGTAGAACAAAGTTCTATGGATAGAAGAGTCAGACCTTATTTGATAGTTTGATCCTAGCTTTTACTTCTTCCAAAGAAATCCTTCGATCTACTACTCCTGCCTCCAATACCTGCAAAATGTGAACTACCCATTCTCAAAGCACATTCAAATATTACAAATTAGAGACATGAACACATAATAAGATTCAAACTTAATATAATAACAATCATGATCATAACTCATCAATAATTGAACAATGCATATTAAATATTTGGAAGGAAATAGATCTATTTAATCATAAAAGCTTGGAACAGTTACATTCACCTCATCCTGATATGATCTTCTTGAAACCTGGTTCTGGGCCCTCTTGCTTCTCTTCTCTAAGGAAAATCCTCCAGCATAACTCTATCTCTAGATTGGTCCCCCTTTCATCTATCCCCTCTCATCTTTTTATGGTCAATTGAGAGGAGGAGTTACGAGGCTAGGGTAGTTAAGGAAGGTGGTATCGTTGTCATATTGATCCCAACCACCTCCACCTCATAAATAATTTTCTTTTTATTTTAAATGAGTTTTTAAGGGACACACGAGTGAAATAAGAGCAACTTGCATATAACACGCATGCTTCATTTTGGAAAACTGCGTGTGCAACTTTTGAGGTAAACACGCGACTTGGCTATGGACAATTAGCATGTAACACATGAGTTGTCAGAATGAAAGTCATGTTTATGTCTCAAACTCATAAGAAAAAAGTGTTAATACGAGGGTAAGCATCATATAATTTAGACCAAATACTCCTATATCCATGGGGCTTTTCAATCCAAAATGTCCTTTTGTGTGGCGAAACACTCAGTATCATCACTTGAACAAAAAAGTGACGTTTTGAGGTATAACATATGCCCCCTAATGTGTAAGGCCAGAGGGGAAGGATGAGTGAAATATATTACACTAATAAAAGAGGAAACTTAGAGGACCTAGAATCCAGGCTACAAAGAATTACCTGAAAGAGACAAATAAGAAGTCATTTTACAATATCATCGTTGAAAGGATGCCATGTTCAATAATATGGAACACTAGCTCTGCTACAAGATACATATACATAATTTGATACATGATACAAGGCCGTGAATGATTTATAAAGTGGATCACAACCAAATGAGTATAACAATAGATATTCAAAGCTGGAGTTGTGTCACAAAGTATGACATGATCTTGCACAACTTAGGTTTTATGAGCTGAAAACCCAAGGTCTTCATCCAAATCTAAAATGAGTATGAATCCTGGCCATGTGAATAAAGTAGTTGAAGTCGAACATGGAGGTTTCCATCGGAGTATTCGTTAAAAAATGTGTACCGATAACCAATACAAGGGAGACCTCCAGAATGGAAAGTGGATCCCGAGGTAATTGTTATACCCAAATCCTATCACTAGCATGTGATAAGACCTCTGACACCTCTATTTTCCCTCAATACCAAACTTGAAGTGAAAACAATGCTCCAAGATGTTGATCCTACATGTAAAACTTCAACACAGCTCTTACCCTTAAGCTTATAAGCGGTACCTTATACAACACCACTTGGGTTATGTGGAAGACAGGCAGTGCCACTGCCTTTCACCTTTGTTTTTGGCGTGGTTCTCACCTTGCACCGCTCTGTCATAAGGGAATATAAGCGGTGCCCTTGGTAAAAAGTGAAAAAATGAGGTTTCACAAAGCTTCTAGAACAAAAGCTTCGTGGCTAGACTTATCCCTACTCACTTGGGTCAGTTAAGCTCGAGATCCATGCTTTGAGGATCTTATGGCCACCTCACCCACCTATTTCTCAACCATTCCTATCCTTTGAGCCCTATAAAACCAGGCTCATACTCCATGGTTGAGAGAAGAGAAGAAAAGAGTAAAGTTATGCTGTTGAATTAACATCTTGGCCTTATCCATTAGAGAGCATATAGGAGAAAGTTGGAGATATTGGGGATGAGATGTTAGTCTTATGAAGGAGTACATCGACACTAAGGAAAAAAGGTTGTAAACTCTTTCATTTAATCTATTAATGCAAAGTTGGTTCCTTTTCCATATATTTGTTGTGTTATAATCTCACATGTGTATTATCAGATTCCTTAGTCACTGGTAGAGATCTATGGATAGTTTTCTGGTATCTTTGATGTTGTTGTGTGTTTGATGTGTTTATGCATGTCTTCCATCAGAGATCTTATTCTAGGCGTCCATAGCTTCTAGGGAAAGTCTTCCGACCTAGTTGTAACTCATTTGTTCTGGATCTGAACCATTCATACCAGAGGAACAACTTCTGTCCGCAGAAGGTGCAATATTCTTGATAACAAATATGGTGACTCCACTTGGGATTACAAGCTTCAGTTGATATGATCTTCCTCGGTCTTCGAACACTTGTCCGAATCCAAGCTCCAGCCTTCAATATTTTCATTCAAATCTACCATTTGACTTAGTGAAGTTTTGGTTTGAAATGATCAGATCTCTTCAGATCTGAGTCACCCTGACTTTATATGCTCTGTAATTTTGTTGGTTCATCAGTTTTGACATTATTTTTGCAATTTCTGACTTGATTTTTTCGCTATCCTTGTGTTCTATATTTTTATAGGGAACTGCTCATGTGCTATGGGAAATACGCGGTAGCACCACCTGCTTTCAGTTACCCATAAGTGGTGCCACCGCCTGAGTTCAGTGAGCAAGAAGTGGCGCTGCTTCAAAACCGCTCTATGAGTGACCCCTTCAGTGCGGTGCCAGGTAGGCCCTGTTCCAGACCTTGTTTTTTATTTTTTTGAAAAAGTAGATCTTGATTTTGCTTTCATCCCTGTACTGTCAAGGCTTGTTTGTGTAAATCTGAGTGTTCATAGGTTGAATTTTTGGTGGTAAGGGCTTTTTTGATTAAAAAATCCAATAGTTAGGTTAGGGCTGTGTATTATTCATTGCTTCTATGCTTGTTCGTTTCAATTTTGAAAGGGATAATTGAAAGTGTTGTTTCAGTTAGGTCTCTTTTCGTTCATTAGAAAATACTAAGAGAAAGGCTGCTTGATCATTTTCTTGTTTTCATTTTTCCATAAAAGTTAGTGGGAGACTTCTTTTCTGCTTTAAAAAAGAAATTTTGTTGTTGAGATTAGGTCATTGTTTTTATTGAGCTTAAGTCACTGGACCTCTGATTAGCCTCATAAGCTTTTAGGATTCCTTTGTTCTTTTGTCTCTTTTGCATCATTATCTCATCAAAAGAAAACATATCAATAGTTTAAGTTAGATCTTTCCATGTTTCAGAGAAAAAATGAAAAAAATAGATTGCATATGCATTTTGAGTGTTGGTTGTTTTTCTTTTAGGAAAATAGACTCTATCCCATCCGATTGCTTTCAAAAAGTTAGTTTAGAGTGTGTTTTTTGTTTTATTTCTTTGTTCAAGAATTGTTTGAGAAATTTTTTGGTTTCAAAGCAAAACTGAAAAAAAAGAGAGTAAAGTTATGCTGTTGAATTAACATCCTGGCCTAATACATTAGAGAGCATAGAGGAGCAAGTTGGAGCTATCAGGGATGAGATGTTAGTCTTGTGAAGGAGTACATCAACACTAAGGCAAAAGGTTGTAAACTCTTTCATTTCATCTATTAATGCAAATTTTGTTCCTTTCCCATATATTTGTTGTGTTATAATCTCACATCTGTATTATCAGATTCCTTAGTCACTGGTATAGATCTATGGATAGTTTTCTGGTATCTTTGATGTTGTTGTGTGTTTGATGTGTTTATGCAGGTCTTCCATCAGAGATATTATTCCAGGCGTCCATAGCTTCTAGGGAAAGTCTTTTGACCTAGTTGTAACTCATTTGTTTTGGATTTGAACCATTCAGACGGCCAGAGGAACAACTTTTGTTCGTAGAAGGTGCACTATTCCTGAAAAGAAAAAGAATCTGTCTCCTTCCCATAATTAGGCATAATATGAATGGTAAAGTGAATGAACATGCATTTCATATTTGCATGGTTTTACTTTTTTTGTCAAGATCTCATGCATTCACCTAACCATTCACTTGAATATTAACGGTAGCTTTAGGCCTAAAAATTGTATAGAAATTTGAGTGATAGGTTAGAGACATGTTCGGGAATTGCTAAGCATAGGAGCTATCGTTACTTGTTTGCAATACAACCCGGGACTTGCGTGGTTCTTCCACGTACCATCGGTATATCGAACGACCTTTCACGTACCTTGAGGTATATCGAAAGGTACTTCACGTACTCAACTGTATATCGGAAGCCCCCTTGTGAACGGTTGTGCATTAGACAACACTACTACCAATTTGAGCTCCCACGTACCTTGTGTATATCGGGAGACCCCACTAGGATACCCTGTCCATCTGAGAAAAACCCTTTGGTTGTCTTGTGTGGAGAAATACACCGAAAAAATCATTCGGGGAGATTACTACGGACGTACCCTTTTGTTATATCGCGAGTTGCACCTACTTGACAATCCCGGTGAGAGACCGACTTTTTGAGCTCCTCCTATCATTTAAGTTTGCTTGTTGGCCTGTATCTTGAGTAGGAGAAATTTTTTTGTGTGTTATTAGTTTTGAGACCCTAGTTTAGTTTAGTAACTGGTACGAATCTGGCTGAGTTTTAGTTGAGACGATCCAGAAGGAATCGGGGCTTGCCATTTGATTTTCCTCCTGTTATAGGAGAAAATACAATGGAATGCATCGACCAAGGAGACGCAACTACTTTCCATGAGGAAGAAAATATATTTGTAGAAAGTGGAGACCAATTCTCTTCTTATGTAAATCCCTTGGATCAATAACCTCTTGTGGCTGGTACTTCCTTTCATCCACATGTGGAATGTCGTACCGATAGTCCTGTTCCACCTGAGTATGTCCCAGATGCTCTGTTTTGGAGAACTTCTATGGGGTAGGCCATTGCCTAATTTGGGGTAAATAGGACCTCTCCTGAACAATCTTTACCAAGTGAAGAAGAATATAAACAAATTCAAGCATCTATTCACCGTGCATGTGATTTTTAGGAGAGAATGCAGAGATTAGATACAATCTTAGCAACACCCATACCTCATAAAGAACCTCTTTCAGCTCTTCTTCCCCGTAATACGGATCCTTGGCCTCTGGATGAATTTAAACCTTCTTCTGATGGTCATCCAACATATGGTGAGACTTCTCGCAATCCAGGTCAAACCTCTAATTCTGCCCCTGTAGTTTTGAGTTCTAGGTTTGTCTCTAGTCAGGCCATACTTTCTATGGTTGGGGGGAAACCTTCAGTTCCAGTAGTGTCTATACCTTTTAATGCCGGGGGGGAAGCCCCCGACGTGACCTACGTTACCCACCAATGGAATTGTTACTAATAATAGGAAAATCCACAATATATGTCCCTCCCACCAACACAAATGTGGTAAACTCTCCTTCAAGCTCAGGTCAACCCTCGGTGGCAGAACCTGCCGTTCATCAACCCTCATGGGGTTATGGTTACCCAATAAATCAAATGCCTGTAGGGAATATGAATTATCAACCCACTGCTATAGGAATTTCTTACTGGAATTCCATACCTTGGAAATACATTTACACCATTGGGTCAACCCAACTGGTCTTACATGACAGCAATGGGAGGAATACCAATTCATACTGTTGGTGGTGCCAGAGGACCACCTTATGGCGGTCCTCCTCCTAATGGTCCCGGAGGTCCTGGTGGTCCTGGAGGTCCCGATGGTCCTGGTGGTCCTTGTGGTCTTACAGGTTCCAGCGGTCCTCCTCCCGGTGGTCCTGCTAGTCCTAGTGGTCCTGGAGGTTCTGGTGGTCCTCCTCCCTGTGGTCATGGTGGTCCTAGTGGCCCTGGTGTTTCTGGTGGTCCTCCTCCTAGTGGTATTGGTGGCCTTGGTGGTTCTAGTGACCCCCCCCCTAGTGGTCCTGGCGGTCTAGATGGTCCTGGTGGTTCTGGTGGCCCTCCTCCTAATGGTCCTAACGGGCCTAATGGTCCTGGTGGATATAGCGGCCCTAACCCTAGAGGTCAATCTTAGAGAAGTACATCATCTCATCAAACGTTAGCAACATATATATCAGTCAACCTATGACCCTACTGGTGGTTACATGCTTTATCAATATTACTAGTATGTGGAACCCAATCTCTATTTACCTTTCCTAACAACTTTGGACTTACCCGATTTGTCCAAGTTGATTAATGATCCCATTCAACACAACCCTTCATGGCCTGCTATTCTAGTAAAGTTTCCATCAGACATCCCAAAATTCAATGGTAAGTAGGGGGATGATCCCAAAAATCATGTTATGACTTTCCATCTAAGGTGTTCGTCTAACTCCTTGATGGATGATTCTATTCGATTGAGACTCTTCCAGTGCACTTTGACTGGTATGGCCGCGAAGTGGTATATTGAACTTCCATGACACTCGTTTGTGGATTTTAGTGCATTGGCAATTGTCTTCCTCACACACTTTCAGCTACCCATTCGTTATGAAACGGGTACAGACCTTTTAATCTCTCTATGTCAAAACACCTCCACACACATATTGGATCATATCCATGAGTGGAGAATATGGAGAAGGCTCATTACAGCTCCTATCGCAGACCAACTCTTAGCTGATTGGTTTACGAAGTCTTTGTTGCCACCCATTGCCTAAGATGTGGCTATGGGCAGTGTTGCCACTGAAGAGCAGGATATTAGTCACACTTAGCATCTGGATTTGTTGTATTCCTAGTCTGGAACACTGTATGACTTGATCCCTCAAGCTCCTCATCCCAACACAGACTCGGCTAAGCCACCTACAAAAACTCCTGTCGATGGGGTTGTCGGTTCAATCCAGACCCCGTCAACAACAAAACCTACCAAGCAACCCCATGCTTCTACTACTACTCCTTCATCTCCTACGGTTTCTATCTAGGTGAATGCTATTCAAAGTACGCAAACACCTAGTAATAATAAAAAGAAAGGTAAAGGAAAAAACAAAAATTTGAAAACTAACCCTACGCCAACAGTTCTCACTGATCCTTTCCCTTCTTAGAAAAAAATGATAGACCACAATTCTAATCAGGGAAATTCTAGTTCTACAGAGGAAATTCGCATGATTTCCTCGAAAACTGTTAATTTGCAAACTCGAAGCTAGAATTATGACAAACCTGCAGATAAAAAAGAAGATAATTCTTCTTCAGATAAAGCTCCCCCCACTGGTTCTCCCGCATCCTCGTCCAATGGTCCCCTAACTATCAAGAAACCTAATCTCGACACAATTTTGCGTCCACCCAGGAGTACTCTTAGAAATTATGTTTTTAATCCCAATGCTCGAGTTGCATAGTTCTATAACGTCGTTGAAGATCTCACTCGGGCACCATGTGTAATGTATACCTTGGAAGTACTCCAAAGTTGTCCTACACAACGTAAAAACCTGTTAACTGCGTTAGGAGCCTTAGACCCAGACAATACTAATTTGATTCATTTCAATGTTGAGAAATATAAGTCTAGGCTGCCTCACCAACTCTCTTTTCAAATCATAACGAAAGTAGTTGGGAAAAATGTCTTTAGAACTGTCCTAGATGAGGGAGCTTCAACTTGAGTTTTGTCTCTGTCTTGTTGGAAAGCCATTGGCTCTCCCGAGCTTATGAAATCATCGATGACCCTAAAAGCCTTTGATGGACGAGGTTTACATCCCCATGGTCTCATACTAGCACTTTCAATCGAGCTAGGGGGAAAAATTGTTTCCGTTCAAGTGGAAGTGGTGGATGCCCCGTTAGATTAAAATCTCCTACTAGGAAGAAATTGGTTTTATGCCATGATTGTTGTCGCTTCGACGGTATTTCTAACCCTCCAATTTACGCACCTAGGGAATATTGTAACAATTGATCAGCTTGATTTCTCTACACTGGATGTTACCGCCTCTGTGGAAAATAACATACCTATGTTAGGTCAGTCCCCTCCTCCTTACCAGTCGATTGGGGTAGGCATGCTAAAGGATTCTACCCTTATGGGGGTATTCCCATCAGCTCCTCCTAAACATAAATGACAACAGTAGATATGATTTTGTCATTTGGTTATGATCCCAAGGGCAAAGAAGTTGTTGAGTCAACCTCTTTGAGTCCGCATGAAGCAATCTACAACGCTGTCCAATCCATTTTCGATGACCACACTGATGATCTTTATCTGGCGGCCTCGGACCCTTACCACCTGCCCTACTGGTTAGAACCCTCTCTTCCTACTCTGGATTATCTCTCCCAGAATTTCCTTCAAACGAAACCATAATGGAGATCATGAGTACAAATGAATCCGTATGGGAGGATCACCATCACAGATCCTTGTTCCTCCCCAACACCAGTTCGACAGACCATGATTTTGCATCTCTCTTTAGTATTGATATTGTTCATACTCCTCAAACACCTGTATTGTTGCAGAACTTTGAATTTGAAGGAAATCTATGAAACATTACTAAAATGAATCCAATTGACATATCAGTCAAGCCTAGCACTCTTGAGCATGTTCATGTTGGGCAGAACTACTTAGCAGAAGAATCTGAAGCATACAAAGCACTTTTCAAGGAATTTTGAGATATTTTTGCCTGGTCCTATGAAGAAATGCCCGGGATAGACCCGTCTATCATGGTTCATGAAATAAAAACATATCCCACAACCAAACCTATCAAGCAGAAACTAAGGCAAGTCCATCCACGAAAGGCTGCGGCTATCAAAGATGAAATAGAAAAACTTCTGAAAGCAGGGTTTATTTATCTTGTACCCCTGATGGAATGGGTATCGAACATTGTCCCTGTCAATAAAAAACATGGCACCATTAGAGTTTTCATCGATTTCAGAGATTCGAACAAAGCATGTCCCAAAGACAACTTTCCAACTCCGCATATTGACCATATTATCGACAACTGTGCTAGAAGTGTCATATTCTCGTTCATTGATGGCATTTTTGGCTATAATCAGATCGAGATATTGCCCATCGATCAGCACAAGACGACATTTATTTTCCCATGGGGAAATTTTTTGTATAGGAAGTTACCATTTGGGATGAAGAACGCTGGAGCTACATTTCAATGTGCTATGTCCTATATGTTTCATGATGTCAAGAATATTGTGGAATCGTACCTTGATGACCTCCCAGCTCATTCACAGTGACGGGAGGACCACCCTGGTCATCTTAGGGATATTTTTTTGAGATGATGTCATTATAATATACGACTCAATACGCATAAATGCGTTTTTTGCGTTGAGACAAGACATCTCCTAGGCTTCGTGGTTTCTAAGGATGGCATCTGGATAGATCCCTTGAAAATTGCAGCTATTTTATCCATAGTAGCCCCAACCAATCTTGTTGAACTCCAAAGTTTGCAGGGGAAGGCAAACTTTCTCCACCGTTTTGTTTGCAATTTTGTATAGAAAACATACGGCTATATGCGTTTCCTCAAGAAGGACACTCCATTCTTTTTGGATGACCAACCCCAACACGCCTTTGATAATCTCAAGCATGCTTTGACCCATTCACCCATGATACACCCCCCAGATTATTCAAAGGATTTTATCTTATACATTGCCGCCTCCATTACTACCATAGGAATGGTTTTGGTGTAGCATAATCCCGACGGTCAGAAGCAAATGATCTATTACGCTAGTAAGAATCTCATAGATTCTGAAACTCAATACTCACATGTAAAAAAGTTAGCATTGGCCACAGTCATTGCTGTACAGAAATTTCGTCACTACATCTTGCTTCGTACTACCACCATATTGGTAGATCAGAACCCTATGTATTACATCTTGACTCGTCAAATGCTAGGGGGGAAATACTCCTCATGGATAGTCATCCTAAAATAATTTGACATAAAGTTTTCCAAAGCCACATCAAAGAAATCCTTGGTCTTTGTTGAGCTAATCTGTGATCTTCCCTGTGCTTCGACGGATTCTGAGCCCAGTGATTCATTCCCAGATGAATTTTTGTTCCTAATAAGCACAAATAATCAGTAGTATGGAGATTTAATCATTTATCTCCAGACACAAATATTTCAGCCCTCTCTATCTTGTGACGATCGTCGTTGTTTCTTACCAATGTCTCCCCACTGCACACTAGGTTGAAGTGGTAGATCAGGGTGACCCCTGAAGTCAGTACCCGGGTATGCATAATCCTCAATCATGAGGATTTGGTCGTTCCATTAGAGGAAATTTCAACTCAAAATGGGCCTCCTAAAAAATTTTAATAAAATAATAGTTAAAATAATAAAATAATATTTATTAATTTTGGAGGAAGAAAAGAAAAAAACTACTTTTTTGTTTGTATTTTCAACATATCTCCCCGTGTTTTTACTCAAATTTTGATCGGGAGAGCTCGTTGGATGCATAATTAAATTCCGCATCCAACGAGTACCCACTCGACATACTTTTGACAGACCTCGCTACCCCAAAAACAAGAAATAGCTGAAAAAACGTGATGATGACATCATCATCACGTTTTATGGATAGAAGAGGCATACCTTATTATCAAAGAGTAGAAAAAAGTTCTATGGATAGAAGAGGCATACCTTATTTCATAGTTTGATCCTAGCTTTAACTTCTTCCAAAGAAATCCTTCGATCTACTACTCCTGCCTCCAATACCTGCAAAATGCGAACTACCCATTCTCAAAGCACATTCAAATATTACAAATTAGAGACATGAACACATAATAAGATTCAAACTTAATATAATAACAATCATGATCATAAATCATCAATAACTGAACAATGCATATTAAATATTTGGAAGGAAATAGATCTATTTAATCATAAAAGCTTGGAACAGTTACATTCACCTCATCCTGATATGATCTTCTTGAAACCTGGTTCTGGGCCCTCTTGCTTCTCTTCTCTAAGGAAAATCCTCCAGCATAACTCTATCTCTAGAATGGTCCCCCTTTCATCTATCCCCTCTCATCTTTTTATGGTCAATTGAGAGGAGGAGTTACGAGGCTAGGGTAGTTAAGGAAGGTGGTATCGTTGTCATATTGACCCCAACCACCTCCACCTCATAAATAATCTTCTTTTTATTTTAAATGAGTTTTTAAGGGACACATGAGTGAAATAAGAGAAACTTGCATATAACACGCATGCTTCATTTTGGAAAACTGCGTGTGCAACTTTTGAGGTAAACACGTGACTTGGCTATGGACAATTAGCATGTAACACATGAGTTGTCAGAATGAAAGTCATGTTTATGTCTCAAACTCATAAGAAAAAAGTGTTAATACGAGGGTAAGCATCATATAATTTAGACCAAATACTCCTATATCCATGGGGCTTTTCAATCCAAAATGTCCTTTTGTGTGGCGAAACACTCATTATCATCACTTGAACAAAAAAGTGACGTTTTGAGGTATAACATATGCCCCCTAATGTGTAAGGCCAGAGGGGAAGGATGAGTGAAATATATTACACTATTAAAAGAGGAAACTCAGAGGACCTAGAATCCAGGCTACAAAGAATTACCTGAAAGAGACAAATAAGAAGTCATTTTACAATATCATCGTTGAAAGGATGCCATGTTCAATAATATGGAACACTAGCTCTGCTACAAGATACATATACATAATTTGATACAGGATACAAGGCCGTGAATGATTTATAAAGTGGATCACAACCAAATGAGTATAACAATAGATATTCAAAGCTGGAGTTGTGTCACAAAGTATGACATGATCTTGCACAACTTAGGTTTTATGAGCTGAAAACCCAAGGTCTTCGTCCAAATCTAAAACGAGTATGAATCCCGGCCATGTGAATAAAGTAGTTGAAGTCGAACATGGAGGTTTCCATCGGAGTATTCATTAAAAAATGTGTACCGATAACCAATACAAGGGAGACCACTAGAATGGAAAGTGGATCCCGAGGTACTTGTTATACCCAAATCCTGTCACTAGCATGTGATAAGACCTCTAACACCTCTATTTTCCCTCAATACCAAACTTGAAGTGAAAACAATGCTCCAAGATGTTGATCCTACATGTAAAACTTCAACACAGCTCTTACCCTTAAGCTTATAAGAGGTACCTTATACAACACCACTTGGGTTATGTGGAAGACAGGGGGTGCCACTGCCTTTCACCTTTGTTTTTGGTGTGGTTCTCACCTTGCACCGCTCTGTCATAAGGGAATATAAGCAGTGCCCTTGGTAAAAAGTAAAAAAAGGAGGTTTCACAAAGCTTCTAGAACAAAAGCTTCGTGGCTAAACTTATCCCTACTCACTTGGGTCAGTTAAGCTCGAGATCCATGCTTTGAGGATCTCATGGCCACCTCACCCACCTATTTCTCAACCATTCCTATCCTTTGAGTCCTATAAAACCAGGCTCATACTCCATGGTTGAGAGAAGAGAAGAAAAGAGTAAAGTTATGCTGTTGAATTAACATCTTGGCCTAATCCATTAGAGAGCATATAGGAGCAAGTTGGAGATATCGGGGATGAGATTCTAGTCTTATGAAGGAGTACATCGACACTAAGGAAAAAAGGTTGTAAACTCTTTCATTTCATCTATTAATGCAAAGTTGGTTCCTTTGCCATATATTTGTTGTGTTATAATCTCACATGTGTATTATCAGATTCCTTAGTCACTGGTAGAGATCTATGGATAGTTTTCTGGTATCTTTGATGTTGTTGTGTGTTTGATGTGTTTATGCATGTCTTCCATTAGAGATCTTATTCTAGGCGTCCATAGATTCTAGGGAAAGTCTTCCGACCTAGTTGTAACTCATTTGTTATGGATCTGAACCATTCATACCAGAGGAACAACTTCTGTCCGCAGAAGGTGTAATATTCTTGATAACAAATATGGCGACTCCACTTGGGATTACAAGCTTTAGTTGATCTGATCTTCCTCAGTCTTTGAACACTTGTCCGAATCCAAGCTCCAGTCTTCAATATTTTCAGTCAGATATACCATTTGACTTAGTGAACTTTTGGTTTGAAATTATCAGATCTCTTCAGATCTGAGTCACCCTGACTTTATATGCTCTGTATTTTTGTTGATTCATCAGTTTTGACATTATTTTTGCAATTTCTGACTTGATTTTTTCACTATCCTTGTGTTCTAGACTTTTATAGGGAACTGCTCATGTGCTATGGGAAATACGCAGTAGCACCACCTGCTTTCAGTTACCCATAAGCGGTGCCACCTCCTGAGTTCAGTGAGCAAGAAGCGGTGCTGCTTCAAAACCGCTCTGTCAGTGACCCCTTTAGTGCGGTGCCAGGTAGGCCCTGTTCCAGACCTTGTTTTTTGTTTTTTTGCAAAAGTAGATCTTGATTTTGCTTTCATCCCTGTACTTTCAAGGCTTGTTTGTGTAAATCTGAGTGTTCATGGTTTGAATTTTTTGTGGTAAGGGATTGTTTGATTAAAAAATCCAATAGTTAGGTTAGGGCTGTGTATTATTCATTGCTTCTATGCTTGTTCGTTTCAATTTTGAAAGGGATAATTGAAAGTGTTGTTTCAGTTAGGTCTCTTTTCGTTCATTGGAAAAGACTAAGAGAAAGGCTACTTGATCATTTTCTTGTTTTCATTTTTCCATAAAAGTTAGTGGGAGACTTCTTTTCTGCTTTAAAAAAGAAATTTTGTTGTTGAGATTAGGTCATTGTTTTTATTGAGCTTAAGTCACCGGACCTCTGATTAGCCTCATAAGCTTTCAGGATTCCTTTGTTCTTTTGTCTCTTTTGCATCATTATCTCATCAAAAGAAAACATATCAATAGTTTAAGTTAGATCTTTCCATGTTTCAGAGAAAAAATGAAAAAAATAGATTGCATATGCATTTTGAGTGTTGGTTGTTTTTCTTTTAGGAAAATAGACTCTATCCCATCCGATTGCTTTCAAAAAGTTAGTTTAGAGTGTGTTTCTTGTTTTATTTCTCTGTTCAAGAATTGTTTGAGAAATTTTTTGATTTCAAAGCAAAACTGAAAAAAAAGAGAGTAAAGTTATGCTGTTGAATTAACATCCTGGCCTAATACATTAGGGAGCATAGAGGAGCAAGTTGGAGCTATCGGGGATGAGATGTTAGTCTTGTGAAGGAGTACATCAACACTACGGCAAAAGGTTGTAAACTCTTTCATTTCATCTATTAATGCAAAGTTGGTTCCTTTCCCATATATTTGTTGTGTTATAATCTCACATCTGTATTATCAGATTCCTTAGTCACTGGTATAGATCTATGGATAGTTTTCTGGTATCTTTGATGTTGTTGTGTGTTTGATGTGTTTATGCAGGTCTTCCATCAGAGATATTATTCCAGGTGTCCATAGCTTCTAGAGAAATTCTTCTGACCTAGTTGTAACTCATTTGTTTTGGATCTGAACCATTCAGACCAGAGGAACAACTTCTGTTCGTAGAAGGTGCACTATTCCTGAAAAGAAAAAGAATCTCTCTCCTTCCCATAATTAGGCATAATATGAATGGTAAAGTGAATGAACATGCATTTCATATTTGCATGGTTTTACTTTTTCTGTCAAGATCTCATGCATTCACCTAACCATTCACTTTAAAATTAACGGTAGCTTTAGGCCTAAAAATTGTACATAAATTTGAGTGATAGGTTAGAGACATGTTCGGGCACCATGTAAGGAGTGCAGAAGAATTTTAGGAGACCACAGTCCCTCAATGCAGCTATGCACCCCACATTTCTCTCAGCAAAGGCGTTGTCATCATCGTGTTCCCGTTTGTTCCATATGACCATTTTTGATTGGTTAGAACCTGCCAAAAACAATCAATGAGCTAATTAGAAACATAATCAATCATCAAAATCACTGAAAAGCTCCTATTTTTTCTTGTCCATTCAATTTTCCCCACTCACGGCCGACACCACCTGAGCACCATTTGCACAGATCGGTGGCACTGCCTGAGTGCAGAAGAACATGCATGGTTCTCATTGAGCACCACCTATCCCATAAGGGGCAGGAGCGGTGCTCATTTTTTGGGTTTAGGGATTGCCTAAAACTTCCCAAAAACCCCTAAAAATAAAAAATGAATGCATTAAAAGGAAAGGCTAAGGTTCAATCATTTACCTAGCTCTGACGATGGTTGAAACAGATGGTGGAATCTCCTGGAATCATTGACTGAAGATCTGGCTCAATTTTCTCCAAAATACTCTCACCAAGTGGTAAATAGCAAAATGATTTGATTTTTTACCATTCAAATGACTTATATATATATATATTTTAGGGTTTTTATGTGTTATGTCATATTTAAAAAAAATCATTATTACATAAACGCTTATTTATATATTTCATTAAAGTAAGATTAATGATCTTTTTTGAGTCTTACAGGAGTAAAAATGGAAACAATGAAGTCTATGGGGAGTTTATTTTGGCCTTTTTCGCACTTCCATAAAATGGAAAAAGTCCCCGAGCATTTATTTCGACACTTTGGTTATGCTATTAGAACTCAACATCAAAGTTCTGAGTCTTTTTTCGATTCTTTTTAGGCTTGTAAAAACTTCTCATCGCGAAAAAGAAACCTAATGGAGTCTCTTTTAATCTCTTTTCGGACTCCCTAAATATGAAAAGATTGTTGAGTACTTGTCTTCTTCATACTTGTAAAAGTATTTGAAGAGTCGTCTCTCTGACTGTAGGTTATCTCTTTTTCGGTTCGGATAGACTATTTACGAAAAAGGAACACTCCAGCCAATCATGAATGGAAGAGTTCTCTCGATTATTATTTTACACTTTTTTGGAACCTGGAGACTAAATCATACGAAAAAGGCCCCTTTGGAGTTTTCTTTCTTCTTCGTTCAGACTCTATAAACATGAACGATACCGAGTTTGCTTTCATTGGACTAGTTAAATTAAACACCGAGAGGCCCTTTTTGGGAACAAACCCCTCCTTTCTTAGGTTCGTGAAATATATGAGAATGGACTTGTCTTCGGATAAGATACAATGAGTGTTTGTTACCTTCTTTGGACTCGTAAAAACGAAAAGAGGCACTCATCAATCATGATGGGGGAATTAAGGGAAGGGAATCATCTTGCAAATCAAGTGGAAGTTGTTTGTCACCTTTGAACATGGCACTTATCTGCATATCATTCAGTCAATTGGGTAATTAGCTGACTTACAAGTCAATCCACTTTCATGAGTCATGTCACTCCTTTGAGTCTTTCAAAAGAATGCATTGTCTGTAGTCGTATTGCGTGTCCATCTGTTCTAGTCATGCTGCCAAGTCTTTTTGTCGTGCTGCCCGATGTTCAAAGGAAGTAAGAAGTTTACCTCTGCAGTTAAAACAACCTTTATGTTAGTACCTTTGAGTCAGTACTATGGTTACTTTATCCACAACATTCTATAACTTTGTTCCAAGTTTCGTGTTGTCGATGTGGGATTCATCATGGCCCTCCTTCTACGAGACTATTCCTGTCGACATCAGCTCATCATCTGGGAAATAGTCTTAGAAACAAGTTTAGTACCTTGAGATCTGTATGCCTCAATGACAAATTCTTTCGCTCTCGACATAGGTTTAAATCATTGACCTTTGATCGAAATATTCCACCGGGTGTTCGACATCAAAACATCTATTCACACTCAGTAGATTGTACTAGGGTACCTTGGGAATCATTGCCATCAATGGTTATCTCCATCGCACTTGTTAACGGTCCACATCATTGGCCGGTAATCAAGTGGTTTCTACCATGTTCGACTTCAGAACATTGTAATCACATGGATAGAATTGTACTTTGCGGAAGACGAGAGGAAGACCCTGGGTATTTGATAAGCACTCATAGCTTTCTCCCCAGGTTGCGATGGAGTATATTGTATGGAGTACCAGCATAGATCCACATTTGTATGGTTGTGGCTATGCTCAAATTTGCGTCTGTATGACATAGATCTACGTTGTATATCTAGTAGCTATGTCCATGTTTGAATTATCTATCACATAGATCTACGTTGTATTCTAGTAGCCATGTTTGTTTATTCGTCTCATGGATATGCCTTGTATTGGTATGCAACTATGATGAGGTTACAGTTACTCATGAGTCAAAGTATTGATGTATTGCAGATTCCTACTTGATGATACTCTTCGATCAAGCTGGCTCTTACCTTGAAGTGATAACTTGCTCTATCAAAGATCTCACCTATCGTATCCCTCTAGCCTCATGCTTTGGGGGGCATTCGGTTATACCCAAATCCTATCACTAGCATGTTATAAGACCTATAACACCTCTATTTTCCCTCAATCCCAAACTTGAAGTGAAAACAATGCTCCAAGATGTTGATCCTACATGTAAAACTTCAGCACCGCTCTTACCCTTAAGCTTATAAGCGGTACCTTATACAACACCGCCTGAGTTATGTGGAAGACAGGTGGTGCCACCTCCTTTCACCTTTGTTTTTGGTGCAGTTCTCACCTTGCACCGCTCTATCATAAGGGAGTATAAGCAGTCCCCTTGGTAAAAAGTGAAAAAATGAGGTTTCACGAAGCTTCTAGAACAAAAGCTTCGTGGCTAGCCTTATCCCTATTCACTTGGGTCAGTTAAGCTCAAGATTCATGCTTTGAGGATCTCATGGCCACCTCACCCACCTATTTCTCAACCATTCCTATCCTTTGAACCTTATAAAACCAAGATCATACTCCATGGCTGAGGGAAGAGAAGAAAAGAGTAAACTTATGCTGTTGAATTAACATCCTGGCCTAATCCATTAGAGAGAAGAGAGGAGCAAGTTGGAGCTATCGGGTATGGGATGTTAGTCTTGTGAAGGAGTACATAGAAACTAAGGGAAAAGGTTGTAAAATCTTTCATTTCATCTATTAATGCAAAGTTGGTTCCTTTCCCATATATTTGTTGTGTTATAATATCACATGTGTATTATTAGATTCCTTAGTCATTGGTATAGATCTATGGATAGTTTTCTGGTATCGTTGATTTTGTTGTGTGTTTGATGTGTTTATGCAGGTCTTCCATGAGAGATCTTATTCCAAGTGTCCATAGCTGCTAAGGAAAGTATTCTAACCTAGTTGTAACTCATTTGTTCTGGATCTAAACCATTTAGACTAGAGGAACAACTTCTGTCCACAGAAGGTGCAATATTACTGATAACAGTACTATCCAAAACTCTAGGTATATTTCATCTGGAAGTAACATTAGCTCATGCTGATAGGAATCCGTTTGTGAGAAGGAAGGCATATATGAATCCTTCAACAACTCACATGAGTAAACTAGTAGACTAGATGAGGTAATATGGTATATATCAATCTCAGAGATTGTCAGAAAAAAATCAAGGAAACCAATAGAATGACGGAATAAGGTTGAGGATCCTTGAATAGTGAGCATGACACAAAAAGTGACTCAGGTAGCGTAGACATATCTACAATGTAGGAGACATTAACATATTCCCCATATGCTTGGAAAAGGTGATCAATGGAGGAGTAGTGACTTTAAGTGAAAGTTGTAACTTGAAAGCCAAAACTAGGATATGATTGTTGGGAGACCTAGACCAATGCTTTGTTCAAGGAGAAAAGTGAACTTGCTTCAAAAAAACTTACAATATATGGATATTATTCCCTTCCTTTCTTACTTATAAAGATTTAATGAGTCCAATAAAGCCGACTCATGACCTTCTTCATTGTTGAGTAAGCTTGAAAAAGAGATAAAATAATGCTTGGTAAATCACTGATCCTTGGATTTTATGAGCTCGAATGAGTAAGTGCTCGACGAGGTTTTCATAATTTAAGAGTCTAAAAACAACAAGGAACACTCTAGGGGGGAACTTTTTCGTAAAATTAGTCTCCAAAGTTCGAAAAAGTATAAAACAGTCATGATGAGAACTCTCTTAGCTTAGGAGAAGTAAGGTATTCCTTTTTTGTAGTTAGTTGATAAGGTTCGAAAAAGGGTTAAACTATCACGATACCGATGCTCCTTCAAGAGCAAGCATAAAGCCTTAGTTTAACGAGTGTAAATGAAAACAAGATCACCCATGTTGTTCCATTTATTTGCGAGTATGGGGCAACCAACAATAAACTCGATGCTTTTGTGCTGAAGTTTTAGCGAGCATGGCAATGGCATAAATAAATCTTGGAATCTTTTTGATGGTTTAAACCAGAGAACAAAAAAGAAAAAGTAAGCTCAAACATGTTCATTTTTTGTAAATTTAGTCTCCAAGTTTAGAAAAAGAGACAAACCTATACCTGGGAATACTCTTATAGTCACAGTGAACTAGATTTTTCTTTTTTCGTAAATAATCCACATGGTCTGGAAAAGGGTTAAACTTATATCAATGTGGATGATCTTTAAATTTCTTTAATGAGTTTGAAATAACAAGTAAACTCAATAATCTAGTCATGTTTAAGGAGTCATACTAGAGCTTAAAGGTAACTCCATATGACGGGAACCTTGTAAGAAGGGTGGTCAGCAAAAAGAAAGAGTATGAGGCTCGTCTTTTAACATATAATATAAACGAAGAAGTCTCCTGGGACCTAGAAACTTGTAGCATGGACACCATAATGATAATAGAGGTTCTAAATAGGGTATTCCATGTTAGGTAGGTTCTATTTCATGGAAGAACAACAATCATTGGAGAATACTAGGAGGTTACAAATCACAGTCCATGGAGAAAAGGTGGGTCCTACGGCTTAAATCTAGATAAAGTATATATGAAAAATGCAATGTGACAATATGTTATCCTATATGCCATGATATAATGTACAAATTTCCATCCATGAGTGTGAAAAGAACCTGAAAAAATATTTCAATCATTAAAATTTGGGCAAAAAGTCAAACAACATTAGTTAGAGGATTAAAAAATAAAAAAAGAAACTATATAAAGTGGGTAAAATTTTGAATTTTTTTGAGCACAAATAGTAACTTTTGGTTAAAAACTAAGTGCTTTTTTTTTATTTACCTTGGAGTGAAAATAAAAATCCCCAGAGATTCAACTGTTTGGTGTGATCAAACCGGTGGACCAATTCCAAAACCATGAGTTGCAGGTAAATCCTCTCTGTCTCCTCTTCAAATTCATGTAAATTATTTTATATTTTATCTGCAATTTTTAGTGTTTTGATGAGTTTATATAAGGGGAAATGCGTACACGCGGTTGGAAGCTTGTGCACTCATATGTTCATAGAAAGCACACAAGTGCATAGGCTTCCACTAACATGTGGCATGCGTTTTGTAAAATGTTGCACACACATTTTCTGCGGGGCATAATGAAAACTCGGATATTGACCCAAAACAATTAAAATTTTGCAGATATGGTACATGAGTGGCGTGAAAGGGATCATGAGGACATGGATAGAGAATCCATGCATGACCCGTTGACTCTAAATTATTTAAGTTAGTGCAGGTTGCTCAAATTTTTTCACATGGTGAACATGCAAGTTCAACCTAGAGTATTGGAAACATTTGTGAGATACTAGGATCTCGAACAGGGTGTGTTTGATCTTCAAGGTGATATATTGGAAATCATTGTTGAAGATATATATTTCATCATTGGTTTGTCACGTCATGGGGTAGCCATGATTTTGACTGGTTCTAGTCGTGGTGATGGTGCATTGAGTGTGCAAGACTATGTGAACACCTAATGCTTGTGAGGAGCATAAAAATTGGGCACTCAGATTCCTATTGGGCAGATTGCAAGTTTCCCTTTGAAAGTTATTGTGACCACTATTACATGGGTTTTTGGTTTGGCAGCATTACACTTGGCTACTCGCAACCACATGCATCTGGGTGTGGAATGCTTGTGAAACAAAGTTTTAGATTGGTGTTCTGGTCTTGTAATTAACATGAAGAAACAACCCAACGATTGCAGGTTGGGTAACAATTTGAACATTTTTTTGTTTTTTTTAATTGTAATTGAATATTTCATAGTGAAATATACATTTATTTGTTAAGTTTATTAATTAACATCATTTTATAAAAATAAATAAACAATTGGCATCATTTCAGTTAGAATTATTTCAGTTGTATTTGTAAGATATTGAAATATACATTTACTTTTTATACATATTTTCCCATGACTTTTTTTGTTTTGTTTGTATTATATTAGATATATTATTAAACATGAAGTTAAAGTGTGTCCCAATTTAAAAAAAAAAACTTTTAGAATATTAATCAATTTTAGATTATAATTTTTTATATATTTGAGATAGAGGTCTCCTAATGTCAGAAGTCAAAGGAAAAGTGCTAAGCCAATTGGTGAGCCCCCCCCTTGCAAATCCATTATTGGATGTTAGACTGATAGAGGACATGTCAATGACCTCAACAAGTGAAACTCTAAATATAAATGCAACTGCCAAATGAATTTTCTCTTCAAGGTAGATGTGTCCCAATGTCGAGAGTTGAGGGAGATGACCTCAACAATGAAAACTCTTAGTCTAAATTCAACTATTACATGAATCCTATCTCTCATATAGACATGTATGAATGCCATAACTCAATGGACATGTGATAAACCCATTTTTGAGGCCTACCTTGCACATCCATTATTGGATGTTAGGCTGACAAAGGACATATAGATGAGATCAAGAACCGAATCCTCGAGTAGAAATGAAAGTATCAAATGAATTTTCTCTTTGAAATAGATGTGTCTCAATGTTAGACTTCAAGATGCATGTGCAAAAGCAATTGTTGAGGCCCCATTTTCACGTCCATTATTAGATGGTAGATTAACAAAGGACATGATAATGATCTAAATAGATAAAACCATGAGCATGCATGTAACAATTGTATGTGTTATGTAACTTACATTTTGTTATTTTCTATCGTTTAATTATTATTGATATGTTATAGTTTTATTTACAATGTCACATTTCCTCTATTATTATTGATTGTATTATTTACTTATGATGATGTTCAAATTCATGATAACATATATGTTTTTTTTCCCAGAGCTTTTCCTTAAATCCAAAGAAAAATGGATGTTAAAAAATTCAACCACCATCCAACTGTGTGCATCAAACACCTTATAGATGAACCAAGGTTGAGACGTCTATTTTTTATCAATGTTCTACATCTTGGGAGAGGAAACCTTTGCAAGCCTGAAATTCAAAAGGAGGTAGGGAATAAATTCAACATTGGTGATACACAAAAAATATTTATTTATGGTTTTTGTACATATGGGAAAAGATCATCAAGTTTTGGTTTACTATATGATAATCTAGAGGATGCAATGAAATATGAACCTAAGCATAGGTTGTTGAAGAACAAAATTCATGATTTTGACACTAATACCGAAAAAAATACTGAGAAAAGAGCAAAGAAAATTTGTGGTGTCATGCCAAGAAAAAAAGAGAGTTTTGAGCCACTCTTTTCATCCTCTAAAAAGGAAAAAATAGTTTCAAAGTACATTTTGTTCATTTTCGTATCATTGTATTTATTTCACAGTATTTACACATGTAGTGATATAGATGTATTAAACATATTTTATAAGTTTTAATCCATTTTTGAATTTTACTTCATTCATAAATAATCCATTCTCAAATTGTACTTTATTTGTAAGTAGTTTAAAGAGTTTTTGTGTTCATTTAAATAATTTATTCTTAAAAAATCTTATCATTATGTTGATAAGAACTATGTATTTTTAATGTTTTTTTTAGTTATTTGAAAGTGGATCCTAGAATTTGGAGTTTACTGCCTCTCGAGATTCTAGAGATGATTCTCATGTGGGTGCCATTTTCAATACTGATTCGATTTCAATCAATTTATAAACATTGTGAAGAGCTATTGTCTAGACCAACTTTTGTTAGTGCTTGGAAAAAGAACCATATAATAGAAATTGGGTTTTTTAATTCAATTATGGGGACACTATCAAAACCGTATTGTATATAAGTTTATCAAGCATATAGGACTTGCATCTTTGTTGCATGTCCCTTATCTAGAATATAAATATGTGATTAGATGTACAGTTGGTTCAATCATTTTTCTCTCTAAATATTGTCCACTACCAGGGCATACGGATTGTTACATCGTAAATCCATTCATAAAGCATTTTTCAAATATATGCATTATTGATATAGGAGTCCATGGTTTCTTTTCTGTCATAGGAAATATTGGTCAACATAAGCATGGATGGATACTTGTACGTCATTAGCACAATGAAGACGGTTCTAATTTTTTTATCTATAGCAACATCAAAAGAGTTTGGAGAGAAACCATTGGTGCTGATGGTGAACCTACTTCTCCTAAAGATGTTGTTTTTTATAAAGGTAAAATATATTGGTTGCATGTGAAAATAGTTTCTGAGGAAGATTCTTTATATGTGTACAAAATGTTCACTGAACATTGAATTAAATATATGGGGTGTGCATTCAATTTACATAGGAAGTAGCAAATGATCTGTGTGTTTCACCATACACTGCAACCAACTGATATGTATTGTAAATGATGGTTTTACAAGTATATGGTGCATAGATGAAATATAGGATTTTAAACATGGTCAACATCGAGTTCAACAAATAGATGGTCATTTCGAGGATGGTAGAAGGTTACAATGGACCCTTTTACAATGTATGACAAGAAATATAAATACACATTGTTCAAACTATATACCATTCCGAGTTGTGGGAAGTTCTATACTGATGTGAAAGAATGCTAAAATTCCATTCATATACTATGATTTGGAAACTTGCAATATTACTCATTTAGTAGTTGATGAAAAATCAATGTTTGCAAATCATCGTTTACATATCCTAACAAATAATCAATGAAGTAACATTATCATGTATAAGAATTTATTTCCTCTCACTCCAAGCATGAATTCATTCAAAGATCTTATCTCATTTCCTACAACAAGGTTTCAATCCTCACAATTTTTTGGTATGTAATTCAATAGGTATTAATCATTGTAAGAATAACTATGTTTTGGTTTTCACATCATGTGCAAATTTTGATAAGTTTCAGTATTAAATAAAACATGGCTTAATCCCATGCAACTTTTCAGAATGGAATTCAATCCAATCTAACCATTGTTGGAATAACTATATTTTGACTCTTTGCATCAAATCTATATTTTCATAGTTTTGGTCTTAAAAAAGAAAAAAAAAAACATTATTTAGTGTATAATATCATATTTTATTAGCTACATCAGAAATTTAATGCAAATGATATTTTACATCTTTTATATTGTACAAATAATATTACATATGTTGCTTTCACATAATGAAACACAATGTCAATTATGTTGATAGTTATACTAATATATCATCTTATGTTGTGCTATAGTAATGGAGATAATGCATATATATCTTGTATTGAATTGTTATGAAGAAAATAAAATTTTCCACATATTCATTATTGTGGTTAAAATGTAAACATTCATGTGTATGCTTCTTTGGAATATCTCATTGACTTTATCATTTTATATATGTTTTATTTTAAGAAAATGATGTCAAATTATACCAAGAATGATTGATACAATCATACAAACAATGCATTATTAACAAATGAAAAACAAAGCATTCAATTTGAATTCATGATCAATACAAAAAATGCAGATTTCAATAGAATTATTTCTCTTGAAAGAGCAAAAGTATTCAATAATTGGTCCACAAATGACAAATTTTGTGCCTTATTCAAATGAAAACAACATAACTTACAATCATGTAAATTAAAATAACTTTGTACACTAACTTGAACTACTATACAAGGTTTTTTTAAGAACCGCGTATTCAATTCTCAAGACAGTAGTGCATGTGCTGAAACAACAATTTAATTTATCTATGTAATTGTTGCAATTAAAATCTTAGATTTCAACTTTAAACAATCCATACTTTTATTGACATTATATTGAAATTGCTACTATGTATATCCCTTTAACCATTTATCATATTTATTTTACATAAACATCAAACTTTATTTTGATTGTGCATCAAGCATTGCGCCTAAAAAGCAAAGTGTTTGTAAGATTTTGGAATGCTCAACATCACAACAAAATTTCCGAGTCATGTGACATTCCAGCCTAGATATAGATAGCAAAAAAATCTCACTTAGAATTATTTGCGCAAAGAGATAGAAAGAATAAAGAAGAAATATTGTATAGAACACTAGAGGAAAATCGCTCCAGTGGGAATTTTTCCACTCTCTATTGAGAAAAAACCTTGTACAATATATAAGAATTATTACATGCAATACCTTGGGTAAATACCACGGGCTACCAAATACCATGGGTCCAACAAACCATATGAGTAGATCACATTAATTCTGGCTTATCTTGACTGATTCCCCCAATCTATGACATTGTGCCAAGTGTAACTCCAAGTAGTGGCCATAATGAGGTGAAATGAACCTACATGGACCATGAAGTAGATAGGCTAGTCAAAAAGTGTGAAAGGAACCATCAAGAGGGCACTAAAGGTGGTTTAGTGGCTTGTTTTTGGACCATTAATGAGCAAATTGACCAAATCCTTAAGAGGGTTCACCCAGTCTCCTTAAAATAGGGAAATGCAATAAATACCCCATAAATGAAGCATAGAGGGGCACATTGACTCCATAGAACAAGGAAAAGAGTGGGTAAGTGGAAAAACAAGCTTTTATGGCATAACCACTAGTCTAAGTGGGTCAAATGTGGACAAGCTAGGATCCAAGACACTAGACTAGGAACTAGATCCATTTTCACATGGAACAACTTACACTAAACACATGGAACCTTATGCAAAGATTATTAACCAATCTCTAGATGGTAAATATGTTCCAACACCCCCCCGTAAGCCAAAATGTGTGAGAAATTATTGAGGGCCCAAGCAACAAGGCTTATGGTCACCCTTTACACTATTAATCCATATGAACCGAGGAAAGATGAAAAACCACATGGGGAAAATCCTTCCTAAAAATAGACATGAAAGAGGAACCGAAACTGTATACACTCCAAACTAAATGAGTATGTCTGAAAGAATATTCTTCTTGGAAAGAAGTGGATCATGCTCCCAAAACATGTGCTTGATTTATTCAACAATGTAAGAAAGAAAATATGGAATCCATTTGGACTTGCATATTGAACCAACGAGGGTGAGAAGAAATCCAAATGCATGAAGAGACACTTGAAACTTTAGCTTTGTACCACAATAAGTTAGATCAGCTCCAAGTGAATGTAGGTGTCCTCCATCTTCTTTGCAAATTTGAAAATCGGTGCTAAAAATCATATAGGAATACATAAGAAGCATAAATTCAAGGAGAGCAAATGCTACAACTTCAATATTTTATCCTTCTTCTAAAACATCCAAGGGATCACTATTCAACAATATTGATGGCAACAACTCGTATGTTATCTTCATGAAAAATAGAGGAAGCCACAGAGGAAGAAAGTTGAACTAGATCATTTGTTGAATATTCTACCATTTCTTCATGTACCTGCAAACAACACTCTTTGAAATTACTTACCTCGACAACCTGCTTGAGAAATGCCAAAAAGGCGAAACCAAATGACCAAAGGTAATAACTGGAAGCAACAATGGAATTTTTTTTGCATCAGACTAACTCTTATACCATGTAATATTTTGGAAAGCACAACACCACAAATTTTTTTATGAGTCATGTGACATTCTGACCTAGATCTAGATAGTAAAAACAATCTCACTTAGAATTGTTTTCACAAAGAGATAACAAGAATAGAGAAGAAATATTGGATAGAACACTAGAGGAAAATCACTCCATTGAGAAGTTTTCCACTCTCTGTTTATTCAGCAAAAACCCAATACAATATATAGGAATTATTACATGCAATACCTTGGAAAAATACCATGGGCTACCAAATACCATGGATCCAACAAACCATATGGGTAGCTCACATTAATGATGGCTTATCTTGACTAATTCCCCCAATCTATGACATTGTGCCAAGTGTAACTCCAAGTAGTGGCCATAATGAGGTGAAATGAACCTAGATGGACCATGAAGTAGTTAGGATAGTCAACAAGTGTGAAATGAACCATTGTGAGGGCTCTAGAGGTGGTTTAATGGCTTGGTTATAGACCATTAATGAACAAATTGACCAAATCCTCAAGAGGGCACACCTAGTCTTCTTAAAAGAATGAAATGCAATAAATACCCCATAAATGAAGCATAGAGAGGCGCATTGGCTCTATAGAACAAGGAAAAGAGTGGATAAGTGGACAAACAAGATGTTATGGCATAACCACTAGTCTAAGTGGGTCAAATGTGGACAAGCTAGGATCCAAGACACTAGACTAGGAATTAGAACCATTTTCACGTGGAACAACTTACACTAAACACTTGGAACCTTGTGCAAATATTATTAACCAAGGTATAGATGAGAAATATGTTCCAACAATGTTTATTTCTACCGATTGAGTGTGAATGGAACAACTAATTGTGCTACATAAACACTACAAAACAATGTTACTCTCATCATATATATGGATTTATCTTAAACGTTTGAAGTCATTTGTATGACTTGGAAACATTCTTTATTACTGCTACAATTCTATAGATAATTATTAACTTATTACTATATACTTATAATATATAATTAAAAAATAATAATTAGTGGTAATGTTGTATTGTGACAAAATACATTAAGGAATATAATCAGAATGTATCATAAGCATGGAGGAATGTACTGAATATAAATAAACCCAACTATTGCAAATGCTTATAATGAATCTCATAATGCAAGAAAAGCAATTAAGGAACATAATACTAGGAAGATAACCATAATACCAGCAACAACCACATTAGTTTTTTTAATGTGTCTAAATACGATATAATACAACATAACAATGGAGAAATGAGGCATTCCAACACAACTTTTCGATGAACATCATAATCAAATATAAACCTTAACAACCATTCAACTATTACAATCTAATAAAACCTTGAGCAACATTGTAGATATGAATCTCTATTGTATTATAAATTAATTAAATATCGCATTAATTACATTACGATTAAACAATACTATTTTTAATTAACTATTTTATTAGTATTTCATCTATTACATAATTTTAATTAAATATCATAGCCGATGATTATACAAATAGTTTAAAAACAATATTAAAATTCATTAAGGAACACATCCATATTACAATCTAGTAAAACCTTTGATGAACATTGCATATATGAAACTCAATTTCGTTATAAACTAAGTAAATTTCATATTAATTACATAACAATTAAACAACTGTTGCACTATTAGAATCTAATAAAACCTTTCAGCAACATATTAAATATTGATTAAATGGTAATTTTGCAATGTGACATTTCCAAGGAAGATTATCAAATTCTCACAATCCCACATGGTTACATCATGTTATTATAATTATCATGGCTATTTTTTTAATATTTATATATAATTGCAACGAATTACATTAAGCAACACAACCATATTGAATCATAACCATTCATGTATGTTGCAATACAACATAAATTGTTATGAAAATTGCATCCCAACATAACCATTTATAGATGTGACAATGCGACAAAAACCAGTAAGGAATGAATGAATGATGTAATCCATCATAATCCTTGATGAATGTTTCAATGAAACAAAATCATTTATAAAAATAACTAAACCCAACCCTTGCAAAACCTTACAACAAATCTCATAATGCGACACAGTTCATGAAATAACACAACCATAATACAACATAACCATGAAGGAATGTCATAAGCCACCATAAGCACCAATGAACATCATAACCCAAGATAACCCTTCATTAATTTCAGAATGCAAAAAAAACATCAAGGAATGTAGCAAACATAACTAAACCCAACTCTTGCAAAACCTTATAATGAATGTCATAATCCAAGAAAATAAATTTATAAACATAACCATAATGCAACATGACCATCGAGGAAAGTCACGATCCAATACAGGCCTTCATAAATGTTGTAATGCAACATAACCTTTGATACATGCTAGAATCCAACAAAACCATTCCAACCGAATCTCATTATCCAACAAGAGTAATTAACGAACATAATCATAATGCAACATAACCATGCAAAACTTTAACAACGCAATATGGACCTTCATGAATGTTGTAACACAAGATAACATTTGATGGATGTCAAATTACAACAAAACCATTGCAAACATAAGTAAACCCAACTATTACAAAACCTTACAATCCAACAAAATACATGAATGAACATACCCATAATACAACATACCCATGGACAAATGGCACAACCCAACATAACTCTAATCCTAGATGAACATAGTAACCTAACATAACCCTTGACATATGTCAGAATGGAACAAAACCAATCCAAATATAACTAAATCCAGCTGCTACAAAACAATTTAATGAATCTCATAATGCAAAAAAAATACACTAAGCAACATTACCATAATGCAACATGACCATGGAGCAACGTCACAATTCAACTTAACACTCACTGAATAGCGTAATCCAACATAACACTTCATAAATTAAATAAATAATGTATGTATTACATTACATTGAATGTCGTAATGCAACCAAACACATTAATGAACATAACAATAATACAAAATATTCATGGAGAAATGAAGCAATCCAACATAATACTCTATGAACATCGTCATCTAGCATAATCCTTGATGTATGTCAAAATGGAATAAACAATTCAAAATATGACTACACCTAACCCTTGCGCAATGTTATAATGAATCACATAATGTGACAAAACCCATTAAGGGACATAAGTATAATGCAACATGACGATGGATGAATGTTGCAATCCAACCTAACATAACCATAATGCAACATGACAGTGGACAAATGTCACAATCTAGCTTAACACTTAATGAAAATTGCAATCCAACATAACACTTCATAAACATTTCAATGTGATCAAACTATTAAGGAATGTGTCAAATATAACAAAATCATTAAGAAACATTCCAAATATAAATGTGAGAATTTATGTGACAACGATGTGGTTCTCACAATCAAATATAATCATTAACAACTATTGTACTGTTACAATATAATAACAACTCCAATGAACATTCGAGACATAAACCTCGGTGGAATTATAAATTAAATAAATACTGTACTGTTTAGATTATATTGAATCTCATAATGCAACCAAACACATTAATGAACATAACCATAATACAACATAATCATTGAGAAATAACACAATCCAACATAACCTTCGATGAACATCGTCATCCAACATAACTATTGACAAGAACTTTGCAATCCAACATAGCCTTTATTAATTGTTACACGATTACAACCTAATAAAATCTTTCAAGAACATTGCACATACGTATCTCAAGGGTATTAGAAATTAATTAAATATCATAATTAATTAATATATATAATACTATTTAAAATAAAATAATAGCTAAAGAATAAATTATCATATTTAATTAATATATATAATCTATTTAAAATAAAATAATAGCTAAAGAATAAATTACACTATTTTTTTATTAATATCTCTATGTAATAACAACTAATCAACAAATTCATTCTATGTTAACAAAAAAATTAAACAAGAATATTTTGAATAAACTAATTTAATTAACATGTCTATCTTAAAATTGCTCTCCATAAAATATAGTTTTTTAATTAAATATTATTAAATTAGTTTTCACCTATTTAAAAAAATTACATTACTTTTACTTAATCATTAATTTATAAACAATTATTATGTTATAATTTTTTAATTAAACAATTCTTTATTTAATTGAATAATAATATATGTGTATTAATTTGAATATAATAAATTAATTAAATAACATATTCCTATAATATTATAAGCGGATGGAATTATTCCTAATGTAATTAATTATTAATTAAAATAAACAACATAATTTAAAAACATTAACGGTATTATTTCATTAAAAATTACATGGTTAATTAATGAGATGAAATCACTTCATTAACATTGTTTTATTAAGTCAGACTATTGTTTGATTAAGTATCATATTATTACAATTTTTTAAATGACATTATTTCTACTAATACTTTGCGGATATGTCTACTCGCCCACCTCTTACTAGCATGATTATGTCAATAGGCTTAAAATAAACACATACTTTTTATATTAATGTTTTCTCTATAGTATGTGCATAAATTTAAACCTATCAATATAATCAGAAGACATATTAATAAAATTAATATGATCGTTGCTAATTAAGAACAATTCAATCAGCTTAATATATATATATATAACCAACATAAAACAATTTTTTTTTGTTATCTACAATAACTTCATTCAATTTATCTATAAACCATGTGTCATGTGACAATCATCATGAAATTTGATAAGCCCCCCCCCAACATATATATGCCAAGTTGCTTTTAGAAACCACAATTTTTTATTTATAAGATGTATAAAGTTCCATAAATATAAACAATAAATGTTGTATAAAGTTAAAAAAAAACAAACCAATTATAATATAAGGATTTGGTGTTGTATTTAAACGCTATATAAAGTTTAAAAACAAAAATCAGCGATGGTACACAGATTTGGTCGTACGGTATAAAGTTAAAAAAATAAATCGATGATGATACAAGGATTGGGTACTTGCTCACCGTAAACTTGTACGAGGAGTTGGCGTTGGTTTTAGATGGTTGTTGTTGTTGTTGTTGTTAATATTATTTATGAAAAATATCGATACTTTATATTAATATATGTAAATAAAGTTCTATAAATTGGAAAAAGTAGTAGCACATAGAGAGTTGTTCAAACGAAAGAAAGATCAAGTCTTACTATAGCTCCAGATCCAAAAGAAACAACCAAGGGTTGAGACTCATTGGGACAAAAATATTGGTCTCACCAAAATATAGAAAAGACAAAATACAGTCAAGTGAGGTAGTCCATGAAACCAACCCAACCTCAAGAACAAGAATAGTATGCCGCAAAATATCCCAACCACAAAAAGTGCCAAAAATAAAAAACCCCGACTATCAGATAAATATAGCTTGAAGACCACCATCCAAAACCATAGATTCCGCTGACCAAAACTCGAAGAAAATGAAACCATCAACAACACTGAGATCCATTACTTACGGTGTATAATAAAGTTAAAAAAAACAAATGAGTAATAATACCACGAGTTGGTGCTTTACTTTTAAGGAATGTAAAGTTCCAAACAAAACAAATGGGTGATATATAAAGATCTGATAAAGTTAAAAAAACAAATTGGTGATGTATAAGGATCACGGGTTAAATTTGATGGGAACCCTTTCCCATTAGTGTAATTTTTTTAGACGGCTTTGTTAAAAAAAATTGCCCTATATATAACGTTTAATAAATTTGATTACCCTTCTATTAAAATGTTTAATAAATTTGTTTACCCTTCTATTAAAATTTATTCTTAATATGACAAATATCTGCATACAATTATAGGCAAGAACACCATTGTGCCAATTAGTTAGATTCTGGTGCGTTTCAACTATAGATTACATGCATCATTTTTTGGATCAAGGCATCATTTTTTTGCATCAACGCTGTGCAATGCATGCATGGTATTAGTAGGGTTGCATCAAGCCTGATGATGGCTGACATGTTTCGGGCGGGAATGAACCTATTATTGAGTTCTGTAGTTAAAAACAATGGTGCATGACATAAAACGAAGGGGTGCAGGTGACATAAAACAACCGTGTTTGAATTTAAGTGACACTATACTAGTTTTTGGGCTGCTTTCTAAACTCTAGAAATACAATTTTGTAATTACAATATCAAAATCTATAGAATTTAGTATTCCTCGTTAAGTCTTTAAGAGAGAGAAACACTGGATTTACCAGTTGCTTATTAAATTTTATCATAGATTCAATTTTTCGACTATAAACAATCTATATGAGCTGAATTTTGTCTCCAATATCCAATGCATCTAGAATACTTTCCATTCAATTCACTCAAATTTTAATATTGTACAAATTGCTGACAATGAAAGGAAAATACTATGCTTCCAAGATAACAGAGTTCAATTCACCTGTATACCATTCCCCAATAGCCCATGTGAATGTTACCCAAGCACAGGAACTTAAAATTAATTAGGTATCAAACGTGGGTAAATCAACTTTCCAACTAACCTAGTCTTACTTTGTGGACGAACATGGAATGAAAGAGTGGGAAATGGTCTTTGTATTACTTCAAACTTGCATCACGCTTACCACTAACCCACACATTTATTAGAAGGAATAATTTCCCAACCCGTTCAAAATGGAATTGGAAACAAGTTGGGGATCGATATAATATAATTTACTCAACAACTTTTGGGGGAAAATGATTCAGGCAGAAAATTCACAAAATTCTTAATATGGAAAACGAACTATAAAGTATAAACTAAAAAGAGAAATTCGTGAAGCCAAATATTTAATGAAATAAATTAAGTTTATCAAGCATATTTTTAAATCCAAAGTCATCTAGAACTACTCCATATTTGTTCATTGTATTAGGTGTTACAAGTGTAAACTTTGTGGCATCAACCAACTTTTCAATATTTTCCACCTAAGAATTCAGAAATGGACAAATAGAAAGTAAACTAAATAAACATGTTCAATTGGTTATGTTTATTAGTATTTTTAAATATAAACACAAAACTAATCCTAAAATTTGACATTGGAAATAACTATCAATGGGAGATAACCCTTACCTCATTTATCAATAACGTGACAGATGCCTTGCTGAAACATGTAAAATGTATACACCCTTGGGCCTTGGTGATGGTTCTGAAAGTATCCTTTTAAGACTTTCCTCTGTATTATCTTTAACAACATCAATCAAAGTATGAAGAAAGAAGCATTGAGGGTTAAGTGTGTTTAATTCTTTTCGCAGAGACTTAAAAAAAGGTAATGGATTATGGAAGTATCAAGAGAAGAAAAAAACGTTTTTAGTACATATCTAGAATAACTCGTACATATACATAAAAAACACCACCATATCCATATATTCAACCTTGCACAATGAAATAATGACACCTTTGAATTATATTTAAAATGGTATGGAACTGAATGTATTTAAAACAATCCAAGAGAAGATCTCTTTGAAAATATGGTAAGGTGAATCCTAAAACGAAGGAGCACGATATACCTCCTACACTTTGTTGTTTGTTAAAGTTAGGGATTTTTATAGAAAATAAGAAAAAAATGTTACTTTAGAATATAGTTTTCATCTCTTTCAACTTTAACACTCACTAAGGATCATTGTGTTAAAGTTATGGTTTGAAACAAAATATAACAGCTGCAGAAATACACTGTAAAAGAACTACTGAAAATCATAAACAATAAAAAATACTACACAAATAAAATCATGAACAATAGGACAACAATAAATAAAATCTAACTAACAAAAAAAAATAGATCTGATAACTTATCTGATGGTGAGGACCTTCCTTATACTCAGATTTGAATTTCACATCAAATCTTGCCTCTTAGAGGCAAATCAATATATGGAGACTGGAATAAATAACTGGCCCTTACTTGAGGGACCAGGGTAATCACATACCAGAGAGAGAGAGAGAGAGAGAGAGAGAGAGAGAGAGAGAAAGTGTTGTAGGGTAGTATTAGACAAGTACAATAGAGAGTGCAGTTCAAGATCGATCCAAAGACATTAGTAGAGGAACCCAAAAAATGTTTAACATTGGATGGAAACTACAAAACCCTCACAATAGTGGATGATAGCTCCAAAAAGCCCTACATAGGCCTTGGCCACCTCAAATAAATCCCTAATAGTGTGTAGAAACCTCACAACAAACCTCACCAATAAATTGAAGCCTAAAGATACCAAGCAACACCCTCAATAAGGAAAGAAACACTCCTAATAAGGAAATCCACACCCTCACAAGGCATTGTCACCCTTATAATAGACAACAAAAACCTCACAACATCAATGACACTCTTCTAACAGACCTTGATACCCTAAAAAAGGTAGCAATAGCAGCGACACCCTCACAAGTGGCAGTGGTAGCCTCAAGCAGGCCTAAACAAGCCTAAACAAGCTGGACAGTAGTAGTAACAGGAATCGACAATCTCACAAGTGGCACTGTGGCAGTGACAATGTCAAGCATGCATATGTACACTCAAACCTCAAGCATGCAGATGTAAGACACCATTAATAAAGCAACAACAACTTGCAAGCAGAGAAAACCTTCTAACAAGTGGACAACAACCTTAAACAAACAGATAACAACCCTTGACAAGGAGACGACAACCTTAGAAGGTCAACTCAACTCTAAATAGACTTTGAAACCCTTGATGTATTCCAAATCATCAAAACCCTTGAACAGTCACAAGTAATCAGATCTCATATATCCTCTATAAGATGAATTCATAATGAATGCATAGAATTATATTTATTAACCTTTAAGGACTTCTAGAATTGGTTTTACCTTCTAAGTATTCATTGACTTTAGGGTTACTCTACAAGGGTCAAGATGTCACACAATTAAGGAGGGTTACCAAGTATAAAATATACATTATTGCTAGGATACCTCAGGAGGAGCGTAACCAAGACAAGAATAAGGATAAGATGACACATCCAAAGGGGGGATATAATATAGGACCAACAAGGGAGAGGTCAACATGAGACCAAACCAAACACAAGGTTAACCACACGTCAACAAGAGGTGTCATGACAAAGTTAGAAGACAACCCTTTTACCCACAATACCAAAGGTGTAATAAGGTGGAAAGACAACCCTTTTATCTCTTTCTCAATGTATGTGGTCCACAAGTGTCCCATAATAACTGGAGTTTTATCATCACCATATAAGGAAGGTCCAAAGTAGATAAAACCATGCAAACAAAATATTACCAAAATATTACTAAAAAAGGAAATAAAATACAACAGATTCCCAATACTAATGGACTTTTCTATACATGTAAACATACAAAAAATCCAAAAGCTATTGCTGAAAGAGAAGAAAATACATAATACATTAACAAAGCTAAAGGATATTGCTTAAAGAGAAGAAAATACATTATACATTAACAAAGCTAAAGGATATTGCTGAAAGAGAAGAAAATACATTATACATTAACAAATATAGATATCAAACATATGTAAACAAATCAAAACCATTCATAAGTTGACAAACAAATGATACACAACCATACCTCAAATATTTTCCTCCTCGCCAAGCCCTAAGAAAGTTTATAAAACACTTGCCTTCCTAGATTGTATGGGCTCATAAGAGAAGAGAATGATATTTTCTTTATTCCTAATTTCTATTAAATAGTCCTTTGTATTGACAATTTTATTATGGACTATGCTAACATGTTGAAATTCAATCCATATGAAAGAGGGAAGATCATATTTACACATCAATGATGCCTTGAATTCAACCCTCATTGTATGAATAATACTAGAAACACAATCTCATGGATGTTGCACACACATACAAGAATATCATATAACTAGTAGGTTAAGGAAATTAAGATGTTAAACACCCTAAAACTCAGGGACAAGAAAAGGACATGGTCCTAACATCAATGGACATTAACTATGACTAACTATGGAGGACTTTGCTACACATTCTATTACTAAAATATAAAATAAAATACATTAGAGGCCCAATACTGATGGAATTTTCTACACAGGTATACAAACACAAAAGCCAATAGCTGTTACTGAAAGAGAAAAGAAAATAAATTATATATTAAGAAAGATAGATACCAAGCATTTGTAAGCAAATCAAAACCATTAATAAGTTGATAGACAAATGATACACAAATCTTTACAGTGTCTGAGTTTCTGAATTTTACAGTGTTAAAAGTTTAAACTTTATCCTAAAATTTGGAAGACTGTTTATACTAAACTTCTTGAATAGGAATATGATAGTTCATACACAATATTACCTATTGTTGTATCTAAAAACTTAAAACTGTGTATATATAAATATTTGTATCAGGACAACATTTTTCACTTATTTACCACAATTTTAGATTATAAAGGACAATGACTATTCCTAATACCGAAACAAGTAAAACACATTTACTTAATCAATAATTCCTAAAAAATGGTACTAGTGAAAGAAAAACTAGCTGAGCATGCAAACCTCAATCTCTCTAACAAGTTCTACATAGATTCAATATCTAAGAGTAGATTGGTAAGATACAATTTATTTTTCTGACCCCATCAGAATTGATCCCTCAAGTAATATGCAAGCTTCGAGAGCCAGTGACATGTGGTGTCCTCCTTTAATCCTAGTTGACGTACTATGATGGCAACACCATTGATATGACTTCTTTACTAATATATAACATCTCTTCAAAAATTCCGAAGAAGACAAATATATGCAACATAGGCATAAATAAATAAACCAAATAAAAATAAGACTTCTAGGTGTATTTTCATCAAGAATGGATATTTTGTCACTATGACATGACAAAAGTTTTGGGAACCACCTTCATTCTCTTTTGTAACTTTTAATACCATAAAGAAAATACTTAACAATAGATAAGATTTGGTATTACTAGGAGATGATATGTGCATGAACTCACCAACATAGTCATATTGTTTCTCACAAGTTTGATGTGTGAGATTCAACTTATTTATCTCTGAACAAGAAGTGGTTGCAATAAAAAGCAAGAGGCTAAAATCTATTAAAATCTTATCTATTCAATATTGTGCAACGAGTGGATCGAGATCCCTTATACATGGGTGTGCTTTCTCATCTTCATTATGTTAAATTTTGTTAGGTTAGGGTTTGAGATAAAAAAAAATAAATATTTTTGTACTTTAATGCATAAAAGAATATAATTCAAAACTAGTTCTGTAACAACAAGGAAGTGCACCAATAGAAGTAATTTTAATAAGACAAGTTAAAACATAATTTTCATATCAAATCTTGTCTTCTCAGAGATAAGTATCTAAAATGGAACAACTAACCCTTACCTGAGGGTAATTTGGTAAATATTAACTTGAGAGAGAGAGGTAGGAAACTAAAACAAGTTCAAACTTAATATGCCCCAATAGATTACAAAACCCTCAAGGCTGTCTTAAAAGACCTCATATGAGCAAAGGAAAACTTGTAGCAGCAGGTTAGAGGTATAAGAAAAGGAAACCCCAATTCAAGCAAAGGAAACATCATAATAGTGGCAATTGGAACCCTTTCAAAGAGAAGAGATACCCTTACGACTCCTTCACATAGGCAAGCAATATCCTTAAACGATTGAATATTTTTTACTTTAGTGCATAAAACAATATAATTCAAAACTAGTATTGTAACAACAAGGCAGTGCACCAGTAGGTTGTAGAAGTAATTTTAATAAGACAAGTTAAAACATAATTTTAATCTATTTCAACTTTAACACTCCCCAATGATCACTATGTTAAAGTTGGTGCTTGAGATAGAATTAATCAATTGCAAGGTACATGAAATAGAACATAAATAGTAACAACAATACTATAAAAAATATCATGAACAATAGAAGTAAAACATTAACATAACAAAGATCAGGTCAAATGATTTATCTGATTGTGAGGTCCTTCCTTATACTCAGATTGTACTTTCATATCAAATCTTGTCTTCTCGAAGACAAGTCTCTAAAATGGAACAACTAACCCTTATTTGAGGGTAAATATTTACCTGAGAGAGAGAGAGGTAGGAAACTGAAACAAGTTCAAACTCAAGATGCCCTAATAGATTACAAAACCCTCAAGGATGTCTTAACATACCTCAGACTAGCAACGACAAACTTGTAGCAGCAGGCTATAGGTATAAGCAAAGACAAACTTGTAGCAACAGCCTAGAGGTATAAGCAAAGAAAACCTCAATACAAGCAAGGAAAACTTAAGAATAGTGGCACTGACACCCTTTCAAAGAGCAAAGATACCCTTACGACACCTTCACATAGGCTATTAGTAGCCTTAAACAAGCTCAAGGAACCCTAATTAACCCTCAGTAGGTTATTATATCCATAAGAGGGATCAAGGTAGGTCATAGATCAAGATGGGTAGCCACTCAAGGGTTACGAACCGCTCTAATGAATATCGACAAGGCCATGACCAAAGTCTAGGAAATCGACAAGAGTCACATCCCACTCTTATAAACAGTAGCAAGGTCGCAGATCAGGTCTGGGAAGTCAACAATATGATTCACGTCCCACTCTTATGAACAAGAACAAGGTCACAGATCAGGCTTGGGAAGCCAACAAGGGTCAAGGACTCACATACCACTCTTATGAACAACAACAAGGTCACGGATCAGGTATGGGGAACCAACAAGGGTCATGAGACTCACAACTAGCTTTAGAAACCCACACTGAAGTCACTATTCAACATAAGCATCCCAAATAGGTCATGCACAACTTAAGACAACCCGCAATAAGGTCACGGTTCAATAGTAGCAACTTGAACAAGAGGGAAACAACCTTATATGGTTGAGAAAGAGAAGATGACGGCTCCAATCCAGAAACAATAGATAAGATAAGAAGATAGCAGTCTAGCAAGCTGTGGGAGATGGTGGCTGCAGTTCAAAGCATTAATAAAAAACCTAGACACCAAGATAATGGAGCAACAGTGAACCCTACAGTAGACAATGGATCAGATATATTCTTCTCTTATCAATACACCACACAAATGAAGTTTGTGACTTTGATTTATAATCTTGTCAAGAATTATAGAAGGGTCACTTAACTTTTAGGAAGGTTACCAAAATAAACATAAAATAATATTATATTGACTTAGGATAGGTTACCAATGGTCAAGTGTTCATACAAAATAAAATAAAATAAAATTAAGTCATCATAGAAAAAGGTTCTAGGAACCACAACCAAGATGGATGTTAGGACCAATAGGAAAACATAAGACCATAATTCAACAAGAAGGGTCACATCAAGGTGTGAAGACAACCCTTTCACTTGCAAGACCAAGGTGTACCAACAAGGTGGGGAAACAACCCTTTTTCCCATAGGAAGGGGAAATCAATCTCTCTCTCAAGTTATGTGATCTATAAGTGTTCCAAACAATAATTGAAGGTTCATCATCACCATACAAGGAAGGTTCACACTGGATTGTGTGATCATATGGTCCTCTTGACTGCTCCTAAAGGTCAAGTCCTAGTGACATCATCAAGGAGTGGGAATTCCCTTGAGAAAAAACCTAGCAATAACCATTTAGGAGAATAGGACATCACACATTATCATCTTCGTCAAGTGACCAAGACCCACCTGGTTATCTGACCAGGTATGTACCTACAGGAACCACTTGGTACCAAACCATGATGTCTCTATCTCAACCTACATGATCTGCTTGGTCCTCGTGACCAAGAAATTTTTTGGTCCCAGACCAGAATACCGATCGTTTGAATGCTTAGCTCCAATTAGAGGACAACACCTTCATGTAGAGAAAATATAGAGAAGCTCAGAAAGATACAAGTAAGATTTTTTATAAAGTACTTATACTCCATGTTGTGAACATGTGTTAAATTAGGAGAGAAATATGCACCCCAGGCTGTCATAATAGATTGGATGGGCTCATAAGAGAAGAGAAACCTACTAAATTTTGACAATATAGAAAAAATGAACTTATAAAATGTACAAAAAGGTAGTTAATTAGTATGAGAACTAGAGACTTGAAATTAAGTTCAGATGCCATTTCATTATTCATAAAAGGAAAATGGATTTAGAATTAAATAACACCAAAAGGAAGAAGCTTCCTAATACATTACATTATGCAACACAAACCGCACAAACAATCCACATTCCCACATGAAATGTATCAACAAATTCATTATTTTAGATCTAATATTTCTACAACAAATAATACACGCTCACACATGCCTGTAGCAACAATTCATTATTTCATATCTAAGATTTATACAGTAGTATCCATTATGATATTCCTTTGAAAATGATGTATTGTTAAATTTTCACACATGTCCCGTAGCAGCAAATTCAACATTTCAGATCTAAAATTTCTACAACAAATAATCTACACTCACTCATGCATGTAGCAGCAATTTATTATTTCAGATCTAGGATTTCTATAGTAGTATCCATTTTGAGATTCCTTTGGACAACAGATTCCATTTTTTAGATGCCTGTAGTGTTAAATTCTCACAATATATAAAAAATGAACTCATAAAATGTACAAAAGGTACTTGATTAGTAATTAAAACTAGAGACTTGAAATTAAGTTCAGATTTCATTCTATTATTCATAAAAGGAAAAGGGCTTTAGAAGAAAATAATACATAAGGGAATAATTTTACCAATACATTACACTGCACAACACAAACCACACAAACAATCCACTCACACATGCTCTGTAGTAGAAAATTCATTATTTCATATCTAATATTTGCAATAATTTATGTCAAATCTCCACTTCAAGGAAAATCTATGCCCAAGATCTGCATATACCTTAAATCTTAGAAGCATAGCATCTTCTTGCAGTATTTTAACATGAGAAACATACATAACTAGAGAGTGCTGCAATATAAATATCACAACCAAGAAGAGATATAAATTCATAGTCAATTGAGATTTAGATTTCAATACAAGATATGTTGCATTTGTACCAATAGAAAAGTTAAACTTAAATTGAAATTTCAGAGCAAATTATGTTAAATTTGGACCAATAGAAAAGTTAAACTTAAATTGAAATTTCAGAGCAAATTATGTTGCATTTGTACCTAAAGAGATAGCAAAAATCCATCTTCACCTCATACTGTATGAGGGATAAACATCAAATGCCCAGCAGACTAGTAGTATCAATCTCTACACTTTAATTGAGAGACTCATAGCTACTCCAATATACATTGGATATTTTATTTCCACTGTTATGCATACCAATTACCATAATCTCATGCATATTTATAACTAAGTATCCAACACAACTTTAGAATACCAAGTATAATCTAGGATTGTATGACCTTGGCATTATACTAATCAAGGATTTCATCCACTACTAAATTGTTGATTGTGCAATTTGGGATTGTGTGACCTATTTCTTTGGTAATACTCTGATTAAAGATATAATGAAAGATTTGATGGGGTCGTGATAAATTTATAGTTAGAAGAGATGAGTATCCAACACAAATTAAAAAGAATAAATGTAGTTCTAACCTTATAATGGATAAAACTATGCAAACTTGTATGACCCCAACGTCTCATATGGACCAACCATAGATTATTTTACAAATTTTTAAGCAATTATGGAAACTTCTTTTTGTAGTTTCCAATCAACATATGGGGGGGACTACACATACCACAAAAATCTATGTGTATACCACCATATGGTGTTGTCACATGCATGACATTTCAAGAGAAGGGTAATCTAGAGACAAAAGTGAGCCATGATTTCACTAGAGAATTTGTACCTCCTAAGACATAGAAATGAATGGGGAATCGATATATACATGGTTGGTAATAGGTATCACCTCCTTGGACTTGGGTAGGATTAATGTTGGCCAAGTGAAATATTTCACAGTGGTCTGGCATGTCAGGCCATCCTCTACTCTCTACAGGTCACTGATCTGGGAACTTTTCATAATCATGAGAAAATTGAAAAAAGAGTTAAGGTCCCGAGTTCCCTATGCAAATAATCTGGGCACTAAAGCCTGAACCATTCTAATCTTCGAGTAAAATTTTCCAAATAAGTAGAGTTTGACTGTTGAATGATTGTTAAATAAACAACAAGGACGGAGCGTAGACTGCGAACCCATACTATGTACACTACCCATTGTTGCATTTAATTCCCAAATATAGAAAAAACTAATTTAAATAATTTTTGGAAAAAAATCACTGATTGAAGAATGCTACAACTTACAAGGCCATTCAACATAGAATTCTAGCAACCCACAATCACACACAAATTCTACAAATTTAAAAGTTATACACTCTGGGTTGGCACAATCCATAAATTATCACAAATAGGATGAGTTTTCAATATATCCCATGGTGATATAACAATTATGTTTCAACTTTACCAAAGCACCATAAAACAATTATTCTATCAGCAAAGGGTTTTATTTTTTATTTTTCCATACATATAGTTATCTAGTTGTTTCACAAAGGAATCAAATTCCCTTAGCTGCCCTACATATATCAATACTCAGGATTGTCTTACCTTATCATTCAATCACCTAATTGACTTTAACAACAATATCTGAAATAAATATTAATCACCATACTCAAATACTAGAGTAACACTATTTGTAAACTGTTTAAAAGGAAAAATCTTAACCTACAAGAAATTATGACAAGAAACATGAATTTACAAAAGATCAATACAAATAAGAAAAATAAACTCTAGAATAACTATTAAAAAATACAACACATGCCATGGGCCCTCCTGAGATATGTTGTTTAGAAAAACTCAAACCGTGTAAAATATTTAACACATGGATTATCATTAAATGTTGAGCTTCATTGTGTTAAGCATCGACATCAATTTGCAGTCACAATATGTCTTGGATGATAATATCAGCATTCACATTAATTCCAATATATCCCATTCCTCTAGTATTTATATATTCAAGAAGAAAATCGAGTGCTTCCACATACACTCTGTTTTTTTCAAACTAATTATAGAAAATGTAGCTTAGAGATCCTTTTTGGCATATAGAATAATATTTACATGATCATATGGGTTGTATATTGAATCTGTAGGATGGTTGAGCATGATACATCACTCCTGGACATTGAGTTCTAGATGTTGTGAACATACTTACATATTTCAGCTAATTCATGTGAATTTCCTATAACTATTTGCTGACTTTAATTCCCGTGAATTTCCTGTAACTGTTTACTGAGTTTGATTCTTATGAATTTCGTATAACTTACTACCTTGTTGATTCTCATTATGTCACTAGTTAGATGAAAGTAGGCAAAAGTAGAGGTTTTTAAGATCAAAATGGTCCTAGTGTAAGGGTCAAAACTGGCCCATATTTCATATTTACCATTACAAAACTAAACATAAAAGAAAAACATTAAATACTTGATAATATTCTTTCCTTAGCATATTTCCATATTTCATATACCCTATCCCATTCCACCATCTCTGAATAAACCCCTGTCAGTAACACTCTCATCAAAGCATTTAATATATCCAATGATAATTTTGTCCTTTGTATATCCTTTAATTATGTTTTGTCTTGAGAAAGCTCTCTCACATGCCACTATACTTACAGGAATAGTAAGTACTTCTTTCCAGAACTTTGACATATTAGGAAAATTTGTATGTAGCTCTGTGACACAAAAAATCCTCCAAGCATCTTTCATGGATGATCCCTCACAATTAACATGAAAAGTATCAACAAATACATGCAACTCTTTTAAACAAGCTTCAAAATCAAATGTTATTTTGTTTTCCTCCTTCTCACATAAAGTATGTTGCAAGTGTTGAAGTTTTTTTTCAATCCAACGCTTTGAATTTTGTTCTCCACCATGAACATCTTGTAAATAATGACAATGGCTAAACAACCTTGTAGAGTTGAAAAAAGAAAGATCGAGGAACCTTGCATTCAAACTCTCTACAAGAGCTTGAACATAATATTTTGCAAGTTGTTTTCAACTATCTATTGAACCTTCAATGCAAGTTTTCCATGATTGTTTTTTACTATCAACATATTCACCACATGCATGCGGAATTGCTACAAATCGTAATTCATGCCTATGAACAAGTCCCTCTTTATCACAAATCTCTAGATAACCAAATTTAGAGGCATCTAGAAATTTTGATAAGTAACATGTGCCATATGCAAATGTGTCATTTCTTAAATAAACACCTTTTTAAAGTGTTTATGGTAACATCTATGGCTGCCCCTAAAGAGGTAACATCAATGTACTCTTCTTGGAATTTCTTGTTCAACTTGTTTAGTTCACCCATTATATCTGCAAGAATATGTAAACAAAACTATACTGAAAAGATCCTTGCCTTGTCATACCATGAATCTTTCTTTTATTTTTTCCATAAAGTCAATATGGGAGGCATCGATACAACAAGTCTTTCAATGACTTGTCCCCTTGAGAGCCATCTAACTCTATGGATTTGAAGATAATCAAGAGTTTCAAGTTGAATAAGTTCTTATAGAGCAATTAGTTCACTATTTCTTTTAGTAGAATTTTGTACCCAAGAATACACCTTATTTGCCAATTTCTCAACAAATAATAATTCATGTATTCTTTTACAAGTATCTGACGCTGCTCAAGATTCACGATGAACAATGCAATGAGCACCTACAAGATTAGGAACATATTTTTTCAAAAAATTAACAAAACCATTTTCATTGCCTTCCATTAAACCATTGACTGCATCATATGTTGTTTTTCCTCTTCCATCACAAACATTTATGAGCTTTAAAAAATGTGAAATTGGAGGCCTGGACCCTTTTGAATCCGGAAATGCGGCATACACCACAAGATGTTTCTCCAAACTGGGATCTGTGCTTTCATCTAGAATCAATGAAAAAAAAGGGCTATCCATCATTCTTGAAATTTGTAGCTTTTCAAGATATTCAGAGATAGCAAAAAGAAATTCTTTTGCAACCATGTGATTTGTATATGATGTGTAGTCTTTATTCTTTGGCATGTTTGGTGTTTTCAAGGACATTTCAACCATACAAAGTGATTCATATTTTGAGAATGGTAAATCTTCTTGCACCATCCAATAACCAAATTTCATAGTTGTGATTACTTTCTCCTTGTTCCTATCATCAATGCATACTATGTGTTCTGTAATAGGTATTGATTTACTCTCATTTCCACATATCCATTTTTCTTGTGAAATTTTATGGATACTTGAACTAGCATGAAAAATAATTGAATCATGTTTCAAGGTAGAGCAACTAGTGCCAATTCCCCATGGTCCGATGGCCTTATGTGTTTCAGAATATATACATTTCATAACTGTTTTTCCTTCATGTTTTTCCTCTCTCAACCACTTATACTTAGTTTTACATTGCTCATGAAACTCTCTTCTCACTTTCAATTTTCTTTTCTTTTGAGTTCTAGGTTCTCCTCCTTGAAATTCTTCATCACATTCTTCATTATCCCCCAAAATATCTAAGTCTTCATTCCAATCAAAATTACGATTCTCTATATTAGGAGATATAACTTGTGATGTTGATGACAATCAAAAGAAATTTTTGATAGAAGACTGGTTCTTTTTTCTTTGAGACATTTTTTATGTAATGCCTATATAATAAAAAGGATGTAATTAGATATTGTACAATTTCCCTAAAATACATCCCCTCACTAAAATGATAGTCTCACATTATTAACAAGTGAAATTAAAATGATTCTATCACAATAATGTTTCATTATCATAACTCAAGGTTACATCAGAAAGACTAATATATATTGGGATATATATCGAGGTATACACAGTCATATTTGCAGCTATGTAAGCCTATTGTTTTTATAAATGTGGTTGGTTGGAATTTTGTGGTCGGAGATGGATGTACATAATCACCTAAATTTATTTGATAGGACAGACTATACTTCAGAATTTAAGGGTTCTCTCTAGTTTCCCCAATCACTTATCTACCTTTTCCCCACCCATTTATCCTTGAGTCTTGGTGATGAAACGTTACTTGAAATTAACCAGTGACATATTATAATTGGTGGGTTGTGCACAATAAAGAAAAACCACTAGAAATTATTTATCTAGTGTTGAGGATAGAAAAATTAACATTTATGCATGTAATATCTAATACTATTCTTTAAAATGCCATATATAATTACAATTTACAATAATTGCAAAACAAAACCTTATCCTTTGACTAATGATATGATATTCTTTTAAATAGTTATAGTCATCCTTTTGCTATGTGATAAAAATAAATGATTTTTTTTTGTGATACTCTCACATGCCATATATGTCAACGTTCTTCTTCCTTCATTAAAAAATCATACTATTAATTCATTATAGAGATTACTCCAATCCTAAATTCAATTTCCTAAATCTAAGTGCCAACTAAGTGGTCTCAATTGGGATGATTAGAACCAACTAGGCGTAGACAAAGTAGTTCTAACTAACACACTTCTGGTTCATTGTCATTATTTGTTCTAGCAAATATTTGCTTAAATCAACATAGATAAAAAGATGAACGAACAAGTTGGTAACAATTCGAATTCTGTACATCCAATTTCTCATGTGCACCCATATGGTAACGACTCACACCATTCAATTTCTACATTATTGTTAGTCATTGTGGAACCTTCTCCATGATGGTGGCTAATTTTAAACAAATCTCAACATAAGGCAACCGACCCTATCTGGCCTATAAAGGGCCTCTTATTTCCCCCACCCCATGAATTGCTAAGTAGTAAATGATAAATAGAATATAGGGAAAGTAAGTGTTCCCATTACGAGGTTTTGTCACTCGGTGGATTCCATTATAGATTATGGATTTAGAATCTTAAAATTTCAAAAATATTGACAAAATAGTAAAAAAATAAATTTATCCCAATTGTTTTGAACTAATTAAATCTATCCCAATTCTTTTGAACTAACAACTTTCATTCAACTTGCACTCATTTAAATTTTTCATGAGTTAAATTTGAGTCTTTATAGATCAAATTTCTCTATAGTCATGGTTTTACAATAATAGAATGGAATTGTGTTCATAGAATTATATTCTGAATAATTTTAGCCCTGAAATTTTGATATTAAAAAAATTAGCCATAAATCTATGAGCATAACTAAAACAATTTAGCATAAATTTGTAGTCATGGTTTTAATTATATTGTGAACAATTTTAGCCCTAAATTTTTTATATAAAAAAAATTATCCCTAAATATGTGAGCATAACTAAAAATATTTAGCCCTAAATTTGTAGTCACGGTTTTAAGCTTTGTTCATAGAAATATACTCTGAACATTTTAGCCCTAAATCTTTAATATAATTTTTTTTCATCTTTGTTCATAGAATTATAGTATGAACAATTTTAGCCCTAATTATTTGACATAAAAAAATTTAACCCTAATTCTTTGTTCACAGATTTAGTTAATTTAGTTATGAAGACTTACACTCAGATTTTGAATTTATCAGATTTAGGGATAAACTGAATGAAGGCTTAATTTTATAAGGGATTTATATAGGCTTAGATTTATAAATATAAAGGTATGTGATAAATTGAGGGTTAATTTTTTTTTTTTATATCAAAATATGATAAATAAACAAAGTTCTAAATTCGTTTAACCAAATCATAAATTTATTAAAAAGTTGAACACTTCACAAATAAAAAAACTCAAATATTTTTTTAACAGTAATACATTACTAGAAAATTTTAACAATTTTAACATTCCTATGATAGAATTTAAACATTTTTATGATCGATTTTAAATATTTTATTGAAGATTTGTAAAAAAAAAACTTGATTTCTCACCATTTTTTTATTAACAAAAGTCAATTTCCAATCAAATTCCTTCCCTAGATTCAGGTTTAAATTGAATATTGCTCATTTATAAAAAAAAAATATTTTGGAGAATTTTTTATGCCTAATGTATAGAATATCGAAACTTTCCTTGCAGAGCCTGTGTTTTTGTTCTTGGCAGACGAAATATAAATTGCAGCCCATTTTTCAGTTATTTTTCAAACAAAAAAGAAATGTAAGGAACCAGATGCACAACTAAGGGCTGCATTGCAATACGTATATCTCCATACATGGAAAAATTTCTTATACTTAAACCAGAGTAATAAACTGTAAGGTCTTTGAAATTAGTCACCCTAAACTTTAAGAAAAATAAATAGAATCAAATTTAATTCAATTAATCTTTGCAAAAATGATTGACAATGTTGAGTACAAAGCAACAAGCAAATCTAATAAATGTCTTAATTAAATGGTTATAAAAAGTGGGCATGAACCTTACTAGATGTAGTTACCCATATTTTATTTTGGGCTTCGAAAATAGCAATATATTTTGACATATATACATGCATCTACAAGATTGTAATATTTTTCATTTGAATAAATCATATTGAAAAAATGAAATTGCATTAATATACACAAATTATCAAAATAGGTTAAAAGGACAACTAAAATGCACTCATGATAACAATCAAAAGGGAGCACCTTCAGGCTTCAGCATAACCTAATAAACTGAATTAAAATAAAGCAGAAAACAGTTCAACCAAATCATGGGAATTGGGAAATCATGTCAAAATAATTGAGAGAATACAACCTAAATGGATTCCAAATTCCAATGTAAACTGCTGTGTAGATATTTCCTACTAACCATCACGAAGTAATATTAGAACTAGAATCAACTATTGTGCTATCAAACTATAGGAAGTGCCCTAGGAAAAATCTATGAATTTCAAATTCAGAAGCATTTGTTGTGCTATCAATCTATAGGATGCGCCCTAGGAAAACCTATGAATGTAATTGGAATTTAGAATAGATCAGGGAAAAGAGATCAAGCGGTAGCTGTGGCACTATCCTTTGGGTATAAACCGCTATGCACTTTCCTAATAAACAAATAAAAAAAATACTCTACATTTAGACAAAATGAGAAACCCTTACCTCACTTGTATTATGCAAATCTTAGATTTCCTTCAAGAAAAAGTGTCCCTAAGATTTTAGCAGAGGTTAAATTCGTTTCTGTTATTTCTTATCAAGTAAATTCATGGTTGTAAAATGTACCATGCAATTTGTTGAAGAAAACTATTGCAGAATGTAAAATTGTTCTCTTTTGCTGCAAGCCTCCAAGAAATTGGTCGTGGTCCTTTCAAGTTTCAACGCAACGAACCCAAGAAAAGCCTCAGGCACCGCCGCCATGGCCTCCGGGATCCATCCTTCCAGACTCTAGTTCCAACTTCTAAGTTCCAGGCCTTTAGGTGGTAGTGGGAACGCTAGCCAGACTCGAGGTCTCGACTCACAACTTCAGAAAAAGAAAACCCAGCCTCGAGGCTCCAGGGTTTTGAACCCTACTCAAACTGTAAAACACTCTTGTGATTGTGAGTAGTGACTTAAGGGAGTTGCAAGTTTGTAACTTGCCAAATCCAGAACGAGAATTAGGCCCTGGAACTTGAAAGATCGAAATAGTTTATGAAGGTTGGTTCAGGGGCTGAGGCAAGCTGTAGCAGATGCCAAATGCAAATGGAATTATACATAATGACATAGAGATAGTATTACGATTTATCAACTAACCCTTTAGCAAAAAATTCAATGCACATAATGCAACTCGTAACATGTGTCGGAGGTTGGAGTCCAAGGCCCAGGCTGTCCAGCTATGCTGCTAGTGCCAGTGTTAGCCCGTACAAAATCCTGCATCCTGAAATTGAATTATTGAATCTTGATTCCTATCGTCTGTGGCCTGTCGATCCCCGTATTCCTGCCACAAATTGAAATTAGCGTGAGTCGTGACGACAATGGCATAAATTCATAATGCATGAGTAAATTTCAGTTGACGACAATGGCATAAATTATAGTGCATGAGTACATTGCTAAAGCCTAAAGTCTATTATGTTAATGTAAGTTGTAAACTTGTAACATATTATATATATATAAAACCAAAAATACCAGATAAGATCACGTTTTCTCCTTTCTCGTTAAATCGACGGTTGTAAAAATAAAATGGACTTCCTGGTTGAAGTGGTAATTTCACGTCCACGTGTATTTGACGTGGAAAAATGCTAAAAATGTCCATACGAGCGTCAATTTTAACCATTGGATGGGATAGTTGCTTGAAATTTTATATGATGTATATAGTTTGGAGAAAAATTGCCCCTTAGACTTTATACGGTGTAAAATTTAATAATAAAAAAAGTCAATGAAGCACCAAATCCTTTAAAGTTACTTGTACAACCTGGTCAAGAAAGCACTAATTCCAGTAAAGTTACTTGGAATCTCAAGCGGGGGTAAGCTAACCATGATGCAAATTCTTTCTAAACAAATGGATGATGCAACTACCAAAGTTTTATAAAATTGATGATGCAACTACCAAAGTTCTATAAATTTATTTGGACTCCCATTCATCTCCATATTTAATGCAATATTCCTGCAACTACCAAATTTTTATAAAGTTATTTGGACTCCCATTAATGGCCCATATTTAATGCAATATTCCAGCTGGCTTGTTATTAACTTATTATTTGAATGCTCCATATTTAATTTAATATTCCAGCTTACTTGTAGGGTATGCATGGTATTCAACAAAAGTATTTGAATGCTCCATAATTAATGTAATATTTCAGCCGGGATGTATAGTATTAAAACAAATAATGCTTGAATGCATTCGACCGGGATGAAATCCGTTGCACACTAACAATGTTGACAATTTTGAAAATGAAGGAGACACTTTCCCATCAAGTTCATTACTGTACATAAAAATAGATTCCAACAAATTCAAGTTACCAAGTTCAAATGGAATTTCCCTTGAGAGCATATTTTAGCTTAGATTGAGACCAGTCTGCAACCTTGTTAATTTACCAAGATTTGTAGTTATGGATCCAGAAAATTTGTTACAACCCATTTGTAGCTCTGTAAATCGGTAAATATTTCCTAGTGTGCCAACATCCTTCCTCTCAGGTTGTTAAGCAATTCCAGCTATACAATATTTCCGAACTCTTGTGGTATATTCTCCGTTAAAAGATTTTTGTTAGAGATCAACCATTGAAGGTTTTTGCAGTTGGAAATATGAAGAGGCACACTTCCACAAATTAACTTGTTTAATGAGATATTAATGATGACCAAATTTAAAAAAATTTCAATCTTAGACGGGTTCAACCCACAAAGTAATTATTGTCGAGGAGAAGTGCCTTCATGCTTTTAAAGTTTCTAAGTTCACGAGGTATAGTTCCAATCAGTGTTGGCCCTAAGAAAGAGCATACCAGTTTTGGTTGGAATTGTGAAGAATATGGTTGCAAGGTGAACAAGGCAGAGACAGGAAAAGGAGAAGAGTAAGTCAAATCCAGGAATTCGACATGTTCTGAGAAAACAATAAATGTAACGATGAGTTAAGTTAGAATAATAGTCTATTTTTGGGAATGGGCATGATTATAAGTTGGACTGTTAGTGCCTTTATTAACGTAACATGATCTATTGGGGTAGTTAGAACAATTAGCTCACTGTTAGTTGAGAACTAGTTGACAGTTGGAACAAGAATTGTAAGATGTATATAGTTTCGATCCAAGCTGTGTGCGGACGAGGAACAAATGAGGATGGATGAAAAAAGTTTTTTTATGGACTTTTGATGACTTGTGATTTCGACAAAGAGGTCGTCTGAAAGAAGAAATAAAGCATGAGAGCATGAGAAAGACAAAGAAAACTCATTCATTGTAAATAAGATTATGAGAGAAGCCTGCAAGCTGTGTGTGCAGACCAAAAGTGTTCCAAATATTACTCATTCAAGATGAAGAGCACTTTTTGTGGTTTTTTTCTATATGGGTTTCCACTTTAAATATCTGTGTATTTGATGTATGTATGCATTGTGTTTGAATCTTTATGAGTTTTTCACACTTATACTATGGAATGTCGGCAATAACTATTGTTTAGATGTGTCTATTTTATATATCATGCATGCATCGACGGTTCTGTATATTTGTGTATGTTGTGAACGTGTCAAAGGATTGAACTTCTTTCTTGTTGTGTCAACGATAATCCATCCCTATGTTTCAGTTGAATGGCTTGCTAATGCTCAGATGAAAAAATTCACTTCCTTAACTACAGAAACCTGGTTCTTGTAGTCCCCATAGATAGCATATTGGAGGGATATATTGCTGAGATTACAGTCGATACGATAAGATTATACAATGAGAAAGAAAGAGAATTATTCCAAGAACCTCAAGGTTGTTACTTGAAATATTTAAAGATATGGATAAAGTTGTTGGTGTGTGAGAAAGGGATCATGAGGATGGAGTATGATGAGTAAATATTTGTGCGCGGAGGACCTAGGTGTTTTCGCAAGACAAGCTTGAATAGGATGGAACAGAATGAGTCAAGATGTTCTATGTCGATAGTGAGAATGAGCAAGAGGGTGGCCACCTAAGGAGTGGAAGAAGATTTTGGTCAGGGAAGATAATAATTACTACGACAAGAAGAAGGAGTTGCAGTGCGATCGAAGGAAGGGACTATGAATTGACACCACAACTTGACAGAGAATCTTGCGACAAAGAGGGAGAATACCAACTTATCTCTGAAGAAGAAGAGGAAGAGCCATATCCAAACAAGGTCTACAACATACCCATGACCCCGCATACATCTCTAACAATTGAGGTAAGACCTACAATTGTATTTAATTGTGCTTTTGTAAATTATAGTAACAATAATAGTTAAGATAGCAGTCAGAGAGTTCCTACTGGTGGGGCATTTAATTCAAATTCAACAATACCCCAAGTAAATAGAATTTCAGGGAGTGGAATAAAGTTACATTTATTCAATGGGAATGGGTTTGAAGACCCTAAGAAAAATTCGGTTCCTGTGTGAACCTGTTTGGATAGTACGACATTTCCAAGATGAGGCTTGTTACCACCTAAGTGGTACTTAGTGGTTTTTTATCAAGTGAGCCTGGTGAACCGGACAAGGATAACTTGTTCAAACTTCAGAAGAGCTTTGGAAGTACTTCTGGGAAGTGCTTGTTGTACTATATCACATGTTCATACCCCATGGGGGAATTGTAATAAATGTTCTATCATGATAGTTTCTGTAAAAGACTCGGTCTCTTAGACTTTATTTGTCAATCTGATCAGCTCAGGGTGTTTTTTTCCTTGGTTATTATTGGTTGTTGAATAAACGACTGATAATTTCTGAGTTTTTCACTCCATACCTCCAAAGTTGGGGTGGTAGGCTTGGCATTTAGGCCTATTGAGGTTATTAGAGTCTATGTGTCAATGTATAAACATGCTAGGCATCATGGTCGAGTCATATGAACATGTCTAAGTCCCCCTAGGTTTTTTCAATTTTTCAATTTTTTAATTTTTTTCACTGTTTTTTATTAAAATTTAATTTTTCCAAAACTTAGGCTATTTTTTAATAGTTTAATTGGAAAATTTGATTTTGTAATAAAAGTGGGCCAAATAATCAGTTTCAGTCATGTAGGTGCTCATTTTCAAGCTAAGAGCACCATATAAACCCATGGACCCACTATTTCCTAGTTTTGAGTGATTTTTCATCACTCAGGTCAGAAAGCCCTAAAAATCATTTATTGATTGTTTTAATTAATAAATTGATGAATAATGGAGCAAATCCAAAATCATAGATCAATGGATTCTCAGCCAATTTCATTGAAATCAGTCAGATCTAAACCAGATTGACTAGATCTGACAAATCCTTTACTGAAGGAGGTGATCAAATCAGATCCAGAGTTGATCTTCAGCAGCCTTTAGGGGGAATTGTGCCCTCTCTCTCTCCTCCACACGTGTGGGCTCTCCTGGGAGCTCTGTGGACTGATGTGTCGGTCTATGGGTTGATGTGTAAGCTCAATCAAGCCCCGGATTGAGAAGTAGGCTTAGTTCAGCTTCAGATATGCATTTATTGACTCTCCATCAGCTGATTTGATCTGTCTCCTTGGGATTTGCGCCCCCCCTAGGCTGGATCTCCTGGTTTTTGTATAAATCAAAGCACAAGCAGCCTCTTCCAAGCTAGTTAGAACTGGTATTGAGGTGTTGTTGCTCTTGTATTGTATTGTTTATTATTCTGGAATAAAGAAGCTTTGGAGGCAAGATCTATGGTGTAATTCTCTTCATGTGTGGATGGTGATTGTCAAATGCTTATGAGGTATAATCTGTGTTATTTATCACTGCTTTTGTTGGTTAATTGTTGGCCTTGAAGGAGAGAGCTCCCTCCTGTTAGGGTAAGAGTTTATTCTAGTTTTATTTATTCTCTTACCGTTGCTTGTTTCAGATCTATTGGAGTTGTATGTATTTTAAGTTTAATTGCATGCTTTCTAATTATCACTTCCAGCAGCACCTATGTTTTAACCATCTGTTTGTGTAAGGATTTCTAAGTTGCAGGTGATATTGCTTGTAGAAGAGGTTGAGATGGTTTGCATCTTCCTCATCTTCAAGATCTTTTGAATGACATAGTCCCTCAGTGTTCCACCAAAGAAGACTCCAAATCCCAACATTCTCAGGCTTCCAACACTCTTTCTCTCTCTTGCTCCTTCAAAATCTTAATTTCTCTTCAAATTGGTTACTTTTAAATAATCTTGTTGCTTAGATCTGTCTCAAAAATAAAATTACATATAGATCTAGTTAGTAAGATCCTTTCTTAAGTTTAGATATCAGTTCCATTTTGCATATAAAGTCATATTTTAAGAGATCTAGCTGAAATTATCCTCTTTTTTGCAAGCATTTTAAAGAAAATTTGTAGCTTGCTTTTAAGGTAGTTTCCTTTGCTGTACTTTAAAGTTTCATATTATGCAGTAAAAGTGCACATCTCATTGGCTCCCCAAACAGCAAGCCAAGATCCCAAGGAAAGCTTGCTTTCCTTGGTTCCTTTTTTCCCAAAACTAGATTACCCCAACTTAACAAATTTTTACTTAGTTTTTTTTTGGTAACTAGTGTGGTGACCCAAAACACTTTTAAAGTGTGTTTGGGAACATTTTATTTTAATTTATCACTATTTTTTTAGCAGGTCTAACAAAAAAGAGAAGGATACTCTGCCCAATTTTCGACTCTTGGACGAACTGGAGCTTCCCGGAAGCTTCCCCCACCGCTGTGTTTTGATTTTAGCTTGTTACAAGCTTGTTGTAAGACTTTGGATCCCAAATAACAAGGAACAAAGTGCATCAATTTCAATTTGATGATATTGTAAATCACTACTAATAAAAAGGAAAGGTCCTTTCGAATAGGCTCTTTCAAGCCTATTCACCATCCCCCTTGGGGGGATTTGCGTCTGTGTCAATTTTTTACTTTTTTTTCATCTCTTTTAAATCTAGCGTAGTTATAATATGCAAGGTAGTATGCTTTGATTTATTATCATTTGGATATTCCATATCTAATGTTTCAGAGTAATGTTAATACTTACCCCACAACTTCCCGATTGACCCGAAAGAGGAAAGAGATGCATGGTAGGACTAATTAGAAAATTGGTATTGTGTATCTTTGTTTTCCTTTTCATCAATTGTTTCATTAGCTATAATAAAATTAACCCCTCCTTGATTCCCCAATTGAGATCCACTTGGATCGAAAGAGGTTCATGGAGGGTTTTCTTTTTAACAAGAACACCTATCTTAAAATTTACTAAAATTGACAAGACTCCGGTGTGTATGCTCTGCACTTGGCTGCGGTTCGTCCGATCAATCAAGCTACATCAAAAGCACTTGAGTGACTAGAATAATTAGGATTCACTCTCCCAAATTGACAAACCATTAGGTGAAAATCCAACACCTAGATCAAACCATTATGGTGGAAAAATACCCAAAGGAAGCATGAACTCCTGAAAAGTGACCTCAGGGCGCCGATCTCTGTTACACCTTTGGGTGCATTATGAACAATAGCCACAGAGACTCCATTCAGCCCACATATTCCTTGCGGGTAGCCATGATGGTTTAGTTTTGGACATACTCCAAGTACTCTCGGGTATATCTGGAGTCCCCCCTTTTCACCTAATTTTAATCAACTCATATTTCACATTAACTTAAAATGTACCAAGAGGAAATCACAAAACATTCACTCCAAGCACATGCAAGTACATTGATATTATTTTGACTCCATTTTAAGGCACTGGTTATTTTATTGCTATATATATATATATATTGTGTCTCAGCATTGTGCTTTCGTGCGCTCTTTTTGTATCTTGTCATCTATGGTTGTTTATGGTTAAATTTCAAACTCCTAAGTAACTCATTCAGTTTAACATCACCATACTAAATAATTTTTCCTTAGTAACATAATAGGGTCAACCCCCCTTGGCTTCATTAGGAGTTGAGCCTAAACGGAGGAGTCAAGAACAAGGTGACAACCTTGACTCAAGACTTGCCCCCAAGGACACAGCAAGTGGCTTGAAGATTTCTACCACGTGACCTAGGTGTGTGAAAGGCGGCAACACATTTTGGTGCCGTTGTAGGGGATAAATATTTTTATTCCCGAGTACGACTTTTTTTTTCTTCCTTTTTGTTTTTGCTTTGTTTGATGAATGCTTAGAGTAGATCTTTATTTTTCATCTGGCAACTCCACTGACTTTTTCCAGTTTTTAATTTTTACAAAGAAAAGCAAAATAATTTTTTTGTGAAAAGATTTATAAATGCTAATTTTTCTTTTTCACATGGTGACTCCATTGAAGGGATAAAAACTTGTTATGTGACTCCATGCTAAGTTTTGTTGTGTGTAGATGAGCCCATGCGACATGTTAAAACCTTTAAAGCTCATCGCTTGACAACTCCACCTTTTCAATACAAGGTTTAATGGTTATATCAAATGCATACTATTACTTTTTGATACGGATGAATTAAAGGAGAAATATGGTGCCCAGATAACTGGAATTTTTCAGCCTATCGATTTCTTAAACATCCTAGGTTTTCCTAACTCTTGTAATGGCGTGGGGGATGGATATAAATGGCTTCCAGTTTTTCATGGAAAGTATGGTGATTCGGCCATATGGCATGTCAAATCTTTCCTTCAGTTGATGGTTGAATTCAATATTCTTCATGAAGACAATATGATGGAAATGTTTGCTGGTACTTTTTGGGGTGAGGCCTGTTGTTGGTTCTATCATGGCCTTCCTAATAAATGTATAACTTATTTTCCAAGCTTCCTTTGGATGTTTTTAGAGCAGCGGCATGATGGTAGGGGTAGTATGAATGGTTTGAAAAAGTTCCTTGAAAAGATCTGTACCTTCTACCTATCTGGGACGGAGTATCGCATGGAAACATATGTTGGACCTTTTTCCATGATACAAAGTATCGAAGACTTGGAATCACTTCTTGAACATTTAAGTGAAGAGGAGGTCCATGATACTCCCATCAAAGAGTTTCCTCATAGTTATTCAAGAAAGGAAGTAATTAAGTAGCTTATTAAAGAATATAAGTTATCTCTAATTACACAGCAAGACTCTGAAGATGGGAACATCCACGACAATCATGTTGGAGAAATTCACAAGGAACCCATGATTGAACACATGAAGACTCTCCTCATGTCACCATAACTGAAAACATTGAAGATTTGATATTTTCTCAAGATTGTTGCAATGCTTGTCCAGAAATCCCTCATGAGGAAACCATTACAGAGATTAACACTTATGAAGAAGTTTATGATGTGTATGATGATACTCCTGCATGTTCATCACTTAGGGATGAAGTTTTGGAAAGTTTAAATTCTCATAATGTCTTTGAAACCAAAACTTTGAAGGATGATTATTATGACCAGGAGGAGGGTAGTTATATCTTAGGATGTGATACCAGCAATGAAGAGTCCCCCACATGTGACATGGATGGGAGTGATGACTATTGGAATTTCATAGATAATCCAACTTGTGAAAATCTTATGGAGAATCCCGTCCATGATATGTCCAACAAGGGGAGTGTCTATTTAGAAATTTGTGGAAGTCCAATTTACTATACTTCCACAGATGGAAGCACGGATCTGGAGACCTGGGAAAATCCTAGTATGGAAGAGGAGCATTCAGAACCTTCACATGGTCATTCAGAGTCATATCATGCAGAGACGCAAAAAGGTATCAGTAATGAAGACATTGAGAAACAGTGGTGTGAAAATTCAGATGTGATGCAGTCAGTGGAATATTAGTCTCAACGATCTTTTTCACATATAGAGGTTCCTTATGATTTGGAGATACTTGGGGCTTATGCAACGAGTTATCATTTGATAAGCCCCGATTATCAGTATGATGATGTAGTCAGTCTGCCTCATCGTGTCGATTGGTATATCAGTCCTATCCAATCATGGATAGAAGCAGCATGTGCGAGCACATACCATTTTGGGAAGCAATTTGGTGAAGTATTATATTCTTATGATCTCCCATCCATCCCGCCCATTTCGGGTCATCACGTAGGTTTTCATTTTCTAAATAAAGTATCCTTACTTTGGCTGGTAACCAAAGACAAGGAAATTTTTTTTATGTTAATAAAATGCTTAGGTGGTTACATTGGACTTCTGATTACACTTAACCCTTTTTATATCATGCTTAGAGTAGGAAAATAAGCTCCTTGAAAGAGAGCATTTACTTTCTGCATTTCTATTTTATACTTATCTATAATAAAACTTTGGTTCTTTTAGTTAGTTACATTTATTTTGTTTAAATAAATCAGCTTAATGGTTCATTTGGTTTTTTATAAAACTTGTGCTACTGAGGTTTTTCTTGTCAAGTTGAGATGTTTTTACAGGGTATATAAACCAGAGATTCTGGTTTTCTCGTATCCTCTCCTTGCCTTAAAGACTAGATCGAGCACACATCCCACAGTTGGAGCCAGAATGTTACCACCTAAGTGGTACTTAGTGGTTTTTTATCAAGTGAGCCTAGTGAACCGGACAAGGATAACTTGTTCGGACTTCAGAAGACCTTTGGAAGTACTTACGGGAAGTGCTTGTTGTACTATATGACATGTTCATACCCCATGGGGGGATTGTAATAAATGTTCTAGCATGATAGTGTCTGTAAAAGACTCAGTCTCTTAGACTTTATTTGTCAATCCAATCATCCCAGGGTGTTTTTTCCCTTGGTTATTATTGGTTGTTGAATAAATGACTAATAATTTTTGAGTTTTTCACTCCATACCTCCAAAGTTGGGGTGGTCGGCTTGGAATTTACGCCTATTGAGGTTATTAGAGTCTATGTGTCAATGTATAAACATGCTAGGCATCATGGTCGATTCATATGAACATGTCTAAGTCCCCCTAGGTTTTTTCAACTTTTCAATTTTTTAATTTTTTTGTGTTTTTTATTAAAATTTAGGCGTTCCAAAACTTAGGCTATTTTTAATAGTTTAATTGGAAAAATTGATTTTGTAATAAAAGTGGGCCAAATAATCAGTTTTAGTCATGTAGGTGCTCATTTTCAAGCTAAGAGCATCATGTAAACCCATGGACCCACTATTTCCTAGTTTTGAGTGTTTTTTCTTCACTTAAGTCAGAAAGCCCCAAAAAATCATTTATTGATTATTTTAATTAATAAATTGTTGAATAATGGAGCAAATCCAAAATCATAGATCAGTGGATTCTCAGCCGATTTGATTGAAATCAGTCAGAACTAAACCAGATTAACTAGATCTGACAAATCCTTGACTGAAGGAGGTGATCAAATCAGATCCAGAGTTGATCTTCAGCAGCCTTTAGGGGGAATTGTGCCCTCTCTCTCTCCTCCACACGTGTGGGCTCTCCTTAGAGCTCTGTGGACTGATGTGTCGGTTTATGGGTTGATGTGTCAGCTCAATCAAGCCCCTGATTGACAAGTAGGCTCAGTTCAACTTCAGATCTGCATTGATTGACTCTCCATCAGCTGATTTGATCTGTCTCCTTGGGATTTGTGCCCCCCCTGGGTTGGATCTCCTAGTTTTTGTATAAATCAAAGCACAAGCAGCCTCTTCCAAGCTATTTAGAACTGGGATTGAGGTGCTGTTGCTCTTGTATTGTATTGTTTACTATTCTAGAATAAATAAGCTTTGGAGGCAATATCTATGGTGTAATGCTCTTCATGTGTGGATGGTGATTGTCAAATGCTTATGAGGTATAATCTGTGTTATTTATCACTGCTTTTGCTGGTTAATTGTTGGCCTTGAAGGAGAGAGCTCCCTCCTGTTAGGGTAAGAGTTTATTCTAGTTTGATTTATGCTCTTACTGTTGCTTGTTTCAGATCTATTGGAGTTGTATGTATTTTAAGTTTAATTGCATGCTTTCCAATTATCTCTTCTAGCAGTACCTATGTTTTAACCATCTGTTTGTGCAAGGATTTCTAAGTTGTAGGTGATATCGCTTGTAGAAGAGGTTGAGCTAGTTTGCATATTCCTCATCTTCAAGATCTTCTGAATGACATAGTCCCCCGGTGTTCCACCAAAGAAGAATCCAAAGCCCAACATTCCCAGGCTTCCAATACTCTTTCTCTCTCTTCCTCCTTCAAAATCTTAATTTCTCTTCAAATTGGTTACTTTTAAAGAATCTTGTTGCTTAGATCTGTCTCACAAATAAAATTAAATATAGATCTAGTTAGTAATATCCTTTCTTAAGTTTAGATCTCAATTCTGTTTTGCATATAAAGTCATATTTTAAGAGATCTAGCTGAAATTATCCTCTTTTTTGCAAGCATTTTAAAGAAAATTTGTAGCTTGCTTTTAAGGTAGTTTCCTTTGCTATACTTTAAAGTTTCATATTTTGCAATAAAAGTGCACATCTCATTGGATTCCCAAACAGCAAGCCAAGATCCCAAGGAAATATTGCTTTCCTTGGTTCCCTTTTTTGCAAAACTAGATTACCCCAACTTAACAAATTTTTACTTAGTTTTCTTTTGGTAACTAGTGTGGTGACCCAAAACACTTTTAAAGTGTGTTTGGGCACATTCGATTTTAATTGCTCACTATTTTTTTAGCAGGTCTAACAAAATAGAGAAGGAGACTCTGCCCAATTTTCGACTCTTCGACGAACCAGAGCTTCCCGGAAGCTTCCCCCACCGCCGTGTTTTGATTTTAGCTTGTTACAAGCTTGTTGTAAGCCTTTGGATCCCAGATAAAAAGGACCAAAGTGAATCAATTTCAATTTGCTGATTTTTTAAATCACTACTAATAAAAAGGAAAGGTCCTTTCGAATAGGCTCTTTCGAGCCTATTCACCATCCCCCTTGGGGGGATTTGCGTCTGTGTCAATTTTTTACTTTTTGTTCATCTCTTTTCAATCTAGTGTAGTTCTAATATGCAGGGTAGTATAATTTGATTTATTATCATTTCGATATTCCATATCTGCTATTTCAAAGTAATCTTAATACTTACCCCACGACTTCCCGATTGACCCGAAAGGGGAAAGAGATGCGTGGTAGGACTAATTAGAAAACTAGTATTGTGTATCTTTGTTTTCCTTTTCATTAATTATTTCATCAGCTATAATAAAATTAACCCCTCCTTGATTCCCCGATTGATATCCAATTGGATCGAAAGAGGTTCCTGGAGGGTTTTCTTTTTGAGAACAACACTTATCTTTAAATTTACTAAAATTGACAAGACTCCGGTGTGTATGCTCTGCACTTGGCTACGGTTCATCCGATCAGTCAAGCTGCATCAAAAGCACTTGAGTGACTAGAATAATTAGGATTCACTCTCCCAAATTGACAAACCATCAGGTGAAAATCCAACACCTAGATCAAACCATTACGGTGGAAAAATACCCAAAGGAAGCATGAACTCCTGAAAAGTGACCTCGGGGCGTCGATCTCTGTTACACCTATGGGTGCATTATGAACAATAGCCTCAGAGACTCCATTCAGCCCACATATTCCTTGCGAGTAGCCGTGAAGGTTTAGTTTTGGACATACTCCAAGTACTCTTGGGTATATCTGGAGTCCCCGCCTTTCGCCTAATTTTAATCAACTCATATTTCACATTAACTTAAAACGTACCAAGAGGCAATCGCAAAACATTCACTCCAAGCACATGCAAGTACATTGATTATCTTTTGACTCCATTTTAAGGCACTAGTTATTTTGTTGCTATATATATGTATTGTGTCTCAGCATTGTGCTTTCGTGCACTCTTCTTGTATATTGTCATCTATGGTTGTTTATGGTTAAATTTCAAACTCCTAAGTAAATCATTCAGTTTAACATCACCATACTAAATAATTTTGCCTTAGTAACATAATAGGGTCAACCCCCCTTGGCTTCGTCAGGAGTTGAGCCTAAATAGAGGAGTCAAGAATAAGGTGACAACCTTGACTCGATACTTGCCCCCAAGGACACATTGAGTGGCTTGAATATTTTTGCCACGTGACCTAGGTGTGTGAAAGGCGGCAACAAGGCTATAAAAAGAGATCAGATGATCATGACCTTTAGGGGTCATTCTCTTGGCTGGTATATGAATTTTTCTGTGATTCCCGCTGGAGTTCCTAAAAAATCATTGGATCAGATCTGAATTGGATTGATCGAAGAATTCAAGAAAACTAAGTTTGAGTCGCAATGTATCACAAAATTAAAAGAAACTAAGCAATTTTTGACTGAGTCTGTTTGGGGCTTTGATCAAATATTTAAGACTCTTATGTTAAAGGTTAGTTTCCAGATGTAGGGTGTTTAACATAAATAATGGTTTATTGCAGCAATGCTACCGCATATCCGTGTTCCTTTGATGCAACAAAAGGTTGTATCCCAAAGTGAATCTCTTAAGCTTGCTATGAAGTTAGAAGCTTCACCGGTTGGAGAAACTGGAGAGAGAATGATGAAAATATAGTCGCGATTTACCAATCTAATGTTGCAATTATAAGATATCAAGAAAGGGAAATGAATTCAAGAAGAAGCCTGATGTACAAGATTTAGAATTGAAGTCCACCATAAAGATTCATGTCTAGCTTTCTTGAATTATCTTCCATCAGGAGCGCCGAACCCGATAAATTAACAAGGAATTCCTTAGTGCAGAATTTGCTAGACAAGAGGTGATTGGTCGGAGGAATGCTTGTATTTCTAGAAGATAGTAAGTGCACCTACTAGCTTATATTGTAAATTTTGTCGATATGTGGGTCAAGACAAGAAAGATTGCAGAGAATACCAGTTGCTGCAAGAAAAGATGGCTGACACATACCTGATAAAAAATGATGAACAAATACAAGTTAAGCAAGCTCAAGAATAATACCCTCAACTAAGTCGAGGGGTGATCCTTTTATGGGGAGAGGACAAAGATTTGGTCGCGGAAGGAGCCAAGTTATTTTTTATAATTGTGGACAACTGAGACATTTTTATAGAGATTGTGCTAATCCTACAACGACGTGTTCATCTTGTAAATCATTTGATCACATTATTGAGGAGTTTCCACATCTGATTGCTAAATGGTAGGTCAGAAACCTGAGAAACTAGAATCAACCTCATAACGTAAATCAAAATATTCAGAATATTTATGTCGAACCTCGAGAACCTAATATTGTTTTCGTAACAAGAGGAGGTGTTGCGACTAGAGGAGGTCAATATGCGCCATGCGTAAGTGTGAGGGCTTGACCAACGACACAAAAGAAAGTTTTGTTTGATGTCTAGAAAGAAAAGTGAGCCTTCTTTGATGCATAATATGATTTCATCGATGAAGATCAGGTGTCGACATCTATTGTTGTCCTAGTATTTGATGGTGGACCCATCCTGGAGATGCCTCAAATATTTAAACAGTTATTCCAAAGAAAGCTGATAGAGAAGGTAAGTAAGTTGAATAATTTCTTTAAAAGTTAGTTAGCACTTATAGAAGATAAGGATATTGTGGAAAAACTATCGACTTTAGTCGAAGAACCTCAACCAAGTGTGTGACCATAAATAAAAGTTAATCACTTTGGCAAAAGACCAAAAATTGGTCGTGAGTTAAGAATGAATACCTAGATAGGTGATTATGATATGGATTTTATCACACTGAACTTGGGGTCAGATGTTAATATTTTGATAAGGAAAACTTGGGAAAGCATGAGAAAACTGACACTAGTATGGTCTCATGTTCAATTGTGTTTAGCCAAACAATCGAAGGTCTTTTCTATTGGTCAATTGACACAAGTTCCTGTTGAAGTGGAGGGACTTTGAACCAATGCCGATTTTGAATTCATATACATTGTCGATGATACAAATCCGTATACCACACTTATGGGGATTGACTGGGATATTGACATTTAGAAAATTATTAATTTCAAAAAGAGAGTATTATCATTTGAAGATACAAAGCTATGGGTGGTCACCCCAATTGATCCTCTGGAAGGTCAGAGGTATGTTGAGCAAGTGAATAGTGAAGGACAAGAAGGAAACACCAGGTTCCACTAACCTAGGTTCAGATTCCTTGTTCGTCCAACAAATCCCAAGATATCATCTCAATGGAGTGTAACTTCGTCGACAACACCTACAAGGAAAGTGAGGTTTCACTTGAGATATCTATGGGGACTACTAGAACCAGGTTTCTAAAGTTAAGGAAGGATATTTCTTCATCTCAACATTGACAATCCATTCAAAACGAAATAGAGGGATGGAATATCATCGACACAACAGGAAACAAGGTCAATCCTTCAACACATTTACAACATACAAGAATATACCAAATCATCAACGCATGCATGATATATAAAACATACATATCTAAACCATATTTATTGTCAACATTCCATGGTATAAGTGCGAAAAAATCATAAACATTCAAGCACAATGCATGCATACATCAAATACATAGATATTTAACATGGAACCCCATATGGGAAAAAACTACAAAAGTGCTCTTCATCTGACATGAGTAATATTTGGAATGCTTTTGGTCTGTGCACATAGCTTGTAAACTTCTTTCAGAATCTTCTTTATAATGAATGGGTTTTCTTTGTCTTTCTCATGCTCTCATGCTTTCTTTCTTCTTTCTATCGAAATCACAAGCCATCAAAAGTCCATAAAAGTTATTTTTCCATCCATCCTCAGTTATTCCTCGTTTGCACGTAGCTTGGATCGACCCTATATACATCTTACAATTCTTGTTCCAAACATCGACTAGTTCTCAACTTACAATCGGCTGGTTGTTGTAACTACCGCAATATATCCCATCACAGTAATAAATGTGCTAACGACCCAACTTAAAATCATTCCCATTCCCAAAAATAGACTATTAGTATAAATTAACTCATCATTACATTTATTGTTTTCTCAGTACATGTCGAATTCCTGGATTTGACTTACTCTTCTCATTTTCCTGCCACTTCCTTGCTCGACTTGCGACCAGATTCTTCACAATTAAGAGTAAAACTGATATGCTCTCTCCTAGGGCCAATGAGCCCCTAAAACTGACCTATAGATCGTCTAGAGCCACTTTAAGCAGAATTTTATGTTGCATCACGTTTATCCTGAAACTCTTGGCAGATCTTCATCACCCCTTCTGCTTCTCTCTACACATCTTCTTTCACTTTCTGCATTTGTTTGACACATTCAGAACTGATATGTTCCGAAGTTTCTACTCCTATTTCTCTCATTGCCTATTGCACCCACTCATGGACCAAGTGGATGGTTCCTGTAACTTGCTCAGTTGCAGCCTGGAGTTCTACGACACATTCTGTTTGTCTTTGTTGTTGTGTCTGTAGTTATGAAACATATTGTTTTAACGTTTTGAAGTCAGCATCCTTGCTCATCTTCTGAATTGGTGGAAATTTTTTTAGCTCATTTCTTAGTTCTCTTAGATTCTATTATGCAGTATGAAGCTTCTCAGTAACTTGATCTTACTCCGCATCATCCATCAAGGCTTCCCACGACTAAGAATCTTGTGCATATGCTTTGGAAAAATGTTCCTTGGTGTCCTTAATCTTTTGCATATTTTCTGTTACTGCCTTATGTCGTGCTTCCAGTACCTTAGGGGGTGTACTAGGAGTCAACTTTGTTTTGATATATTCAACTCATTGGAGGAGGTCGACAGCTATCTCCCCAAGTAAAAAAGCTCTGGCCTCTGGGAGTATTTAAGCTATAATTTGTTATTTGGAGAAATCATGGCACACGAGCATAGAAACTTTTTCCAACCTTTTCCTGTCCTCCTACCATATCTGTGATTTCTTCTTTGTCTCTTTCACTTTGTTTTTGAGTGATGCGATAGTATTCTTTGAATGTTTGAGATGTTCAAACACTGCATGCTCTCTAGCCTTCAACTCATCTACTGCATCCTGCTAAATATTATGCAATAGATACATAGGAATTACAGAAAAATCAATACTTACATGACCAATGTCTTTGATCATGGAATTATGTTGTGGCATGCCCAAATCCAGTGCCTTAGAATTCACTTGAATCTTTCTATGTTGGGTGTCGAGGGTACCTCGACAGTTCGATCCTCCGAAGGACTAGCTTCTTCATGTGTCTTAGTCTGGAATGGTTCCTACTCGACCGCTACTCTAACTTCTTTTACTACGACACAAAGACTTTGCAGTAAGTCTTTAATGCATCCTACTAGGTTGGTTTTCCTCTCATCAATCCTCTTAGAAGTCTCATTGGAAACTTCCAACATTTGCTCAACAATGAGATATGAGTCATCATTGGTAAGGCCACCAACTCCAACTGTTTTATCGGCCTTCCATTTCTTTCAACTCTTTTTCGATTCTTCATATCTTTTGTGCTTGTCACCCAATTCTAGATCCGTCAGGTTCATGTTGGATTCCTATTTGCTTTCATAGGGAGAGCTTCATGGGATTTATTCTCCTTGTGTATATCCTCTCTGATTTCTCGATGTTCCATTATGTCACAGGTCAATCTCGACAGATAGTTGATCATCTACTACAGGTTGTCTCCACTCTTCACGTTAGTCCCAAACAATTATCTCAATGTATTCATATGTTAGCCAAAACTCAACAGCTAATCATTGGTTCTCGGGGTCTTGTCGAGGATGTAGATAGATGTGGTGATACCCAACTGAAATATGATAATATTACGAAACTGATGGACAGTCTCCGTAGCAATCCTTGCTTGATTCCCAACATGATACCTTAGTGCATCACCATGTAAGTAAAACTGAACATTATTGTCCTTCTATCGGCATGGATTGTCAATCTCATACCATAGGTTCTGGTATTGCATCCCTCGACATGACACAGGAATTTCCACCCCCTGTTATTTCGACGGGTCAGCCCATGTGACAAATGATATCAAAATAAACAGCCATGAATAGGTAAAAGGAGTACCTTTCTCGTGAGCATCTGTGGCATATGCTAACAACTCGTTCAACATATAATTCGATTGTTTCATTTGAAGACCCGCAACACACTATTCTGCTGCAGCAATGGTTATGACAGTACATTAGTTCGGTTGCATCTTCCTGAGTAGCTTGCTCGATAATACTTTCATTGAGAATTGAACAACAATTTCATTGATAGAGGAAATGGAGAATCCTCTCTTATCTCTGGTTAGGTTGTATTTTTCCTTCATTCGGTTTACTAGGCATGGGTCCTACTCCTTTCTAACGAAGAATGGTGATGGGTTGACCCTTGAAAAAGCCAGTCCATTGATTGAAGTTATCAGGTCGATGTCCACTGAAATTCATCAATCCAACTAGAGGAAACCTCCATGAAAAAAAACCATCAATTACTTCACACACGTATTGAATTCTACCATGCAACCAAAATGGGGTATGTGCATCAACGACAATATGTACGACTTATCTAGTCTTCGTGCCCACTCCATTGGAACAAGGTGAATAGGTCAATCTTCATTTTTTTCGCATAGACATCATGTACTGCGACATGGAAAATTAAGGAAAATTCTACAAATCGTGGTCTACGAATCCCATCTTCCTCATATTCGACAGAATGTCTGCCGTAACATGGATGCCTTCGGGATGGATGGCTTGACCAGCAGATACTTGTCATTATTGATAATAATTACACTCAGAGCATCATATTTCCTTGGGGGAATGTATCCAAGGTACAATATCGTCGACTTAGATCCTGATGCTTCGGCATCATGGGTAGCCTTGAATACTTGTTGATGAACATTTCCACGACCAGTTCAATTCTTTCTTGATGAGATGACCAGTACTGGTCATGATATAACCTATGGAGGTTCTTAAACAATGGAGGGATCATCCATGTTGGATTCTTGAATGGTGCTATTAATTGATACAATGATTACCATAATCAATCAAATGGATTTGGCTTCAATGGAGTTGCAGACAAATAGCTCGAATCAAGAACTAATCAATGGGTTACAAATGAATGTGTAAAATTTTGTGAAGATGTCATAAGTTTACGCATTCAGGAAGTCATTCATTTGCGTGGGTATAAAATAAATGGAGAAGGTGGCATTATATTCTCTCACATGGGAGCCATCTTTCCCATCATTCCAATAAACTGCCACTCGAACCATAACTTCACTAATTATGACAGGAGGTAATTATAATGCATTAATGGCAAATGTGACTAAAAAACATGCCGCTTAGCTTAACTTCCTGCCAAGTGTCACTTTCAACATAAGTTCCTCTTTCGACAAACATTCCTCTTTCGACAGACGTATAATTTGCGGAAACATTTCTCTTGCAAGAAAATCTTTACATTCAAAACTTGCGACAAAATTAAAACTTGCAACAAAAGCTGTAATTTTTTATTTTAGTTTAGAGAAAACGATAAAAAGAAGAAATAAACCATGACAGCATGAGAAATACAGAGAAAACCCATTCATTGTGAAGAATATTTTGAGAGATTCTTGCAAGTTGTGTGCGTAGACCAAAAGAGTTCCAAATATTACTCATGCTAGATGAAAAGCGCTTTTGTGGTTTTTTTCCGTATGGGTTTCCAAATTAAATATATGTGTATTTTATGTTTGTATGCATTGTGTTTGAATAGTTATGAGTTTTTCGCACTTATACTGTGGAATGTCAACAATAACTATGGTTTAGATGTGTATGCTTTATATATCATGCATGCATCGGCGGTTCTGTATTTTCTTGTAAGTTGTGAATGTGTTGAAGGATTGAAATTCTTTCTTGCTGTGTGGAATGTAATCCATCCCTCTGCTTTGGTTGAATGTCTTCTTAATGTTGAGATGAGGAAATCCCCTTCCTTAACTGCAGACACCTGGTTATGGCAGTCTTCATAGATATCTCGGGTGAGACCTCACTTCCCTCGCAGGTGTTGCCAATAGGGTTACACTCCGTGGGGCCGATATCTTGGGATTTGTTGGATGGGCAAGGAATTTGAACCTGGTTCAGTGGATTCGATGCCAACATTCAGCATGTTATCTCCCAAGCTCACTTGCACCAGAGATTTGAAATTCTTCACACCATAAGGAATTTCTCCAATCAAACTATTGGACCATAGACATAGAAAAGCCAATTCCCCAAACTTGAAAACTTGAGTTGGTAAGCTACCAATAAGATTATTCTTAGACACATCAAGGACCTTTAGTCTACTATAACTTCCTATCTCTAGAGGAACTCTACTCTCAAATGCATTATTAAAGAGTTGTAGTAATTTCAAAGATGTTAAAATTTTAAATTCTATTGAGATGGTGCCTGTAAGTTGGTTGATGGAGATATCTAAATCTGTTAAACTACTTAGCTGACCCAATTCTTGGCAAATATTCCCAGTAAGTTTGTTATCACTACCACCTAGAGAGCGGGATCATGATCTGGTCACAGCAAATAATGTGGTGCATACAAGTTTTTTGCATTCAATTGACAATGAACCCATTACGTTTGTGAGAGATATTGGCCAAATAAGTAAAGAAACGAAGGATCTTTATATGGCATGAAGTTTTCTTGAAAAAGTATTTTGTTAAGGAACTCTCCTTTGCTTTTTTTAATGGTGTTCAACAACCCAACAATCAAACAAACATATGCACTGGAAAGTCTCTCATTTCTGAAATCTTTTGCAGAGATTTACAAAACTTGACAATAATAGCAAGTATAACATGGAAGTAGGAATCCAATCGAAGAACAAAAAGGTATGTCAATAATCTCCTCCCAAACACTATTTCACGAGTTACGAGTTTACAACCATAATGTCGAGCCTTTCCTTCCAAATAAACAACACCTTCGAGTTTAAGCGGTTATGCTGGGCAGCTAGCCAAACATAGTGTGGAAGGATATGACAAAGCTATTGTAATTTGTGTGTACAGATAGGAGCGTCTTAGGCGGTAAGGCATTGGTGAGGCAACGTAGATATATTAATTTGTGTGTGCAACTAGGAGCGTCTTTGGTGGTAAGGATTTGGTGAGGCATCGCAGATTTTTTTTTCCCCTAAAAAAACGATATTCTTTATTTAAAATATCATTATAGTAGTGGTTCAAAAGAGAGCCATACAAAAATAGTCCACAGGGAATAGACAAGTCCGACGCATGGAAATAAGATGTCCCAGCAGGAAAAAACAACGGAGGTAGATGTGCTACATAGAGCAATCCAGGCAACTACCAGAAAAAAAGGGATCATGGACTCCTCATCAAAAACCAAGCATCACCGAGGTAGTCAACATTCAGCGAGATTATCTAGCATGTACGTTCATGCTGGATAAGCTAGCTAGAGTGGGTCCCTTCGGGTCCAAGGAGTCGCCATTGACGAATTTTTCTTAAACTTTTCGGCTTCCGGCTGCCCTGTCACCCATCATTCGTCATCCTGATACCGCCGCTGCACACCGCCCATGACTTAAAGTCTTGCATTAATGTTTGTCCACCAACCTAATAATTTTCAAACCATGACATATCCCTCTTCCTCTTTCCTGTATCAGTTTTCAAACCACCATCAATCTGACTCCCGTTTTTCGATCCCTGGTGTGGAAAGCTTCAAATCGCTCAACCTGAGCGTTTTCAAACCGCAACATATCCCGCTTCCCCGTTCCTGGATCAGTTTTCAAACCACCATCAATACAGCTCCCCTGTTCCAATCCCTAGTGTGGAAATCTTCAAATCAAATAAGCTGGTGTGGGTTGCACCTGTTCCTGGATCCCTGCTGTGGAAAGTTGTTGATACCCATAAGTTGGTCTGGGTTGCATATGTTGGTGATGGAGCTCAGACATTAATAACTAGATGCCACAATATGTAAGGTACCATTTCAAAAGTAGCAATCTAAGCTTATGAGTTCAACTATGTTTTCATGAATACTAAGTTAAATGTAGCGCTAAGGTTATGTTCTTTATAAGTTGAGTGATTTCCTACATGATGTCGTGCATTACAATCTATAGCTTGCATAGGGAATTTTTATAAACATGAATTATAATGAAAGCTTCAATCCATTTCCAATCATTTATTTCAATACATCTTCATTTTAAGAGTTTGATTCATGTACTGTTAAGATATTGATGTACTATTAAGATTTGGACGCCTAAACCCTGAGCATTACAACTATCATGAAAGAAATTACCTATTTTACCGGAGCAAGAACCGTACCTATGACCAACAGATCTATAGTAATTCATTTCATTTCCCTGATTTCAATTTTAAATTTTAAACTAAGAGCTAAAATACCTATAATTGAAGCTTATGTTATTGAGAGCGAACATTTCTCTAGGTGTTGCACAGATGAGTGACAAAAATACATTGAAATCATTTTTCTTAATGAAGAGGGTTTGAAATCTAGTGAAATCACTTTCTTAAAGGGAGGAGGGTTTGAAATCCATTGAAATCACTTTTTAATTCCATCATCTAGAACATTGGAAGCCCTGAAAAGAACAAAACCTAACCAACACTCATTGCAAGGCTAATGAAAATAATAGAAATGACTGGAACTAAATGAAGGACTAGGGTTGCATGTCATATGAAACTAATAGAAATGACTGAAGCTAAAGATATTCTGCAAATAAAAATTACCTATAATTGATGCTTGTGATATTGAGAAAACATTTCTTTGTGTGTGTTGCGAAGCTGAGTAGCAAAATAGTACCAACCTTAGATTCAACACACATGGAGTATCTACAAATACATCGAAATTGTTAGATTTTTATCATTAAAGCTAGCATTATGATCTTAGGATCTTAATTGAGAGAATAACATGCACAAAAATAAAACACAAGAGACAAGAGACAGAAAGATTTTCCTTGGGGAAACGATAAAGGAGAAAACCTCGCAACTTCCTCAGAGATAGAATTAGCACCAAAAGTAAAACCCGAAAACATAAAGATGATCTCTTGACAGTAGCAGTCTCTCTCTTGTCCCAGCAACTTCTCCTCTCACTCATGCCCCCCAATGAGTGAGTGTGTGTGTGTGTCCTAAATAGAGAGACTCACTCTCTATTTATATTCTTCCGTTCACTTGGAACCCACTCCATCATGTCGACCTCTCTTAACAATTACTTACTAGAGCTGACATCTCTAGGAGTGTCTAATAACCCTAGTGCCCCACAACTTGTGGGGACTTTGCCTCCTCTGACCAACAAGGAGGTTTATCCTTAACACAATGGTGGGGACTATTTCCCCAACTTACAATGACTCATCTAGGGTCGACTTCACTAGGATAGTATAATAACCCTATGGCCTCACAACTGCAGGGACTTTAACCCTTAACCAATAGGAGGGTTACCCACAATGACTTGACACGACTTTTTTACATTATAGAAACTTCCCGGAATAAACATCGAGGTATGAAATGACTCAAGTACATTACAAATACATCTTGGAATAAACATCGGGTTACAATACATAAGAAATACAGATGAATACATTCTGAAGTTACCAATACATCAACACTCCCTCTTAATTAGGAAGGTATTCTCTTAACACAATTTATCGACACAAGTATTCTTCTCTGTATAATCTAGATCATCCTTGAATTCTCATCATCTTCATATTCAAGTCATCTTCATCTATATCTGGATCATCACTTGATCTGAATCATCATCACTCGATCTGGATCACCATCACTGGATATGGATCATCACTGGATCTGGATCATCATCACTGGATCTGGATCATCATCACTGAACCTGGATCATCACTGGATTCAGATCATCACTCGATCTGGATCATTCTTGCTGGATCATCACTAGATCTATATCCTCACTCGATCTAAATCAGTACCACAGGTGCTATCTCATGATTCTTCTCGTCACAGGAATTTCTACAGAGCCAGCCCTTTTTCATGCTGGTTGTAGGCTTAGCCTCCATGTAGGTCTTCTTCAGCACTTATATTTGACACCAAGTCATAATAGCCCGTCTAGCACTTACATCTGACCTACTCATCAGAAAGGCACGCCCAACACTCACATCTGATCATGTAGGAATCAATCCTACAATCACATCAGAAAGGCCCAGCACTCACATTCACCAGCATCATAGGACACAACTACTATCATCTGTGAAAAAGCTCAGCACTTACAACCACCATCATGATAGGACACAACTATTATCATCTGTGGAAGGGCACAGCACTCACATCCACTAGCATGGTAGGACACACCTACTACCATCTGTGGAAAGGCACAACACTTACAATCACTAGCATGGTAGGACACACCTACTACCATCTGTGAAAAGACGCAGCACTCACATCCACTAGCATGGTAGGACACACCTACTATCATCTGTGAAAAGACGCAGCACTCACATCCACTAGCATGATAGGTCACACCTACTATCATCTATGGAAAGGCCAGCACTCACATCCACCAGCATGATAGGACACACCTACTATCATCTGTGGAAAGGCTATGCACTTACAACTGATCATGTGGGAACACATCCCTCAGTCACATCAGAATGGCTCTCAGTCCCAGACTGAGGGTTCCTGGTACCTCACCAAGTAGCTCCATTCCAATAATGGCAGTAGCCCTTATATCTGACACCAAGTCATAATGGCCAGTACTCACATCTGACATGGAAGGAACCTAATCCTTTAGCCATGACAAAATGGCTCAGCCCTTACATCTGATAAAGTGGGAACACATCCCTCTATCACATCAGAATGGCCATGCACTCATATTTGATCATGTGAGAACACATCTCACAGTCATATCAGAATGGCCCTTAGTCCCAGACCAAGTATTCCTAGTACCTCACCAGGAAGCTCCATTTCAAGAATGGCAATATCCCTTATATCTGATCATGTAGGAACCAATCCTACAGTCATATCATAATGGCTATGGGCCTCAACATTTTCCCTTGGAGGAAACCTCGATCTGGAGAACACCAAGCTTCTCCCTGAAGTACTCAAACTTCACCCTAGCCAATGGATTCATCAACACATCAGCTATCTATTCCTCCATCGCAACATACTGGAGCTTCACTACTCCCCTCTGCACCATATCCCTGATATAGTGATACTTGATCTCGATATGCTTCGACTTGTCATGGAACACTGGATTCTCTAACAACTTCACACAACTCTAGTTGTCACAATGTATACAAGTAGCATCCAACTGGAGATCAAATAAATCAAACAATAGCTTCCTCAGTCATACTACCTCACAACTAGCTGAACAAGCTACGACATACTCTGCTTCAGCTGTACTCAGTGCCACACAGGATTGCTTCCTGCTAAATCAAGAGATCACACTTGATCCCATACTAAAGTACCACCTTGAAGTGCTCTTCTTGTCAATGGTACTGCCTTCCCAATACGAATCCACATAACCTTCCAGGTTAATCTTCTGATTCACCTCATACTTGAGCCCATAATCAACTATACCCCTTAGGTACCTCAGAATATGCTTTGCAGCAATCAAGTGAACATGTCTCAATGTGTTCATAGCAAAGCAAATATCTGATCTCGTATTTGTCAGGTACATCAATTGACAATACATTGTGGCATCAACCATCTCTGATGAAGCATCACTCAATAGCTTCATGTTCGATTCCATAGGTGTGGCCATGGCCTTGTAGTCCATCATCCCGAACCTCTTCAAGATCTCTATTGCATACTTCCCCTGTCCAAGAAATATTCCATCCGCATTCTGCCACACCTTCATGCCTAGAAAAATAGTACATCGACACATAACAGGAGCATCACTGGTCTTCGGCCTTCAACCTTGAAGCAAAGGTTCGAATCCACTTTACTCTCAGTAAATCCTAGAGTCATCAGTAATCTATCCATCCTGTCGTATCATGTTGAACCTCAGGATCTTCTGCAGCCACTCCCTCTGAACCATCATACTCCCTCTATCTTATGTACTCTATGCACTGAAATGTTCTGTACTGGAGTGACAAGTAGCTTCCTCTGCTACTAATATTCTATGTATCCATCTAGGGTCTCTGGATACCAAGATCCTCTATCTTGAACTTTTTCAGAAGTTCATCTCGCACCCATCTGTGAGCTTGTCGTCCTCTATAGAATTTCATCTTCAACCTTGTAGCAAAGGTTAAGATCTTCATCAAGCTCATCATGTATGTGTTTCAACTTCCACTGGCTGCAAATGTCTCTTCGTAGTCTATGCCTTCTTTTTGTGAGAAGCCTTGTGCTACGAATCTTGTCTTGTATCCCACGATGTTTCCATCTACTACATGATGGAGCTACAAACTTCCCTTCACATATCGATACTGCATCCTAGACATCATTCTTCTTGAACTGGTCTTCCATTTATTCTTGGTTACTTCTTCATGGCTGGAAGGTTCTGCATCAATGATGTCGTTGTATTCGTTATATTATTCTTCATTTTGAAATGTCATCACTTGTTCTTCGGAACAAGTCTCATCCTTGTTTTCTTGTAGGCGATTATATGTGCGATATTTCCTACAAGTCAAATACAATTGTATGGTTAGAAACATTTCATAAGAAATATTCATACTGGAAAATTCTTATGCATAAATATATGATCATGCAACTACTTTATACAATACAACATTCATCCATGTCTCACGGAAACTTTTCTAGATGCCTTCCATCTTCACTAGGACAACATTGAGATTGTGCACTAATCCAATATGTCAGCAACGAGGTTTCATTCTAGTAGCAATGGAGAGTTGTATAGCACCATGAGATACTTACCCATCACATGCATATTAGTAGTATATTGTCATTAATGCAAACATTCTATCATGCATAATACATTAACTGAATATAAACAAATGCATAAAAAAACAATATCATGAAATGACAATTGAATACTTATCTTTATTTTTTTCGTGGGTAGACTCCTTCTTGAGCCTTCAGCTTCGTCATCTTCTTTATTCATAATAGCATCGTTTCTTATCCAAATGCTGAGATGGATAAGAGGTTCTTCAAGAGTTGAGATCTTCATATTCCTCATTGGTTGAGGGATCTTCTTTGGATGGTGAGAGCTTGATCTTTAGTTGCTCCCATCTTCTCTTCTCTTATTATGAGTCAAGCTTCTTCTTCTTCCTAGAGTCTGGTGAAAGTAATCACTTCCTTCTGGCACACATTCCTCAAATGAATGAATCCCATGATCCTGGGAGGCCATTCAAGGTGGCTATCACCACTTCTGCATTCTTCACTTCGTCAACTATTTTCTTAAGTTCATCTTCCGATGTATGTTCTTTCCTTCAAATAGCTTGGTCAAGGAATCAAACATCTCTTTTGGTGTCTTTATACACTTATGGTACAAGGTGATCCATGATTGAATCAACAATGATCTTCTTGGCCTTGACCAAGTTCTTCTGGTGTAAGGCTTTTAGCCTCATCTCCCTCTGGAACTGGAACCTCTCTTCTTATGTAGGTGTCCAATGCATTTTATTCAGAGAGATCAAATACTTACATGCTTGGAAGTTGTCAACTCACCAAGCTTATCATCAAGCTGATGTGATAGATCACTTTGAAATGAGAACCTCAAATGCAAATAGCAAAACATTAGATCTTACCATATTGAGGTGCCCGTCCTGGTTTTGGAGCTAGTTGATCTAGGGTTTGTCATAGAAACCCTAATTTTCAAAACTTAGAATATTTCAGATCTGATTGGATAGAAATATAGATATCTTCAAATTGAGCTGTCCAATGTACTCCTTTTCTGAAAACAGTGGAGGGAAGCTCCTGGAATAGGAAGCCTTAGTTATCCAATTTCTTCTGCAGAAATGCCTGTTACTGTTTCTGTGGTATCTCAGAAATTACTAATACGATGTGTTTGAAACTTTGTACTGAGGTAACCACACATGTACCTGTTCCAACACCATAGGTTTCATTAGAATTGGTTTCACCAATTGGGACTTATGGTCATTGTCCCAAGGTGACCTGTTACAGGATTTTTCAGAACATTGAAGTTTTACGGACTGCCATGTGTCACTGGTTCATCTTCTAAGTCTGAAAATTAGACCACAGAAAGTACACTCCGTACCCTTTCTGGAACATCTTCATAAATATCATTTGGACCTATGTATCTGTCCAAATGAAGTCTCCCTAGGTGTCCTGTTTAGGGATGAATTTTGGAAGAGGTTGGAACACTAAATTGGAGGGATCATATCTCCCAGCCTATAGCGAATATGAGGCTGAATTTTGGACACAATGTAAATCAATATTTTATCTTCGGCCTCTACAATTTTTCGCTCCTAATCCTTCTCCAATATCAGGATATAGTGAATGTACCAAAACGTAGCAGTTTTAGTATTTAGGGTTTTTCTAGCTTGGGGTCAAACTAGGGTTTGAATTTCCCAGAGTTTTACCAAACCAAAAATCTTGATCCAGGTCTCTAAACTTTGATTTTGATGAGGAGAACAATCCTATGCTGGGATCACTCAAAAATTCCTCTTCTACAAGAAGCCCTATTTTTCTGCACCAAAACTAAAAATGCTCAAAATCGAATTCCGCTTCGACAAAAAGATGCTCCCTTCAATGGAGAGTCAGCCTAGCATACTTTTGCTAATAGATTGTGGAGGGAGACCCAAAAAGTAAGAATCCCTATCTTCTGTAGCTGCATAATGTCTTCTTTTCAGGTTAGCTCTGATACCATGTTAGATTTTTATCATTCAAGCTAGCATTATGATCTTAGGATCTTAACTAAGAGAATAACATGCACAACAATAAAACACAAGAGACAAGAGACACAAAGATTTTCCTCAGGGAAACCATAAAGGAGAAAACCCCGCAACTTCCTTAGAGATAGAATCAACACCAAAATTAAAACCCAAAAACACAAAGATGATCTCCTAACATTAGCAGTCTCTCTCTTGTCCCAACAATTTCTCCTCTCACTCATGCGCCCCAATGAGTGAGTGTGTGTGTGTGTCCTAAATAGAGAGACTCACTCTCTATTTATATTCTTCCGTTCACTTGGAACCCACTCCATCATGTCGGCCTGACTTAACAATTACTTACTAGAGTCGACATCTCTAGGAGTGTCTAATAACCCTAGTTCCCCACAACTTGTGGGGACTTTGCCTCCTTCGACCAACAAGGAGGTTTATCCTTAACACAATGGTGCGGACTATTGCCCTGACTTACAATGACTCATTTAGGGTCGAATTCACTAGAATAGTCTAATAACCCTACGGCCCCACAACTGCGGGGACTTTAACCCTTGACCAATAGGAGGGTTATCCACAATGACTTGACATGACTTGTTTACATTATAGAAACTTCCTGGAATAAACATCGAGGTATGACATGACTCAAGTACATTACAAACACATATTGGAATAAACATCGGGTTACAATACATAAGAAATACAGATGAATACATTCCGAAGTTACCAATACATCAACAGAATTATCAGATGAAAACAAAAAAAAGAAATATTTCCTGGAAAGCTCAGATCAAAACAAAACAGAGCCGTCATTTGCAATGCTCTAGAAATGAACAACATCAAATGTGATTGCTGAAATGTATCTGGTATGGGATTTTAGGTCTTTGGAGAACAGAGTAAAGATTCATCTCTTCCGTAAAATGTATGTTTTTAGGGTTGTATGCTGTATGAAACAACAGGGAGTAAACATTGACAAAAGGGCCATTTCTGAAACACTCTCCCTTCTAACAGAGGAAGTGTTTGATAACTTCCAATGCCTTCCAAATGATTTTAGAAAAATAAAGGATCCTTCAATCCTGACCGAGGGAAGGGTAATGAGGGACTGAAATTAATGCCTTCCCATCCTTTCTTCCCATAAGGATTCCCATGCCAACTTCCAAATCTGCCAAGTTCGTAGATGTGCAAGAACACTAGATTTTTTTTTAATATGGCATTACACCTGGCAATTGCATTTCTTGAAAAATCTTCAACACCTCTTTGCAATGTCCATTTTGTGTAAATACTGAAATAATGGCATTCCATGCCATCGCATTTCTTTGAATCATGCCATTGAAGAGTTCCATGGCCTCATGAACAAACTCATTCTGTAGAAGAGGCTTTGAAACCCATCTGCAGAGGCTTTGGGGCCTTGAACCCATTCTGTATTTATAAGTGAAGTAATCCTTATATTACCTAAAATATTTTAACAACTTTTTACACCATTGATATGAATTTTCTCTTTCACTGATTGCAGATCCTTGTTTTCCCCTTTCAGATGGGTTCGAAATGGCACCAACTTCTAGCTCTTGAGGTGCAGGATCCTAAAAACAAAAGTTTTCTTCTTCTGATTTGAAATGGAATATGGTTGGAGGTAATTATGTTTTATGGATCAAATTATCCAAAGTTAAAGAGCTAGTTACTGAGGAGTGCAAAAACCCATTGTATACAACAAAATTTCAAAAAAGTTACAGCAGTAAAACAGAAAAAGAAAAAGAAAATGATAGAAATCATATGTGTAGAATTGACAGCACCTTAGAATATACAATGTGAGTTTTTCTTTGTTGTTCTTGGTTCTTGGAAACTAGTTGAGATAAAATTAGTTGCATCATGAACAATTTATGCTTTAATCTATTGTGAATTCTGAAGTGTTAATATCTTGTTGTTGCTTGTAGATTTTGGTGAACGTATGGGCCAGATGACCACTGAGAGATTGAAAAACAACATGTTGATATATCCAAAGTGCCTACACATGGTAAGCATGCTGGAAAAGAAACAAAGGGGGCCATTGAGTCATACCATTCACACTTGAAAAGGGTATTTTTAAGGTCAATACGATCAGCTTCCCATCATCGAGTAGATTGGTTGGTGCATCGATTGATAACAGTGGCCCACATTTTTTATTGGTGGCATGAATGCGGAAAGGAACATGGTTTCCACAGAAATTATAGAGTGGAGAAAATAGAAGCTCAGGCCTTGCTAAGAGCACAATCTATTCCAGATGACAACGTTACACTCCACCACTCAGATTCTTCGATGGCAAGGGTGCAAAGCCAACATGATGATATGAAAAGATATATGGTATGGAAATTAGGTTCAAAATTTGCTATGTACGATTGCAACTGGGAAAAAAATGGATATTTGTGCAAACATGTCATTAAGATTACCATGATTAGGGACAAAAATAGGTTGGAACAAGAAGAGCTAGAAATAAGAATCGATGAAACAACTTCATATCAGGTTATTTGAGTATTTCATAATGCATATTTAGATCTTAAATAGTGGTTGTTGTGGCCTAATATGTTGCAATGTTTTGTTACCAGATCACTGAAAACGATGGTTTTGGAATTACAAATGACTTGGATATTCCTGTCATGGTAGTCATTTCATAACTTGGTTCATTTTATAGTTTTCTATTACTCTTTTACTATTGACGTGAATTTTTCTTTATTTGTTTTCATGTATATAATAATGTTAATGGTTCGATGGCTACTTCTAACAATGTAAATTGAAGTCATGATCAAGGAAGCGTATCGCAACGTATTCGAGACATTTTTGAGTCGATTATGCAGTTACCTGGTGAAGAATCACATCTCCACTTCCTAGAGAAACACATGGAATATGTTTCCAATGAGTTCAAAGCAACATTGGTATCAAGTAGTTTAGGGTTGGACCATCCTACTGCTCCATATTTTCAACAAGTAGAAGATGGATTTGGGCATACCCTACAACGTCAAAAATATTTCTTGGAAAGGATGGTCACTCATAAGCGCTCTTACACATCATCTAGTTCTGCATATGTTCCTCCCCCAACACATGGGAATAAAAAGAGACAAACATTTGATGATCTCCTCGATAGAGCTTCCAAGCGAGACACTAAAAGAAATCCAAATAAGTGAAGGTGAGAATTACAAATATGAAAATTTGGTTATTCTAAAATATTTAATCTTGAAACATGCATGATTTAGAATTCCATCACTATGCAAAGACTTTAATGCTTTTATGGTTTGTAATTCTAGATAAAATGAATAAAAGTTATGCTCATTTCCATATTTCCTTGCATCTTTTTCAGGTGGCTTTGAAGCTTGGATATCAGAGCATGAAGAGCATTGGCATGACTAAAGGAATAAGTTGTAGCATTGAAAATGAGTTGCAGTTTGCCAAAGATAAGAGAACGTCACTTATTACACAAGTTGTTTTGGACAAGACAATTTTAGAAAATGTGTATAAATTGATAACACTGTCAAGAGGACAAAACACTTTCTTGAGCTCAATGCAATCAAGTGTTAGATCAGATCTAAATTCCAAATGTGTATAGAGTGTATGCCTCAAGCAGGTCAAATGGAATTTATTCCTTGATTGCAAAATACAATGTTTTCAATAACTCAATGTCAATGCATAACCACCATTTACGTATCAATTTCCAGCCAATCAAAAAGAGGTTATGGAAGTCCTCAAACATAACTTCCAGTTTACAATTCAATAGACATCAAGTTGTTTAATTTTTTTTATTTTTTTTTTATTTTTTTTGATATTTTTGCAAATCCCTTGAACCTTGTTGGTCCAATGGGGAAATCATCTCCATTGGAAGAGTTTCAAGAATATCTATTCATATATGCAATAAACATCTCCAAGGACAATTTTGTAAATGGTATCCTTAGTGTGCTTTCTCTTTTTTCTATCCTGATTCTGACTATGGATATGAGAAATTGTTTTCCTATTATGTTCACCCATTACTTTTTCAATTATTTTACAGTATTTTCTATAATAGTCTTTTATCTGAAGAAGCCGCCACCTGCCAGTGCATACATTTTGAAAGACATATAATTTTCAGTGTTAATCTATTATTTAGAAATTTCTCTTCTACTACATTTAGATGATTTTTTGTTCTAATTTATTTGAGACATGAAAAGGCACCCAATACACACAACCCATAAAATATTTTTGATACTTTTTCATATTGTTAGCGTTTCAGATATGAAAGGCTTGCCAATGCATATATTATGGGGTACTTTTCTCAGTTTAAGTTTTGAATCTGATCTGGTTTGGTTTTATTTATCTAATTTATTTCTGGATATAAAAAGGCTATCGATTCATTCAATCTTATTATATTTCAAAACTTTTCTGATTATTTTAGCTTAATTCAACAGTTTTCAAAAATTAAATGTCTTCTATGTTTGTAATATCTGAAAAATGTCTTCTATGCTTCAAAGTTCAGATATCTCAAAAAGTCGCAAAGGCGCCTATTATTGTTGTGTAAGCTCATGTATGTTATTTCCCTGAAATACATTCCCAATATGATCTCGCAGTTATTTGGAAAAGCTAGTTTATTGTTTTTCAATTTATTTTTGAAAATGAAGTCCCACTTCATTTATAGTTATTTTTAAAAATGAAGTCCCACTTAATTTTATTTTTAAAAAGCTGATAGAGTGAGGTCGTTAAAAGCATGACAATAGGAGGTTCTGCAATCTTAAAAGGAATTTTTTATTGAGGTTCATGTATAGAGTATGAGATTGTATTGTTCTAAACAACTAAAAGCATGTTGTTCTTAATCTTAATATTCTAAAGCATTGATTGCTTAGCACTTGCTATAATTTTGTAAAATTTTTGATAAGCTGTTGGTATGTACTTGCAGAGATGCATTGTATCTATGAAACACTACTTAATGGAATTTTCGATTATAATGAAAAAGATTTAGATGATTTGTTTAAATTTTTTTTTTCTAAAGCATATCGTGTCACGACGAAATACTTATCCTCATTAGCAACAACAATTATGAACAACCTAACATTTCCATGTGAATGAGCTGTTTCAGTTCACTATTTTGCATATAAACATGGAGGGTCAAATGTTATATTATCATTTTCTATGAGATGATCCAAATGTTATTATATTATCATTATGAGATGATCCAAAGTCATAGAAGAGTCTTTGGGTTTAATTCATTGGACCTTTGGGATACCGGTGGATAGTTTGAAAACAATTATGGAATGATCATATAGCACAAACTACTTACCAGTTAGTTGTCAAAACATGTGAACTGAATTTGTCTCTGAACCAACCAATTGTGGAGAATTATAAGCAATGGCGTTGTATTAAAACCATTTTCTGCTACATTGGTTCCTTCCTTCATAAATATTAAAGTGTCTCTTTAATAAGTTACAAGGAGATGTTGTTGATTATTGGAATTGTAAATAGACCGAACAAATGTGCCCATCCCTGTTATGAACTCAAAACTGTGGCCAAAGAACATGAAGGGCTGATATATTATGTTACTATTTGCAATCATGGATCAAAGGTTGGTATTTCTGCAATAAGATTATCAAATCATACCAAAATCATGATTTTTTCTGTTCATGGAAGAAGGCTAAAAATAGAGAAGTTTTGATTGACTTCACTTGGGGGAAAATCAGGATATCTCTTTAAGATGTTTTCCAAGTGCCAAAATCTGATTGATACATGCAAACTATTGGAAAAATGTGTGAAGGAGAAACAATACATAGTGCGTTTAGAATTTGCATAGAACAGAGCAGAGTGCATGTGAGTGTTCTTTGTTTCTGTGTCTCTACACATACAGAGAACTCCAAAGTAGGGTCAATCCTATTTTACACTTGTTGTAGATACAACAGATCCCATGTCTCATCCAGAACATGGGAGCCCCAATTTTATATGCAAAGGTAATATTTAAATTCCTTACTCATTTTAGGGGTTCTCATGAAGTATATCATGGTTTCTAAGTCTTTTCCAAGATTTGACTTAGTTAACATTTTTTAAATTTACGCATTTCTTGTGTGTTTTTGGTGAGTTGCGGAGAAGACTAGTTTTTCCCAAAAATGTGTCTTTCCTGCAACCTACAACCCGCAATGCAGATTACGTGAGCTTGTTTTTTATATTTTCAACTTTTTGGTCCCGCAACCCACAATGCGGATTGCGGGTGTGGATATTGTTGACAAATTTGGGTTATAGTTGTCATTGATGTCAAAAGGTGTCCACGAAAGACAAAGGAATAACATGATGACATGGAATATGAAGGTGTTCACATATGATGACATGGAATATGATGGTGTCCTATTGATTATGTACTTAGTGAAAGACTAAGGTAGTGATGACATGGTACAATGATGAGGTGGCATAGTTATCTGCATGAGATTCGATGAATCAGGATCATTTTTTGTATAATCTGCAGATATAGAATGTAGATCTGCATTAGTCATAGAATGGACAATTAGGAAGCATCCCGCAAAATATAGGAGGAAAAGAAAAAGTTCTGCAAAAGATCAAGATCAGATGGTCACAGGTAAATCCGCAAGGACATCAACGCTCCAGGAAAATGCAGAAACAAAGTTGCGGAAGAAAAATGCGAAGTTCAAAATAGGAAAGTGTGATTCCGCATCCCGCATCCCGCAATATGCAATCTGGAAACAAAGTTGCGGAAGTCCAAAATAGGAAAGTGAGATTCCGCATCCTGCATCCCGCAATCCTAAAGATCAACGGTCAAGAAAGACTCCGCAAAAGATCGAAGGTGCAGAAGAAAAATTGCGGAAAGGAGCTTGTGGAAAGTCAAAATGTTACGTATCATCATCCTGCATCCCGCAATCAAGAAAGATTGGATGGCTGAAGTTAGTTCCGCTAAAATAGATCAACGGTGCAGAAGGATAATTGCGGAAAGAAGCTTGTGGAAAAGAGCTTGCAGAAAGGAGCCTGCAGAAAGAAGCTTGTAGAAAGGAGTTTGCGAAAAGGAAAACGCGGATAGTCGACATCCCACATCCCACATCCCGCAAAATGGTTAGATCGACGGTCCGGATTGACTTAGAGATAAGATCAATGAATCTGATTGGATCAGGAAGTTGATCCCGTGGAAAGAAGTTTGGCAGTACGGATTGTGGGAAGTAGTTTGTTAATGATTTGTGTTGTGTGTTTCCGCAACCCACAACATGCAATTTACGGATTGCAGAAAAGGCTATTTAAAATTTTAAGATTTTTTGTTCCCGCATCCCGCAACCCGCAACCCATAATTGCGGATTGTGAGAACTCTTATGCACGTTAGTTTGTTTGTGAACCTGAATCCCGCAAGTTGCAATTTACGGATTGCATATTGTGGGAAAGTGAATAAAATTCAAAGTGGAGCGACTTGATTCCGTATCCTACAAGATTTGATCCCGATCGTCTATTTCTTTAAATCCTACAGCCTGAATTCGACTGTGGAAAATCTATAAATAGATGGGTCCTTTGTATTTTCTTTACCATTTTCACTGTCGAGAACTACCTTGCTGCCTGAGTTTTTACTACAATTTTTACCAGGGATTTTTCACAGTTCCGGTCAATTCCAGGTTGGTTTCTTCTATCATTTTTATGCTTGACTGTTTACTAGTGCTTTGTTTCTTAGTTGGTCTTGATTTTGTGTTTATACGTTTAAACATAGTTTTCAATTTTCCAAAATGGCTCAAACTACCTGTTGCAAGAACATTAAAAAAGACATGCTGACCAAAGACCCAAACTTCGGCATCTTCTCAGACACCAGTAGCAGAATCACTGAAACTTACCAAATTGACTAGCCCAGGATATACTCATTTTTTGACAATGATGACCTCTCTAATATTCAAAATGACCACTCAACCTACCAGAAAATTAGGGATTATGGGATACACGCCATTGCTGCTAGGCCCTCTATCCTTCCTTACACTGACCCAGTCAAATGGATTGTGTATCATGCAAACCCTAAAGACTAGTCCTTTAATGATAGCGCAGGGTCACATTTAGCCACCTTCCGGCCTGAGGTTTTTACCAGAATGTATGCTCTTAAACCGACAGTGCAACCCCTTAATGCTGAGTTCACCCAATCTTCCAAAACCAGGTACAATCTTAATGAAATGCTAAAATCCGGGATGAATGAACCTAGTAAGTTCTCGCAGAGGTCTGACGACCTATACCCTATTGCCTGGTTTAGAGAACCCTATTCCTTATTGGAATCCATGCTTTGCAGGCTGTATGGTATTCCCAACTATTCTGTCTTTAAATTTGAATGGGATCTGGTATCCCATCATGTCTTAACAACTAGTGAGTCCTTCCCGTGGGCGTCTATATTGTCATTGGAGCTTAAAACGACTCAGTTAGGATTATGAGAAAGCTACTGCTCGGAAGAAGCCAAATTTCTTCTTTTCGGCCGTTATCATTGATGTATTCTGCACTGAGTTCCAATATCCCAATTTGGGATGGAACTAGACTTTACCGGCCCCTATGGTACCTGTCTACTATTTAGCACTATGGGATACTAATTATGCAGCTATGTTCTACGACATATGTGAACATTTTTTTGGCAGCATTTATTTTTCAATATTCAAACAGGAAGCTCACACCTTTTCAGCCGAAGCCAGGACGTTCATCGCTACAATGGGCGATTGGTATTTTGGTGAGTCTTTTTCATATATTAGAATTTGGGGTAGAAATACTATCCATATGCTTCCCAAGATAGTTCCTGACGGGTTGGTTATTGAAGAGGTTTCTTTCCAGACTGTTACTGACGGTGTCTACAAGAAACTTGTCGGTCCTAAAAGGAAAGGCTGGCCTAAATTTCCTTTGAATATTGGGTCATTTCTCATCCCAACTTCAACTTGGGATGTGGTGTTAGTTGATCAAATAGATTCTTTGAAACTTGGTTTTGATATCAAAAGTAAACATGACCCTAAAGGGTTTCTTGATGCCCATTTCAAGCAAAACCATGTCAAGAGTGGTTATGTCCATTAGGAAGTTCCTAATGAATTTATCTACCAAGGGGTCAATACCTTTTCTGAGGTCTTGTCTAGGGCTGAGAACAATGATGAACAGAGCCACATTTTACAACATCAACAAGATCTTAGAACTAGGGTTCTGGGCTACAGAGCAATGGAACTTGACCTTCTTGAAAAGGTAAGAAAGGTCAGTGAAGAGAAGGAAGCCCAAGTAGAAGAAGTTCCATCAGTGGTAACTTATCTAGATGGTAATAAGGGAAAAAGTCTTATGGAAGACCTGTCACAGGTAACTGTTTCTCAACAGTTGAAATCTATGATGCATACTTCCCAGCAGTCAAAGCAGAAGTTAGCAAAAATAACATCAGTTTTGGACAATCAAGTAGCTGAAGCTTCTAAGCCTATTATGGACACTCAAGTAACTACTGTAGTTACCCAGGTGTGTGATGAACAAGTGACAGCTTAGGTCAAGCCATTTAAAAGACAAAAAATTTAGGTTCTTGCTTCTCAAGCACTTACCATAGACCTTATTGATTGTAATGATTGAGAAGAAGAAGTAATTTCTCTGTCCTTGCGATTAAGGAATTAATTGAGCATGTGCAAGCAGTTATCAGTTTGTTTAATAATGATGAAACAAAAGATTCCATCCCTACTCAAAAGATCCTAGAACCTTCTTCTGCTTCCGATTCTTCGTCCTTAGCCTTCCTCCTCTCCTCTATTCAAACTCTTTCAAAATTTTCTGCTGGGGCTATTCCTTCATCCTCATTATCTCAACTTTATCACTCTTTGACATCCACATCTTATTTTATCCCATCCAGCTCATTTCAACATCCCATGCTCCCATATTATGTTGCAGAGATCCATTCCTCAAAGAATCCTCTGCAATTACCCTCGTTCATCTTTTCATCGTCTCCCATTCTTGAGAGAATTCTAGTACCTTCATCATCACTAACATCCGCAAACATTAACATTCCATTCTCTGAAATTTACATCCCAAACTTCTCCTCAATATCCAAACCTGTAGTTGCTCAAGACATATCTTATTCTTTATTTACCTCCCATGTCACTATGCCCATACCCACTCCCACCATCACTCAGACATCTTCCTTAGTTTCAACAGTAAATCTGACTTCATCATTTACTGAATCAATGGCCGAGTTCGAAGAAGATAATGTGGTCCCTCTTAGGGATTACTTCTACAGCAGGTCATCCAAAGAAGTGGTTATTAAAGGAAAGAAAAGGAGCAGAGATCAAGGTGGTTTTGAAGCTAATCAGATAATCTAGACACAGAAGTTTGGTGATCCTCAAGTAGATGCTATTGATACAGCCAAAAATTTAGGTGCATTTATAGGGGAAAACTTGGATGCACTCACTACACTAAACAAGGAGCTTGATAGAAAGAAGGAAGAAGTAAAGAAACTAGAAGAAGAGCTAGATAAAACTCAAAAGGAGCACAAGGTTCATATTTCTAATCTTGAAAAGGTAGCTGATGACAGGGTTAAAGAGTTGCAGTTAAAGAATACTTCTCTCCAGGCTGAAGTGCATAATGAACGAGCTATAAATGGCACTATTGCGCAAAGGGTAGCTATACTTTAGAAACCATGTGAATATGCAACTGTAAGTGCAGATTCCTCTGCATTCACTAAGTTCTCGCAGCAAGAGTTTAAGGACTTGGCCATCCAGATTAATCAAGAACACCATGAATTGGTGACTGAATTGTTTAAAACGTCAATCACCCTTGAGAACTAGGTAGCCAAGAGAGAACAAGCTTCTAAGGTTTATGATTATATTTTGGATTGGTAGAGGTATCTGAAGGATAGACCAGTAGACATCACTATCCTCAGTAGTTTTCAATTGAAGAAAGTCGGGACCGTGTTGTGCGCTTGGCTTGAATTAAACGACATGATTGGAGATGCGATTCAGAGAGCGCAAGCTATGTGTGGAAGGATATGGTATGATGTGGACAATATTATGGAGACATTGCACTTCCCTATTGTGGATCTAATCGAGAATGTTTGTCCACCAAAGCCGATGATTGAACAGGTTGAATGCCGGCACGACGAGGCCAAAGAAAAAATCCGATGCCTTGATCATATTAGTATTGAAGACATGGATCGATTAATCAGACAACCTCTTTTTGTTGAGGGAAAGATCCACATTTTTCGTCTGCATTTGGCACAAGCTCGCTAAAAATGAAATGGAAAATTTTAAGTGTGATGCTTAGCTTGGGTTTGAATCAGCGAACTATCCCAACATTGATGAATTGTTAGGGATTTGGACTAGGTGGCGATATTTTCTCAGCTATTAGTTTCTAGTGGATTTTATAATCCCAATTTCAAGGGGATTCATTCTTTTGTAATTATTATTTAAAGGGAATATTTCTCATGTATTGATGGGGATTTTTTGAAGGGGAAAATCAGCTAGAGAGATTGGAGACACTCTGTTTAATTATGGGTTGGTAATTTCTTATAGACTTTATTTAATACAATTATGTTTTTCTTTTAAATCTCTTTATGTCTATTTATTCAAGTTTCCTTTATAATATTGATTTTTCCATTTCAGATTGTTCACTATTATTGTTCGTCTTTTGCAATTCATAAGTACATTTATTTACAACTTTGATTTCTCTTTGCTTGTGATCTATGTATGATTAAGGTTTTAAAAGAGTTTATTCAATTAAAGCTTTTATCTATTTCTGCAAATGGTTTACAGACAATTATAATTTTTGATAATTTTTTAATTGACATGTCAGCGGCAGGTTAATCTTGAATTTTTCTAAATCCTTAACTTACCATCAACCAATTTTAATTGTTTGGTACTAATTTGAGTTGATAAGTAATTAAATCTCTTTCACATTTCTGTTAAATTGATGAACATGCTTATCTATTTTCATCTCAAGTTAATCTGCAAACAAACAAACATTTTCTTAGAGTAGGATTAAATTAGATTAGATTTCGCTCTTAAATAGATTCACTTTCTTTCATTATCTAAGACAGTCAGTTTTCCTTCATTGGGAAATAGATCCTTTCAGGATCAGAATCATAAGTTCCAATGGAGGCCTTAATATCTATGGGAGATTACTATTCCAAATAGGCTGGGGATAGAACTGTCCTTGCGTAGGACCTTTTGAAGCCTTTTAGTCTGGGTTTCCCCCCTCTGTTGTGAGCCTTGGAACCCATTCCGGTAACTTACCCATCCGATCATTCAACAACACTGTAAACACAGTGGCTTCATATCCTGTTGGCTTTGCAACCAAGATGGCCATCTGCTAATCCTTGTGATATTGCTTTTGTCTGCATTGGTAATCATTGCAATTTTTTTTTTATGTTTTTCATTTATGGCTGGGGTTATGCTCACAATATGAATGTGAGGATTTTATTAGAACTTCTCATTGTGGGTTTTGGATACTTGTAGCCTAAAAAAACAATTGGAGTAAGAAGACAATGTAAATGAATTGACATTTTATAGCTGTGACTTTGGAAACTGAAACACCCCGTCTAAGAATAAATGTAGTGAACAATGCTTATGTGTGTGTTTGAATTGATTTGTTTTTGCATAAGAATTTCTTCCCATCCACTGCTATAACAATTTTTCGAAAAATAGAATTGGTTTGTTCATTCATTTTACCTAAACTTCACATATCAATGTGGATGAGGATTCATGAACAATGCTTATGTGTGTGTTTGAACTAATTTGGTTTTGCATAAGAATTGCTTCCCATCCACTGATATAACTACTTTTGGAAAAATAGATTTGATTAGTTCATGCATTTTTCCAAAACTTCAAATATCAATGGATGAGGATTCATGAGCAACGCTTATGTGTGTGTTTGCAGTTTGTACTAATTTGGTTTTGCATAAGAAATGTTTCCCATCCACTGATATACAAATTTTGGAAAAATAGATTTGATTTTGGGTTTTGAGCTCAGGGTTCAAACATAACTCCATGTTTTTTAGTCGCACACGTTCCCCTCGTGGCTTGGAATATCTGCTCTGTCCACTTACAAACTGGCTTGTTAATTTTGATATTGGCATTTTCTATATTGATATGCCCCTTTCCAGATTCTTAGTATTGATAGGTTTACCATTGTCCTCTTTCTTTGATTGTGATTCATATATCATGCTTATTATCCATATATTGATTTGTTTATGATTGAGATTTTATGGTGCTCAATATTTTTGGCAAGGGGTTGGGGCAAATTTCACAGCATCGCGGATGCTGCACAAGATCATAAGACACCGCACAAGACAAAGATAGTGCGATATGAGGAAGATAGACCACTTTTGATTATTTTGTGTCACTTTTTGTACTTGTTGACCATTTTATGTGGATATTGGTCATTAGTCAGTTAAATCAATTAGGAGTTAGTTAGAAGTGGACCATGAATGTAAAGGCGCAAACCTATATATATAAAGAAAAATTGTTAATGAGGATAGTGCATAACGATTGATACGATAGAACAATTGAAATATTGTAGATAAATTGTTATCTATTTTGATCTATGGGTGGATGCACAAAAGTAATATGATAAGATGAATGTTGATATGAATTGTCATTGTCTTCTTTTGTATTTACTACCTTTCTATTCCTGATGATGAATGCTAAGTGATTCTGAAATATGGATCTATCATGCTATGTTTTTCCCTTTATGAATGTTCTCATGTTTTCCGATCTAAATATGTTATAGTTATGAATGAATGATGTGCAATAATGAATGTTCTGATGGAGAAGTTGATATGATCCAATTGTTAAATTGATGAACCTTCAATGCCATAACCCTCTTCTATACTGCGGAAACTTGGTTCTGTCAGCCCTCCCTCAAACATCTCGGGTGAGACCTCATCTGCTCTGTGAGTGTTGCTAGACATGATAAAAACTGTTTGGGCTGATACTCAGGGAGATCACGGTGAGTCGATTGTTGACAGAGTGGGACCCCTATCAACTAGGTTTGGTTGGTTGAGGGTTGAGCCAACAAATGGTTCCATTGTCAGGACCTTGTTGTGACTGAGAGGAGGGGATGTGGCATCCAACGCGACCAGAAATCCAAGATTGGTTTGACTAGAATCTGCAAGAATTTGCTGAAGCAAAAAATTAGAATCTGGTATTGACCACAGACAAGTGGTTGGTGAACTACATACACAACAGTCCTCACGAGTATTTATTCTGTGAGTTTCCATTATACTATAAGAGTGGTTGGCGTAGTTTACATACAAGAAGACAAATTTCCAAGGAGGAGAACCAACATCCTGGACCCCTAAATTGATCCAGGAACTGCAAGAAACCAACAACAGATCATCGTGAGTTGTTGAGGTATGGATCGATAGCATCCTAGAAGGCTACATTACAGAGTTTGCAGTCTACACTACCAAGTATTACAACAAAGTGGAAAGATAATTTTTCAACGGGCCCAGAGGTAGGTTCTTATTATCTCTACAACTATCAATTAAAATGCTTGTCTATGAAAAGGGCATACTGAAGATGCACCTAGATTAGTCAAACTATGGTGTGCAGAGGTGGTGGATACCGCGACTAAAAGGGGGAGATGAATGGGAAGGTAAGGGGTATATGGGTGCAAGTTTCGACGAGACTGTGAGGGAAGCTAAGGAAGAAAGTGGTTGTACAAGGGGAGGAGCAAGGTTTTGATAGGAGAAGCGGCAGAGGACATGGGAAGGTCCTATTACGATCGAAACAAAAAACCACGAAGGAAAACCACATCGGATGAAGCGACCATACAGTGACGAAGAGGACAACCATACCTAGACTACGCTTAGGACAATGACAAGATCAAACCCTCGCAACAATGTGCCAACACCTCCATGCACCACTTCAAACTCAGGAAGAAACACAACCTCTATGTTGGATTTCCTGACGTGTCAACAACATTATAGTAGTAGATCAACGTCAGTAAGAGGAGGGCCAAGGATGGCGATAGATGACACTGAATTATCTTTGTTTCATGGAAACGAGGCTGATGATCCCGAGCAATACGGGTTCCCCTGTGAGGCAGTCTGGACTGTTAGACATGCCACCGATGATGATGTCAAGAAATTCCAACTAGCCACTACCCTACGGGGTCGTGTGATATATTGGTTCATGAAATTCATTCAAGTCCCTATGGGGACGCCTGCAAAAACATTGGATGAATTCCGACAGGGACTGATCGAAGAATTTCGGAAGCCTAAGTCTGAGGCTCAATACATTACCGAGTTGAAAGAGATTAATCAGTTTCGCAACGAGACTGTTTGGGACTTAGACCAGAGATTCAATACATTGATGGCATGGGTCAGATTTAATATGAGTGATGTTCAACATAAATAATGGTTTATTACAGCCTTGGTACCTCATATCCATCAACCACTAATGCAGCAGAAGATCACAACACAGAGCGAGGCTCTTGAGATTGTGATGAAGTTGGAAGCTTCACCAGTTGGAGAGAGTGCAGTTGGCGTGAATCAAATATAGGTGCACCTAAAAATTCTAACACTTCATCTACAAGACATCAAGAAGGAAAAGGAATATTGTGATGATCTTTGGTGCACTCGGTGTCATGCAGATGGACACACCAAATATAACTTCCACAGTTTTTGAAATTATCTAGTTTCAGGAGCACCAAACCCATTAAGTTGCAGCAGTGTACCATGGTGTCGTATATGTCAAGTTTATGGGCATCGGCATGAAGAGTGTAGCTACATGCATAAAATGGCGTCAAAACCAACAAACTTATACTGTTCTTTTTGCAAATTGGTGGGACATGAAGACACAGATTACCGGGCTTATGATCTGCTGTAGGAGAAAACATATGATTCATACTTTGTGAAGGGAGAATATCATTGCGCAATCCAACAGCCAAAAACGTAGCCTCAGATGATAAATGCTTGATCACAGTATACGCCGTCGCCGCAGATGCAATTTATACCATCACAGTCGCAGCCACAGTTCACACCACAACTACAATTTACGTCGTAGATGCAATTTATACCGTCGCAGTTGCAACCACAGTTCACACCACAACTGCAATTTGCGCCGCAGCTACTGTACAATCAAATGACGATTCCCAAGCCACATTTGTAGTACATTCAAGCTACATAGTATGTTAAGCAGTAGTTGAATCCCATTTCACAACAGATGGCGTAGGCGCAGTACCAGCAACAGGGAGGATTCCAAGGAAGAGGAGGATCCTTCAGACGAGGAGGAGGATGCGGTCGCGGATAAGTCCAGTGTTACAATTGTGGGGTATTTGGGAACTATCAAAGAGATTTCCCACACTTGCAATTCTCATGTACATATTGCATGACAATCGATCACATGGTCAAAAACTACCCTCAATTAATCGCCACATGTCAGGCTGGGAACGTCCCTCAGTTACAGAGCCCGAACCAGGTCCAAACTTAGAATCAGTTGCAAAACCAGAACCATGTGCCAACCTAGAATCAAAATCCAATATAGAATCATACAGTGAACCAACCTATGAACCCCCTATTGAACCACAATCCGCCGCTGACTCAAAATCCCCCAATGAACCAAAATCAAGGGCCAACGATAGCAACAATCTCAACGGAGCTCAAAACATCAGATGTCAATATTGCCATTGTCACCCACACAGGAGCCACAATAGGAGAGGATGGGACCCACCCACAAATTCATTTGGATGGACAAAAGAAGGAACCGTTCAATATTGCAACCAAAAAGGAGACAATTTTTGGAGCACGAGATACAATCGGAAGAAATATTGGTAAATCACTTGTCTATGAAATACCTCCCTCTTTTGATTCCACACTAAAGGCAGGACCATCACGACAGCATGGTACCTTGCATCACTTATTTGAGAGTTTTTTATCGCTAGCAAGAGACCCAAACACTTTGGCTAAGATTGAAAATTTGTTGCGCCGCCCGGGTAAGGAGTCTACGGTGAATTCTTTATATAAGAAAAAGACAGGAAAGGAGATGTGTACGAATATTCAAATCTAAAACTATGAATTCAACTTGGTCATTCTTTATCTAGGGTTAGATGTCAATATCCTCACAAAGCAGACATGGGAGAGATGGGGCAACCAACATTGGGATGGTCCCTGGTGCAGCTGTGATTAGCCAATTAGGCGAAGGTGCAACCAATTGGACGGGTATCCATTCTAGTCTTAGGTGTTGAAGGTATGAGGAATCGTGCTGATTTTGACGTAATTGAAGTTGTTAATGGTGAAGTCTCCCACCCCACTCTGCTAGGGGTTGGATGGGACAATGATAGGATGGTATTTATTAACTTCAAAAAGCGAATGATGACTTTTGAAAACCAAGATATTCAGGTCATCGCACCTATGGATCCCGATGAACGCTGATGATACATTGAACCAGTAAAAGATGAAGTTGTATGGGGGTGGGATCATGCCTACAATATCTATAAAGATTATATTCACCCCACGGATGACGAAGAACTCGGTTGGCGCAGTGCTAGTTCTGTGTCTTCGGATTCTGAGGATGCACTGGAAAATTGGCAAAATAACATGCATGAGGTGTCCTTTCGAAAGTGTGGATTAATCACGCAGTCATTGTACCATGTTGCGACTGAGATTGTAGAAGCACTGGTTTATGAAGGGATTCTTGAACTTTTTGCATTCTTAATGGAATTTGAAGAAAAGGTCTCAGAACCACAATGATTGTTGGCACTGATAGCTACTCCAGCATGATGGTGGGCAACTCACAAAATGTCAATTATTGGATTGGCCCAGCGTTGACGCTTGATGACAGTTTGCTTCGGCAATTCAGAGGCATACCATGCTAGGCGGTATGATGGATGGAATGACCCTAGCGACCATTTGAAGGAATGCCAAACATTTTGGGCATTGTGACCAAAGGATGAATGGGTCTATTAATTTGTCACAGTGGTCTAGGAACTGAAAACATAGTCTCACAAAGAATACAGAAAAATATGCATAAAATTGGAAAAATGGTTATGCAATGGAAGTAGTAGCTATGTATAATCAATGGATAATGAATAATACAATACAATGATCATGCAAGATGCATGAATGCCAAGACAATTCGAATTCCCAAGGAGGTCATTCGAATTGAATGAATGGGTGTAGCTTAACTGACTGTAAGCCACAATAAACACACTAGTTAACCAATTGATCAAGTGCTGATTGACTCAACTGAGTCCTAACTGAAGTCAGAGTGTAATGAATGACTGAGTCTAACTGAAAGTAGCTCAGAAACATGTCACTACATGCCAACCAACAAGTGGTAGTGCATCAAGAACTCCAATGAACCCCGATGAGGTTAACTGAAGTCAAACTTGTCATCAGAAGTGGTTGTAGGTGCCTGTGTTAACTCCAGTTCATAAATAATCATTAAAAATAATTAAATAATGAATGGAGGTGCCTTCACCACTTAACTTAACTGATTGTAACCATCAGTTATCAATTAGGTGCATTTATGACACTCATATCACTCCAGGAGTGTTCCAGTTGGCCTCCCCAAATGAAGGAGAAGGCTTAGTTGGCCTCCTTGACTAAAGGTAGGAGTGGGTGTGCTCATGCTGATGTCATACAATTCTCCTCTGATGTCAATTAATTCAATAAAACTTAGGATAGTGGTTTAACAAGGCCAAATAGACCAAATTAAGTGTGCATGGTGGGTAAATGTCTCCAACACCCCCCGTTAAGATATACTAAGAGGAGTAGAAACATAAAGTGCATGAAATGCTAGGGCCCCAACAAATAAGGCCATAGGTCACCCTGGACAATAAAGTAACTAAAAACAATGCTCAAGAATAAATCTAAGTGAGGAAAAGAGGGAAAACCCAGTGGGAAAACCCCCCCCTCAAGCTGAACACTGAAAGTAGTCTGATCACCTTGATGAACTCACCCCCAACAGTGAACGGAGGTAAGTGAACTTCTTTTATAAAAATATTTTGTTGAAGATGTCTGCAATCTGCTCATCAATTAGGTAGTATTGTAGAATGATGGTCCTGTCATGCACTAATTCCCTGATATAGTGCATGTGTATCTCTACATGCTCGGTCCTCCGCCTGATAACTAGATCTATGGATATATTGATATCACTTTGATTGTCACAAAATAGGACAATGGACAAACCACTACCAATATCAAACTCTAAAAGAATTCCTTGCAACCAAGCAGCTTGGATGCAAGCATTCACCGCTCCTTGGTACTCGGCCTCTGCTGAAGATAATGCTACGGCAGCCTGCTTTTTGCTATACCAGCAAATGGGGCCACCACCAAAAATGAAGAAATATATATAAGTAGACTTCCAATAAATAGAATCACCCTCCCAATTGAAATCTGTGTAACCAACCAACTCTAGCTCGGAGTTTGCAGCATAGTGAATGCCGTAGGTCCCGGTTCCCTGAATATACTGGAGGATCCTCTTGGATGTCGTCCAATGAATATCATGAGATTGCTGCATGTATCTTGACACAGCATTCATATCATAACATATATCAGGCCTAGAATGAGTCAAGTAGAGCAAGCTACCTATCAGTTGTCGATAAAGAGTGCAGTCCATGGGAGGTGTGCTTTTTCCTTCTTCAAGGATGATCCCTAAAAGGAAAGGGAATGGAGCAGACTTACATTCAGCCATGTTAAACTTGACTAACAGGTCTGAGATGTATTTTGACTGAGTGACCATTATCCCATCAGAATTTTGCTCAATTTCGAGCCCCAAAAATTGTTTTAAGAGCCCCAAATCGTTCATTTCAAATGCACTGTGGAGAGCAGTTTTGATGACTAAAGTAGAAGTAACTGTGCTACCTATAATCAGTAATTCATCAACATATAAAAAAATAATAATAAAATTACCATCATGCTGTTGTATATACACATTTGTATCTGATTTACAAATTTGGAAGTTCTGCGAGAGAAGAAAGGCATCCATCTTGGAATACCACTCTCTTGGGGCCTATTTTAACCCGTATAGTGACTTCTTTAAATTGCAAACCAAAGATGGATCAGAAATGTATCCCTCAGGCTGTTTCATGTATATCTCCTCATGAATATATCCATATAGAAAGTTATACTTAACATCCATATGATGCACTTCCCAGTGCTTAGATGCAGAAATTGCCAAAACTAGGCAGATGGAGTCCATTTTTGCAACTGGTGCAAGAGTCTCATGGTAGTCCACACCTTGGACCTGGGAGAAACCTTTTGCTACCATCCTTGACTTATATTTGTAGGTGCTTCCATCAGCAGCAAACTTAGTCCAAAACATCCACTTGCATTGAACCAATTTCCTTCCTGGAGGAAGAGAAACTAGCTCCCAAGTGGTGCTTTTCTGAAGAGAATTCATCTCTTCATCCATGGCAACTTGCCATCTCGAATCCTTCTGAGCGTGGTAGTAAGATTTAGGGTCTGAAATTATCATCAAATAACAATATTTGGGAAGAAAATAATTAGGACAAGAGAGCGCAATACCTGCTCTTTGGAAATCGGACCGGGTTCTCCTTGGATCATCTGGATTTCCAATGTTATCTCCTGTGGAGGAGAGTCTCTGCCAGGCCCAAGTTGGGAGATGATTTTGTACTTCAGGCTCTGATTCAGCATCTAATGTTTTCTTTACACTGATATCAGAAATCATAGGATCCAAATCAGGTCATCAACCCCAATTACATAATCCAAATATTCAGTAGAATAGGAAGGAAATTCAACAGTTTTCTCTTTCACTAGTTCTACCTCCTGAAGAGGCTCATCAAACTTGACACTCCTTTCAATGATTATCTATTTTGTTTTGATATCCAGTAGCTTGAAACCTTTTGATTCATCAGGATATCCAATAAACAAACATTCTATGCTTTGCATTTGCAAAGCCCTCCTTTTATCAAGTGGAATTCGGGCCCATGCAGTGGACCCAAACACCCGTAGATTCGACACATCTGGCTTGTGTTCGAAGTATGCTTCGAAAGGGGTCTTCCCTTTCATGGATGAGTGTGGAACTCTATTCTGAATATATTCTGCAGCATTCATGGCTTCATACCACAAATTTGCATCCAAGTTCTTTGATTCCAACATACAGGTGGTCATCTCCTTGAGAGACCAATTTTTCCTCTCTGCTACATCGTTCTGCTGGGGAGTGTAGGGGACTGAATGCTGGATCTGAATAACACTTTGGGAACATATATGAAGTAACTAATTACTGAAATACTCCCCACCATTATCAGATCTCAAGATCTTGATATTTTGGCCAGATGCATTCTCAATCAAGGCCTTCAATTCAGTGAATTTTTCCAAGACTTCTGACTTCTTTTTGATAAAAAAAACCCATGTGTATCTGGAAAAGTCATCAATGAAAGTCAGAACGTACCTTGATCCATTCATGGATGTGATATGCATGGGACCGCTGATATCAAAATTTATTAGTCCCAAGATTCATGATGCTCGGCTTGCCTTCCCCCGATCAAACTTATGCTCAGGGTGCCTTCCAACAACATAGCCCTTGTGAATTCCAATGGTGGCTTTGATGACCGATAGGCCTTCAACCATAGAATTATTCTATAATTTATGCAAGTATTTGAAGTTCAGATGGCCAAAACTCTCATGCCACAGTATACTAACTTCATTTCCATGAGTCAGTAATGCAGTGGGCTTTGCATCCGCCACAAAATGGGAAAACTCGTAGGCTTTTGCATGATGGTTTGCAAGGCCTTTTGCTACAAGTTTTCCAAATGCAAGTTATGTGATCTCTACATCATACGGGCTAAAGGAGACTCTCTTGGGAACTATCGTATGTGTCATTTGATAAACACTTAGGATTTTTGATGCAAGAGATGGCACATATAGAACAATGGAAAAATAACCATGCTCAAGATCTACAGTACCTTGTCCTTCGGAAATGATTGTGGAGTCATCTCCCATGTGGATGGGAATGGATTTGCAGGTCTGTAAAGATGAGAAGGAGTCTCTTTTATCCATCATGTGGTTCGAAGCTCCAGAATCTATCAAGAGTGCTTTGGACTTCGAAGTGTTTGCCATGAGGGCATGACCTATTTCATGTTGTGGTTCCCAATCTTCCCGATCTCTCCACCGAAATATTTCTAGAAGATTGATGTGATTTCTCTCAAGGAGAGAGATAGCTTCATCAAGTTTATTTTTCATGCAGGAATGTTCAGGGTGGAATCCCTTCCCGCAGTATGAACACTTGACTTTTTCCTTTCCATAATGCCCTTTTCCTTTGTTCTTCTTCGAGCCGGAAGGCTCTTCATGCTGTTGGTTTTCAACTTTAGGCTTAGGAGCTTCGAATTTGGTTTTTGGGTTCTTCTGCTACTTTCCTTTACCCTTCAAATCTTTGGGCCCAAGACATAGAGGGCCTAATCATGGGAGGATATGATGATCCCCATCTGGACAAGCTTATCATGTTCACTTATTAGGGACTCAATGAAGGCATTGAGTGAAGGAATCTTCCATCCAGGGGTTGCGAGCTTCCCCACACAGAATGTAGAGACAAACACTGAATAATCAGCTCCAAGTTTGGAGAGTATGGCGAGGATGAGCTGTTCATCCTCCTTATCCACCTTACATTGCTTCAACAGTAAGACAATGTGCTTGAAATTTGTGAAAAAATCATTTAAGGTCTTGAAATTGGAAGGATGGAGAGACATTAACTCGTTTTCAAGCTGGTATACTCTCAAATCATCTTGTTTTCCATACATGTTTTCTAATTTGTCCAACATTTTCTTTGGACTCTTCAATCCCTAGAGATGGAAAAGAAGATCATGGGAAACAGAGAGGCACAAGAATCCGAATGCTTCATCTTTCTTGTTCAAGAATATATCTTTGTCTGTCACAGAAGCAGGCTCTTCTTCAATGTCCATAGTTACCCTATAGTGTCCTCTGGCTCATAGTTGGATCTCCATGTCTCCTTTCCATGAATGGAAATTGAATGGAGTCAAGATTTCTATGGAAGAAGCCATCTGAAACTGCTGGAGCGAATACTTTTTACCTATTAAAACCTACAAATCACAACAAAAGGGGCACCATAAGGTTGGACAACCTGCACATTTTAGCCTTTCATCACACCTAGCATAGTTGATCAATCAAGCTTGATCAACAATTCCTTTACTTGGGGTATTAAGTGGTAATCCTTGGCTTCTAGTGTAGTGCTAGAATTTTGAGCTTTTGCTAAATTTTTCATGCAAGATCTGTCAAAAACCTTGTTTTTGAGAGATATGAGCTTCATCCCGCTGTGAGCTTGTTACCACCTAAGTTGTAATTAGTGGTTTTTTATTAAGTGAGCCCGATGAACCGGACAAGGATAACTTGTTCGGACTTCAAAATACCTTTGGAAGTACTTCTAGGAAGTGCTTGTTGTACTATATCACATGTTCATACCCCATGGGGGAGTTGTAATAAATGTTCTAGCATGATAGTGTATGTAAAATACTCGGTCTCTTAGACTTTATTTGTCAATCTGATCAGCCCAGGGTGTTTTTTCCCTTGGTTATTATTGGTTGTTGAATAAACAACTGATAATTTCTGAGTTTTTCAC
>LPNX010160114.1:3218308-3238622 GCA_001517045.1 Pseudotsuga menziesii
AGAGCAAATATAGAATCATAGATCAGTGGATTCTCAGCCGATTTGATTGAAATCAGTCAGATCTAAACCAGATTGACTAGATCTGACAAATCCTTAACTGAAGGAGGTGATCAGATCAGATCCAGAGTTGATTTTCAGCAGCTTTTATGGGGAATTACGCCCTCTCTCTCTCCTCCACACGTGTGGACTCTCCTGGATGCTCTATGGACTGATGTGTCAGTTATGGGTTGATGTGTCAACTAAATCAGCCCCTCGGTTGACAAATAGGCTCAGTTCAGCTTCAGATCTACATTGATTGACTCTCCATCAGCTGATTTGATCTGTCTCCTTGGGATTTGCGCCCCCCTGGGCTGGATCTCCTAGTTTTTGTATATATCCAAGCATAAGCCTCCTCTTCCAAGTTAGCTAGAGTTGTATTGAAGGGCTTACTATTGTAATACTGTTGTAATCCTTTGATTTTTGGAATAAAGAAGCTTTGGAGGCCAAATGGTGTAATGCTCTCATGTGTGTGGATTAAGCATTGTCTTACGGCTATTGATGTTGCTGGCTTTTCTCTCAATTTCTGCATCTGAACCCTGTCTGGCTTGAACAATTCAGCTGAATCAATAGGAGTATAGTTGGGCAAGTAAGGTTACTTGTTTTTATTATATCTCATAGCATATATGTTAGAATATCTAGATTATACATGTTTAATAAGTTTATTTGCATGTAATTCTTGTCTCTTTTTCATATATATATATCCAGATCTCATGAGGTTTCGTGCAAGATTGTGTGTTTAGCTTTCAGGTAGCAAGGATTGGACGAGCTGTGGATCTAGTTTGACTCCACTATACATCCAAAAGTTTTGTGAAGACATTGCCCCTCTGTATTCCACTAACAAGTTTACATTGCAGATCCATCCAACAACGGGCCTTTCCCCTTCTCTTCCTCCTTTCTTTTAAAATCAATCTTTCGGTTACCTGTCTCTTCCTCTTATGATAAGATCTAGTTCCAGGAATTGAATATATATTGTTATATCTATTTTATAAGAGTTTTGCTGCTTAGATCTATAATTTCATAAAGAATATCAATTCATAAAGATAGATCTAGGTGTAGGAAATTCTTTTTTTGCAAGTAGCTAAAGCATAAATCTAAAGCTTGCTCATAAGGTAGCTTTCTTTTTTGTTCTTCAAAGATTTAAATTCTGCAATAAAAGTGCACAACTCATTGGCTTCCCAAACAGCAAGCCAAGATCCCAAGGAAAGATTGCTTTCCTTCGTTCCTTTTTGCAGAAATTAGATTACCCCTGTTTAACAATTTTTACTTAGTTTTTTTTTTTGGTAATTAGCGTGGTGACCCAAAACACTTTTAAAGTGTGTTTGGGCACATTTTATTTTAATTGCTCACTATTTTTTATCAGGTCTAACATAAAAGAGAAGGAGACTCTGCCAAATTTCTGACTCTTGGACGAACCAGAGCTTCTCGGAAGCTTCCCCCACCATTGTGTTTTAATTCAAGCTTGTTACAAGCGTGTTGTAAGCCTTTGGATCCTAGATAACAAGGACCAAAGTGCATCAATTTCAATTTTCTGATATTGTAAATCGCTGCTAATAAAAATAAGAGGTCCTTTCGAATAGGCTCTTTCGAGCCTATTCACCATCCCCCTTGGGGGGATTTGCGTCGGTATCAATTTTTTACTTTTTGTTCATCTCTTTTCAATCTAGCGTAGTTCTAATATGTAGGGTAGTATACTTTGATTTATTATCATTTCCATATTTCATATTTGAGATTTCAAAGTAATCTTAATACTTACCCCATGACTTCTCGATTGACCTGAAAGGGGAAAGAGATGCGTGGTAGGACTAATTAGAAAACCAGAATTGTGTATCTGTGTTTTCCTTTTCATCAATTGTTTCATTAGCTATTATAAAATTAACCCCTCCTTGATTCCCCGATTGAGATCCACTTGGATCGAAAGAGGTTCCTGGAGGGTTTTCTTTTTAACAAGAACACCCATCTCAAAATTTACTAAAATTGACAAGAATCCAGTTTGTATGCTCTGCACTTAGCTGTGGTTTGTCCTATTAGTCAAGCTATAACAAAAGCACTTGAGTGACTAGAATAATTAGGATTCACTCTCCCAAATTGACAAACCATCAGGTGAAAATCCAACACCTAGATCAAACCATTACGGTGGCAAAATATCTAAAGGAAGCGGGAACTCCTAAAAAGTGACCTCGGGGAGCCAATCTCTATCACACCCTAATGGGTGCATTATGAACAATAGCCCCAGAGACTCCATTCATCCCACATATTCCTTGCGACTAGCCGTGACGGTTTAGTTTTGGACATACTCCAAGTACTCTCGGGTATATCTGGAGTCCACCCCTTCGCCTAATTTTAATCAACTCATATTTCACATTAACTTAAAACCTACCAAGAGGCAATTACAAAACATTCACTCCAAGCACATCCAAGTACATTGATTATCTTTTGACTCCATTTTAAGGCACTGACTATTTTATTTCTATATATATATATATATATATATATATATATATATTGTGTCTCAGCATTGTGCTTTCATGCACTCATTTTGTATCTTGTCATCTATGGTTGTTTATGGTTAAAATTCAAACTCCTAAGTAACTCATTCAATTTAACATCACCATACTAAATAATTTTGCCTTAGTAACTTAATAGGGTCTACCCCCTTGGCTTCGTTACGAGTTGAGCCTAAATGGAGGAGTCAAGAACAAGGTGATAGCCTTGACTCGAGACTTGCCCCCAAGGACACATCGAGTGGCTTGAATATTTCTGCCAAGTGACCCAGGTGTGTGAAAGGCGGAAACACTTTTTGGCGCCATTGCCGGGGATAAATATTTTTATTCTCGAGTATGACTTAGCTTAACTTTTTTCTAAACAACTAAAAAGATAAAAACTTTTGATTGATCTAGTCTTTAAAAAACATAAAAATTAAAACTCGATCCATCTGGCGACTCCACTGTCTAACATCCCTTCAAGAATTTCTACCCAAAGAAACCACTGACAATTATTCAATCCTCTCCCTAATCCCAAAAATTTTATTAGGGAAAGATTGAATAGGCAGACTTCTCGTAGAAACCTTGAAAATTTAGGAGACCAATCCCTCTCAGATATCCATCACATATTTGTAGAGAGTCATACCTTCCAATCTCAAGAAATGACGAAATTTTTCAAACCCCTTGACTTTTCTCAGATAGCAGGTATTCCTCATGACATTCCGAATGATGCTATCAAGAAGCTCCCCATATTCCAGGGAAATAATGCCATCACTTCCAAGTCTCGAATCCGAAAGTTTGATAAGCACCTGGTCAATTACTGCAATGATGCTACCCATAACCATGAAGATGTCAAAATGAAGCTCTTTGCTTTATCCTTAGAGGATGATGCTGCGGAATGGTACTCTGACCTTGGTGATGATTCATATAAAACTCTTAATGAATTCCTAGAGGGTTTTAAGAAGAAATGGGGGGGAAAGAAAGAACCAAGACATCTACTTGCTACCCTCCATAACATAAAGAAGATGGAGAATGAAACCATTGATGAATTTAATACTAAGTTCAGGCGTGTGGTTGCGGACCTCCCTAGAGAAATCAAGCCAAGGGATGCCTCCATCCTCATATCTTACATCGAAGCTTTCACTGGTGATTTGAGGTACTAGTTAAGGGACAAAGATCCGACCAATCTAAAAATTGCTCAGGAATTGGCCGAGAAAATAGAAAATAATATTCAATCTTCAGGAAAATCCAACATTCTAGGTTACACTAGGGGAAACACTTCATACAACAAAGATAATGGAAAAGCCGTTGAATTAGAGGAAACGACAACCTCTAAATACCCCATGGAAAAGGTAACTAACATGATAAAAGAATTGGTTACTAGTCAGAACCAAATCATGGCAAATCAATCTGCACAATTGAATCATATTCAGAACAGAATAATCACAATGGAAAGAAATAATAGACCTAGGAAATTTTAGCCTAAATAGAATCAGGTGTATCAGAAGAAAGCTCCTCAACAAGATCCTAGGATTCCAAACCAGTTAGACTCAACTAACCTGGTAGAAGAAGTCATTCCATGGTGTAAACCTTGTGATCAATTCCACCAAGAAAGCACTTGCTATATAGCAAACCAAGTTATAGAACATGGAATGGCTGAGGTCAGTAATTAGGAAACAACATCAGGCGAGTCTGATCATGTGTACATGGTAGGCTGAACCTATCCTTTATCAAACTAGCATTGGCAGCATGCCATGGATTACAGTTACGAGAAGGATCTCCTTTCCCACTTTTATGGTGTAATGCCTTCTCCAGAAGCAATTAAGGAAATGAAGGAGGATAAATTCAAGGGAGCAGTGTATCAAAGAAAGGAGAATCCATCACCGTCTAAACAGTACAAGCCAAAGGTAACCACTCCTCCCCTCACAAGAGACAAGAGACACAAAGAGTTTTTCTCAGGGAAACCATAAAGGAGAAAACCCCGCAACTTCCTTAGAGATAGAATCAGCACCAAAACAGTAAGTGATCTCCCAAAACAGCAATAGTCTTCTTCTTGTCTAGTCCCAGTGTATTTCCTTCCTCACTAATGCACCACACTTGAGTGAGTGAGTGATGTGTGTTATAAATAGAGAGGCTCACTCTCTATTTATATTCTTTCGTTCACTTGAAGTGCACTCAATCATGTCGGCCTCACTTAACAATTACTTACTAGAGCCGACATCTCTATGAGTGTCTAATAACTCTAGTGCCCCAGAACTGTGGGGACTTTAACTCTTACACAATCGGAGAGTTACCCACTATGACTTGACATGACTTGTTTACATTATTATCCTCCCGATCGGAACATCGGGACAAGACAACATGACTCAAATACATAAGAGATACATCCCAGAATAAACATCGGGTTACAATACATAAGATACATAGATGAATACATTCCGAAGTTACAAATACATCAACACTTCCTCTTAACTAGGAAGGTATTCTTTCGACACAATTTTGAGCACTGGTCTTCTTCTCTGTATCAACTAGATCATCTCGTCATCTACATCTTAGGACTTCTGAGTCTTCAAGTCATCTTCACTAGATCTGGATTATCTCTCGATCTGGATCATCATGGAACATCATCACTGGATCTAGATCATCTCTCAATCTGGATCATCATGGAACATCATCACTGGATCTGGATCATCTCTCAATCTGTATCAACATCACTTAACTGGATCTGGATCATCACTCGATCTGGATCATCACTGCTAGATCATCATCACTGGATCTCGATCATCACTCGATCTAGATCATCCCTAGTGCTATCTCATGATTATTCTCGTCACAGGAAGTTCTACAGAGCTAGTCCTTTTTCATACTGGATGTATCATCTTAGATCTGGTCCTTTTTCATACCAGATGAGGCAGCTACTCAGAGCTAGTCCTTTTTCATACTAGATGAGTCTTCCCAGATCTAGTCCTTTTTCAAACTAGATGAGGCATCACAGAGCTGGTCCTTTTTCATACCAGATGTGGCATCTACACAGAGCTAGTCCTTTTTCAAACTAGATGAGTCTTCCTAGAGCTAGTCCTTTTTCAAACTAGATGAGGCATCACAGAGCTGGTCCTTTTTCATACCAGATGTGGCATCTACACAGAGCTAGTCCTTTTTAAAACTAGATGAGTCTTCCCAGAGCTAGTCATTTTTCAAACTAGATGAGGCATCACAGAGCTGGTCCTTTTTCATACCAGATGTGGCATCTACATAGAGATAGTCCTTTTTCAAACTAGATGAGTCTTCCCAGAGCTAGTCCTTTTCCAAACTAGATGAGGCATCACAGAGCTGGTCCTTTTTCATACCAGATGTGGCATCTACACAGAGCTAGTCCTTTTTCAAACTAGATGAATCTTCCCAGAGCTAGTCCTTTTTCAAACTAGATGAGGCATCACAGAGCTGGTCCTTTTTCATACCAGATGTGGCATCTACACGGAGCTAGTCCTTTTTCAAACTAGATGAGTCTTCCCAGAGCTAGTCCTTTTTCAAACTAGATGAGGCATCATAGAGCCAGCCCTTTTTCATGCTGGGTGTGGCATCCTGACAATGGAAGGAACCAATCCTCTCACCATGTCACAGCCCTTACATCCAACCATGGAAGGAACCAATCCTCTCACCATGTCAGAATGGAATTGCACTTACATCTGATCATGGAAGGAACCAATCCTCTCACCATGTCACAGCCCTTACATCCGACCATGGAAGGAACCAATCCTCTCACCATGTCGGAATGGAACTGCACTTACATCTGATCATGGAAGGAACCAATCCTCTCACCATGTCAGAATGGCATAGCACGAACACATCACTTCCTCTTGGGAGGAACCTCGATCTGGAGAACACCAAGCTTCTCCCTGAAGTACTCAAACTTCACCTTAGCCAATGGCTTAGTCAACACATCAGCTATCTGTTCGTCTGCCGCAACATACTGTAGCTTCACTGCTCCTCTCTGCACCATATCCCTGATATAGTGATACTTGATCTCAATATGCTTCGACTTGTCATGGAATACTGGATTCTCAGACAACTTTACACAGCTCTGGTTGTCACAGTATATACAAGTAGCATCTAACTGGAGATCAAACAAATCGGACAGTAGCTTCCTCAGCCATACTACCTCACAACTAGCTGAACAGGTTGCAACATACTCTGCTTCAGCTGTGCTCAGTGCCACACAGGATTGCTTCCTACTAAACCAAGAGATCACACCTGATCCCATATTGAAGCAACATCCTGAAGTACTCTTTCTGTCGATGGCACTGCTTGCCCAATCTGAATCAACATAACCCTCCAGGTTAATCTTTTGATTCGCATCATACTTGAGCCCATAATCAACTGTACCCTTCAGGTACCTCAGAATATTCTTTGCAGCCATCAAGTGAACACTTCTCGGATCTGTCAAGTACTGGATTAAGGTGTTCACAGCAAAGCAAATGTCTGGTCTCATGTTTGTCAGGTACATCAATGACCCGATTATCTGACGATACATCGTAGCATCAACCGACTCTGATGAAGCATCACTCAATAGATTCAGGTTTGATGCCATAGGTGTGGTCAATGCCTTGTAGTCCATCATCCCAAACCTCTTCAGGATCTCTACTGCATACTTCCCTTGTCCAAGGAAGATTCCATCTGTACTCTGCCACACCTCCATACCTAGAAAGTAATGCATCATCCTCAAATCCTTCATTTTGAACTCAGCAGCAAGCTTTCTCTTCGTATCAGCAATCAACCATCTAAACCTATCACAAATAGATCATCTACATACAGTAGGAGCATCATTGGGTTGCCACCTTCAACTTTGTAGTAAAGGTTGGAGTCTGCTTTACTCTTGGTAAATCCCAAACTGGATAGAAAGCTGTCAATTCTACTGAACCAGGTCCTGGGTGCCTGTTTGAAACCATACAGGGCTTTCTTCAATCTGCATACATGCGACTCTCTGTCATGTGTCTCAAAACCGAGTGGTTGTTCTACATACACTTCCTCTTCTACTACACCATTCAGGAAAGCAGTCTTGACATCCATCTGGTGTATCTTCCATTTCATCATTGCAGCCAGAGCAAGTACTGTTCTAATGGAAGTGTATCTGGCTACAGGTGAAAAGGTTTCTTCATAGTCTATTCCTTCTTTCTGAGAGAAACCCCGAGCTACAAATCTTGCCTTATATTTTTCAATGCTACCATCTGCAGCATGCTTGATCTTGTAGATCCATTTGGAAGTTACAACTGACTTCCCTTCTGGTCTTGGGAAACATCCCAAATGTCATTCTTCATGATTGATTGATATTCTTCGATCATAGCATCCTTCCATTCTTTCTGATCTGCTACTTCTTCATAACTGGAAGGTTCTTTATTAATGAAATCACATAGTAAAGCTACATACCCGGAATTGGATCTGGTTCTCTTTCTTTCTTTTTGATTTTCTTCTGGAGCCCCATATCTTTCCGCACCTTGGATAAGTTCACGTACCCAAGCAATTTTCCTCTTATGAAGATTCTTCTCTAGAGGTGGATCTACAGGTATTTGTGGTTCCTTGAACTCTCGATCTTCTTCTTGAGCTTCTTCGTCCATGATTGTATCATGAATTCTGGGTACTTCTGCTTCAACTTCTTCAGGTTCTTCAGCAGGTCTCTTTCTGGATTTGTTGTAAGTTGTACCTTCATCAAATGTTACATCTATGCTAATGTTAATCTTCTTGTATACTGGAAAATAGATTCTATAAGCCTTCGAGCTTTCAAAGTATCCCACAAATATGCCCTTCTTTCCTGAAGGATCTAATTTTGTTCTCTTCTCTTTTGGAATGTGTATGTACACGGGACAACCGAATATTCTGAGATGGTTGACTTCTGGTTTCTTGCCGGAGAATACTTCTTCAGGAGTCTTGTTCTCTAGTACTCTATGTGGAGTACGGTTCTATACATACACCGCTGTTCTGGCAGCTTCTGCCCAAAGATGCATAGGTAGATCTTGATCATGAAGCATAGCTCTTGTAGCTTCCATGATAGTTCTATTCTTTCGTTCCGCAATCCCATTATGTTGTGGATTATATGGAGTGGACAACTCCCTCTTAATCCCTGATTCTTTGCATAGCTCTTTGAATTCATTTGAAGTGAAATCTCCACCATTATCTGATCGAATGGTCTTGATCTTCTTTTCAGTATGGTTTTCGATCAAGGCTATGAATTCTTTGAACTTGCTGAATACTTCATCTTTGTTCTTCATAAAGTAAATCCATGTCTCTCTAGAAAAATCATCAATAAAAGAAACATAGTATGCATACCCGCTTAGTGAGTTTGATGACATAGGACCGCATACATCGGAGTGGATGATTTCTAGAATACCTTTGGCTTTGATTTCGCTACTGGGAAATGTCTTCTTTGTATTCTTCCCTTTCGCACATCCTTTGCAAATTCCGTCATGTTTTGCTTGGAATTCTGGAAGACCTTCAATAGCTTTGCTTGCAATAGGTAGTGCTCTGTAATGTACATGTGCAAGACTTCTATGCCAAAGTTCATTTGGTTCTACTGTGTCATGGATCAAGGCTTGTTCTGGATGGCCCTTCAATTTGTACAAGCCTCCTTCTTGTTCTCCAATCACTACCGCATCATCGATAGTCTTTCCTTTTGGCCACATAATGACTTGACCATCTATGAATGCAACCTGCATTCCTTTTGCATCCAATGCTGAAATGGAGAGAAGATTCTTCTTGAGTCCTGGAACAAACAATACTTCTTTCATTGTTAGAGACTTACCAAAGTCTAGTTTATATGAAGATTCCCCACTACCTTTTATTGGATATTGGTAGTCATCTCCTAGCTTCACCTTGTGAGGTGATTCATGTTCTGATAGTCTTGCAAAGGATTCCTTGAATACCGTCATATGTTTGGAAGCCCCACTGTCTATAAGTCAATCACTGCTTCCATGTGAAACAGTTCCCATGAGAGCGGAGATCAGTACATATTCATCCTCGCTTGAAGAATCTTCACTTTCATATCTGGATCTCTTCTTGGATGGTTCATCATCCTCTGCAGCATGAGCATGATGTCTTCTTTTGTTCCCCTTCTTGTTATGAGAGTGGATCTTGTTCATAGGACAGTCTTTTGCAAAGTGCGGGAGTCCGGAGGGAAACAGGCCAGCATAAGATCAAGAGGAGTATGAGGCTCTTGCGAAATGTCATGGCAGTACTATACAACGGATTCCCACACCCTAAAGGAGAAAACATTGGCATGGGCACCAAATGCAAATAAGGCGCTAACTAGGGTACCCATGTAAGGTGAAGCTCTACCACTCACATCATGCCACTTCTAAAGCAGCAAGAAGGTTCCGTGACATAATAGAGTGGGTTCGTACCTAAGGTCATGGTGACATGGTCATAAGGTCATGCAAAATGCAAACGGTGGTGAACCTAACCTATATTCCAGTGTAGACATTATACTTGAGATCAGTACGAACGGGTCAATCTAATGGCTGAAACGGCACAGAAAATGGTCTTCTACATCACAGATTATGTCAGAAACGGTCCAAAATGGTTAGAAACTGTCAAAACTATAGGAAAGGGGGTAAAAATTTTCAAATATTTGAAATTTTTTCTATAAATAGTAAAAAATATAAATCATATGAAACTTTTACCCATTGGAGCTCTGATTTTCAACTACAAATTCCAGGAGATCCAGCCGGCGGAATTCACAACCGTTTCTTTCAAGTAGTTACTCATGCTCTCCTCATGCATTTTAATATAATTTTTGTTGATTTTCATGGTGAAATGAGGTTGTTTAGGCCATCTCTACATGAGCACTGCGGCCCACGCGGATATCGAAGCTTTTTTCGCGTATAGGGATGGCTATACGCGAAAAAGAGGCTAGAAACCGTGTACATACGCGACTGTTTGCAAAACAGTCGCGTATGACGCTGCGTAAGTGAATTTATAAGAATATAATGGGCAATGTGGCAATTTCTCTTGCAGGATGGTGCTAGAATGGAGAGAGGGCGAGCATGGTGAAGTAGAGGAAGCTGTAAGGGCTGACGTGATGGCTCAACAAGCTCTTTGAGCATGCGGACTCTACAAGTTTTGGTGTCTTGGTGGTCTAAGGGCCAAACCAAGACTGCTAGAGATGCTGGTAGACTATTGGGATCCAGAATCAGAGTCCTTCTGGATAGATGGGATGTCTCTCACCATAGAGGTGGAAGACATATACTTTATTATAGGTCTATCTAGATGAGGGGAGGTGGTGAACCTTCATTCCCGAGGTGGGCCAGGCGGTGGGCTTACTATCGATGAGTACGTAGCTGTGTACTGCTACCCAGATACTGAGAAGGTGGGAAGTCAAGTCCCCACCAATGCTATACAAGTGCTAGGCCTAAAGGCCATACTACTGACGTTGGGTAGGATAGCAGGCTTAGCCTCACTCCATCAGGCCTCACGGCCACTGATGTTATATGCGGTGGAGTGTATGAGACCGACCATATACGATTGGAGTACTACACTACTGAGCAACATGAAACACCGGTTCAGTGAGTGTAAGGCATGCAAGATACGGAACTTCGGGTTCAGCAGCATATTGAGCACGTTTTTCTTTGAGCGTGTTCCAGGATTGAGCCCTAGAGTGGACGTTCCTCTCCACGGGGTTTGAGATCCGGCCAAACGGCATTGGGCAGATGCTATGCGCAGACTGGGGGGTGGTAGGGTGGCCAACCCATATCCAGCTGACTTCTTTCCATGGTGGCAACGAAATATTGTTGCCATAGATGACTACCCCTATGGAGGGATATATTTCTGGGGGGATCCGGACATGCCATTGCCACCAGGATCGACATATGGAGAGATAGGTACCGAATCTCGACTCTCACTCTTGTTTAAAAGTTTTTTGAGTTATTTAATTTTTTTTTATTTTCTTTGATTATGTGGAATCAAAAAGACATGTTTTGGCGTGAAAACACATAGTGACATCTACTATTCATGTGCAGATGTGGGATCATGGCGACTAGAGGGCTTCCCACGTCATAGACGGAGGGGAAGAGGGGATGACATTAGAGGTGTGGATGCGGAGCGAACGCTCCAGAGCATTCATACCAATTTCGTGCGACTGACTCATAGAGTTCCCATGGTGCAAGTCGAGGACTTGCCTGAGGCCATGCAGCGACAGGTGGTGGGTGTGCCACGCGCATGGGTGCGTTTATTCCGGCGGCTAGCTAGAGTCGTAGTGACGTATCATGATCACAACCCTCCCCCTCCATAGGATTAGATACCTGGGAGTGTATATGTTTTGTACGACCGTGTATTATATGATGGAAACTTTGAAAGCTCCACTTTTGTATATCACACTATGTATTACCACATTTTTGATATATATAAAAGGTTTTATGGTGATCGGTTTATTTATTTACATGTGTAAAAATGTTTGTGATTAATTTATTATGAATGAAACAAATGCCAATCTAACACGTTGTTAGCATATGAGTCAGCAACTTGATTATCATTTCTTGGAATGTGTATATATGTGATACTGTCAAATTGTCGTTCTAACAATATCACACGTAAGAATCTTCTCAATAACGTCGGATCTCTAACATGGTACAAACCATTGAGCTGTGACACTACTAACTCCGAATCAAGACGTACCTCAAGAGATAGAATGCCATGTGAAATGGCATCCTGTAGAAGCTCAATAACGATGCTATATTCAACAACATTGTTGGAAGATGGCTGTATACATACACCTCCTGAAGACAGTACCTGACCCATAGGAGTATAAATCACCCAAGCAGCAGAGGCTGAGTGCTGAGTGTGATGGCTTGCACCATCCGTGAATCCTATGTAGGTGGAAGATTCCATTGACATCTGCCAAAAGAAACGGAAACTAATCACAAACCGGATAACGATAAGAAAAAGACCTAACTATGCAAAGCTGTACAATAATATAACAAGCAGCCTTGGATAAATATCATGCATAGTATTTTTTGAGATAGAGCCCATTTCTAGGCTCTGCCAAAGCTGTGCCTTCGTAATCGACTAACTCATAGGCACCCTTCTCTAAGACACGCTTAACCACGTAAGGACCACACCACATAGGATTAAATTTCCCTGCCCCCAAGGGTTCTTTCAATTGATCCCACAAAAGCACCAAGTATCCTTCACTAAACACTCTTGGACGGAAAGACTTGTCATATTGGACCTTAACGCGACGTTTATTCACCTCTAGAGCCACCAAGGCATCTCGACACTGCTCATCAGGTTGCTCGAGGTGGACCAAACACTCCTCCAAAGGTGAAGTGTCTGGTAAGAGTTCCACAGCTAGCTTCAACGAAGGAATCTCGCATTCAACCGGCAATATCGACTCCACTCCATGCACAAGCTGATATGGAGAAAAACCAGTGGCAGTATTAACCGCGGTTCGATATGCCCACAAAGCAGGGTATAACATAATATGCCAATTCGTCTTGCTCTGTGCAATGGTTTGTTGAAGAATGGACTTAAGTGATTTATTCACTGCTTCAACCTGTCCATTCACTTGGGGGTAGTAAGAAGAGGAGTGCTCTTGCTTATACCCTAACTTGGATGCCAACTCTTCCATCATACGGTTATGAAAGTGCGAGCCATGGTCAGTGAGAAGTTCTTTCGGAATCCCGAACCGAGTAATGATTTGGTTGAATACGAAGTGAGCGGCTGTCTCACCGTCGAATTTTACTATAGGCATTGCCTCAGCCCATTTCGTGAAATAATCCATAGCCACTATAATATGATGGTGCCCCCCAGCCGAGGCTGGGTTGCAATCCATAAAATCGAGCCCCCACTTGGTGAAGGGACTGGCGGTGATAATGGGATGTAACGGGGCAGGCTTCGAGCGCATATTTCATGCGAACACCTGGCAAGGGTGGCACCTCTTGACCGCATCAACACAATATTTAAAGATCGATGGCCAGAAATAACCCGCTCTCAAAATATTTTGAGTTGTAGAAAGCCCAGATAAATGACCACCACACGCCCCTCCGTGGCAATCATTCAGCACAACCTCAGCCTCCTCATGAGTTAAACAATGTCGTAAAATGGAATCTACCCCACGGCGGTACAAAGTATTGTCCACTATAAGGTAGTTCTTAGAGATGTGACGTAATCGTCGTCGTTCATCTCGTGAGAGGTGAGTAGGGGTCCTCTGTGTTTGCAAATATACTATGATATCTCCATACCATGGGTCAGACGTTGAGATTAAGAAGATTTGTTTATCGAAAAACGTATCTTCACAAACCAACTCCTCAGCCTCGCTCGGGAAATCCGATATAAGCTCTGCAAAAATTAACGACTTCTTCGACTTTGCTGAAACAAATTCAAGATCAAACTCTTGCAGAATGAAAATCCATTTATTATACTTTCCCCCAATCATCCTTCGTGTGAGGATGAACTGAAACGGAATGACATGGGCCACAACCAAGGTCAGGTGAAGGAGAATATAATGTCTCAAGCGCTGAACCACATGTACGGTCGCTAAAGAAAGCTTCTCGACATGAGAATAATGAATCTCTACGTCAATAAGGTTTCGGCTCAGATAATATATGACATGCTCTTGGAGCTCCTCATCCTCCTGAACCAACACCATACCAATCATCTCTAAAGATGCGGCCACATATAATAGGAAATCACGGCTATAATCCGGAGGACTAATCACCGGGGCCGATGCTAGGGCTCGCTTAAGTGCATCGAAGGACTCCTGGGCTCGCTCATCCCATTCAAAGGGAGTATCCTTCTTCAAGAGACGCATGAAGACTCTAGTCAAATTGGCAAAGTTGACCACAAATCTTCATAAGAAGTTTTCCATACCTTACAAACACTGAAGATGAAGAATGTTCTTCGGGGGAGACAACTGAAGTATCGCCTCAACCTTTAAGGGATCGACTCTTATGCCCTCCCTCGAAACGATGAATCCTAGTAAACGACCTAACTTCACACAAAAGATGCACTTATGAGGATTTAATCGAACCAAATAGTGTCGGCATCTTTCGAAGACCAATCTGAAGTGATAGGGATGACGCATTCTCATACGAGAATGAGCAGCGAGGTCATCCAAAAATACTTCAATAATAGACTTGAGATCGTGGAAAATCAAGGTCATTGCCCGCTGAAATGTAGCTCCGGCGTTTTTAAGGCCGAAAGGCATTTTTCAATATGCAAACGTTCCCCAAGGACAAATAAATGCAGTCTTGTGTTGATCCTCAGGTTTAATCTGGATTTGATTATACCCGGAAAAGCCGTCCATGAAGGAGAACACCTCGCTACCCACACACTCATCCAAAATATGATCTATAAACGGTGTGGGAAAGTTATCCTTAGGACAGGCACGATTCAAATCATGGAAATTAGTGCATATGCGGATCGCTCCCTGCTTCTTATCCACCAGAACAGGGTTTGAAACCCACTCCGTCAAGGGAATGGGATAGATGAAACCGGCTTTCAACAACTTCTCTATCTCTACCTTAATGGCGGGTGCTTTCCTAGGATTCACGGCGCGTAAACGTTGTCGAACAGGCTTAGCGTTGGGGTAAGTCTTAATCTCATGTTCGACAATCCGAGGGTCAATACCTGGCATCTCATCATAAGACCAAGCAAAAATATCATGGAATTCCTTGAATAGCTTGGTATATTCGAGAATCTCAGCATGGGAACATTCCGCCCCAATATAGACATTCTCAATGGTGCCAGAATTTCAAGAGATGTTGATAGAAATCATGGAAGATATGTTCGCCATGTTTCCATCAGCCATCTGACCAGGAGAGCTTAATGGAACCATGGGACTACCAACTCTCTGACTAACAATCTCCCTATAATCCTCATGCTCCAAACGGTCAAGCGGTGGAAGGAAATATGATCTATGATGAAGTTCCTCCCATGGCGGCTCAACGCCCGACATAGCCTCGATGATCACTTCATCTAAAGGGAAAACCGTATCAAGTCAGTCATGGGCATGAGAAGACTATACTGCCCATGCTGGCAGCACATAGGGGTCTTCCTCTTCCGTCTGCGAAGAGGAAGAACAAGGATCTGCAACATTCTTAAGATTGGCTTGATAAGACTCCCAATTGTCGGTTGAGAGTGTTCAACGATCGGGATCGAAGCTCCCGAAGATGCGGTAATAGAGGAAGTCTTGAATGTCATTTGATCAATCGTTACAATCTTCCTGTTATGTGGAAAGCATACAACGCGGAACAAGGAAGAAGCAACGGCTTGCATACTATACATCCAGCTCCTACCCAGCAAGAGATAGTAGTTGAGGGGTGCATCAACCACCTCAACCTCTATCGCAACGGTCTTCCCCCCCAAATGGACTTTAAGGGATGGAAGGATGCCATGCGGCCTAAAAGATCTCCCATCAAAAGCAGTTAACATAGTCACTGATTTCGACAACTCAAGAGAACCAAGACCCTTCCAATAGGACAAAGACATCACAGATGCAGCAGCGCCCTCGTCAATCACAGTGCGCTTGACGATCATATTAAGACATTCTACGTGTACCAAAAGTGACACATAGTAGGGAAAGTGAGGCTGATGTCCTGCAGTTTCAAATTTTATCACTGAGGAAGAATTATCACCGTTCACACCAAGAGCAGAAAGCAAAGCCTTCCTTTGCGAAGGACAACTCTGAAGCACTTCCAATGCAGACATCGAACAAGGAGTATGGCCCAAATCCTTGACAACTGAATAATTCTAGGTGGATCGGGCATTTGGATTATGCCCCGAGCACTTAAGTACCCCCTTAGGAATGCGAGGTGCAGCTTCAGGTTTATCCGCAAGTTTCTCAATGCGCAAAGGGGTTCCTGGTGGATCGGGTTCTTTTCCTGGGCTGGGTTGTGACGATCCATAATCTTTCGCATGAGTCACAACCTTGGCAGGATGGACCATGTTAATGCACCCACGAGGACTAGTCTCTGGTGGATCATTCTCACTAGATTGCTCCTGGGACTTCGAGTTCATATTCCGGTTATGCGGTAAAGGGTTCGTTAGCACAGCTAGGCCTTGTGTGCTAAGAGTCTTGAAGCTTCATCAATTCGAGGGCACAAGTAAGTGAGGTGATCATCCTTACATAGCTTGCAAGGGAACTTAAACTTAGGTTTCGCTTGCTTGTCCCTACCAGCATTCTGACTTTTCTTTTCATTATTGGTAGCATTCTCATTCCTATTCCCACCCTTTTGATTATTATTCTTACCCTTTCTTCTATTCCGTCCGGGCTGCTGGTTACCCTTCTGGTCCGGCGATTGCACAGAAAGTACATTCGCCGTTTGGGTGGGTTGAGACGAAGCCGTAGCTTGTACCGAAGCAGACTGGTTGAGCGATAATTGACTAACTTGTTTTGCAACTGAATCCGCAGGTTTCGCACTTGCACAACCCACAATGCCATCGGCATGTGGTCCAGGTTTGACCTTGGGATCGAAACTGGAATGAGGAGCATTGGGAATAATCTCATACAACAAACCGGACTGAGCGTAAATCAAGTCCAGTTCCTGTGCCCTAAATATTGCTTGTTCCTCATTCTGCACTTCGGATGTGGAAACATCCTTCATGGATATATGGCAATAAATACTTGAGGAACCACTCGAGAAGGAACTTCGGCGGTATAAAACATTTAATTAATCTCTTCCGTCTACGCCACTCCTAAATATGATCAGAAATATGGGTGGGTTTATCTTGCCAAAATGTCAACAAGAGTTCAATACCAATGTCATAACGCACTGGTAGTTGGAAGTGATTAAGAAAAGTCATCACAAGATCGTCGAACAAGGTAAAATCTCCCTTTGGTAACTCTATATACCATTTCATAGCAGGCCCCGTGAGGGTGCGTTGAAATAGTCGCAAGAGGACTGAGTCCTGATGTGACGAATTCAAAGAGCACCAAAGGTGAAATGTGGTAACGTGTTCGCTGGGATCCTCTCCCAGTTTGTATTCAAACTTAGGTATGCCTGAAGGAATCTTGGTAGGGACAGCCGGCCAAGCCGGGTCATGAGCCACGGGATCGTTCGTAAGTCTCCATAAGTCAGGAAGGTTAAGCGTCGCGAGGAAAGGGAGCCTAGGATGATGAGGTTGATGGACCACTCCCTAGTTCACATAGGTTTGAGCACCACCATGGCCTTGGACATAGTGTCCTCCTCCTGTCTAACCCGTATAGGGTGACGTGGAAGTACCATAGTAAGGTGGACCTTGACTAGTAGGAGCTACGAAGCTGTAATTAGGAGAGTAAGCAGGTTGTTGATACCCGCCTCCGTAAGGTGAAGAAACCTGTCCATACTGCGTCCCGTAATAAGGTCCATAGGTCATCGCATGCGATGTCCCATGGGACACTCCGTAGGTAGGAATATAAGCTCCGGAAGGGGGAACATACATACCAGAAGTAGGTATATATGCCCCGGACGTAACAAGCTGACCACTATAAGCGTGAATATAGCCTCCCGAAGCAGCGGGTGGTATATGAACTTGAGACACAATCGGCCTAGTAACTGTAATATGGACCTGACTCGTAGCCATATATCGGCTCGAAGGACCACATGGATAAGGTGGAGGATGTACATTTGAAGAACTCGAAACCGAGGACAAAGGAATCTGAGTAATAAGATATGTACTACCGCCTATCGTCACCCGTCTTGGACCTGGTATCCTAATCGGATCGCTAACCCTAGACCTAGGAGGGAGATGAGATGTAGCTTCCATCACTGGGACGGAAGGTGCAATGTGACTAGTACTCCCAAACCTCTCCACAAGGTAAGGAATGGGATTGCCCCCAGGCATAGTGCTAGGCTCGAAGTCGAATTCGACATGAAATGTCAAATCGTGCATAGGAAAACCAGTCGTAGCATAACTACCATAGCTAGTGCTGGCAAGTTCAAAGTGAGTCTCAGCATCTTCCGGAATTCCATACCAGTAATGTGTCAATGGGGAATCAGCCCTAGGGTGAGTAGGTCTATCGTGAAAATATCCTATCTGGTAAATCACAGGACCAAACTCCGCTAGGTCAGGTGAAGGATCGTATGTAGGAGTAAATTCCCCATCGTCAACACGAATGGGAGGAGGTGGATCAGGAATAGGCTTTGAATGATCCTCCATGGTGTGTGAATCAGTGTGTGACATAGTCCGCCTGGGCTGTCTAGGTCTCTCTCCCAAAGGAGGAGGAGAAGTAGAAGGTGGAAGTCCTGCTAACCGACAAGAACGGCGCGGAACTGCACTCGAGTCCACAATGACTCAAAACAAAAATAGCAAAGACTCTCTATTTATGTAAACCCTAGGACAACTAGCGTGCACAGAGCAATCACTAATAAAATCTAAAGCCAAATGCAAGCAAACAAGGGCTGGATAAGTGAGCTCCCGAATGAAGCAGGTATGTCTCTCCTAGGAGAGGCCTGAGACTCCCATACACAACAAGCGGAGGTACGTAACCAATTATTGTGGCCCTCAGCTTCAATGCGTAAAGCGACTGTGCTATCCGACCTCAACCTGGCCGGGACACCTGCATAATAACCTCTACAAGTACCCCCTCAATATCCTAGGTAAGGTCACTAAGGTCACCTCAATATAATCAAAACTCAGGAAAACATTCGCAGGTGGGATTGACCATATGGGCAGGGTAGCAAAGCCTGAAACTCTCGAAAGAGCCCCCAGATACGAATACAATCCTGGAAATATCTCCGGTGCTACTCAGTTATGACTAGGGGTCATCCCAATCGATAACCGCTCACACTGGATCGTGCTTAACTCTCGTTTGAGAGGAGGATCTTGAGAACGATGGTTATATCAAGGATTTCACACACTCCCTGGACAGACACCTAGATGTTGTCGTTTAGTGATCTTGGAGAATTGACTTACAATGAACTATTCCAAGATCCTAAAACCTAAGCTTGTTGGTGCACCCTAGAAAATAAAAGAGTGTAATTCATTTTAATTAGCGTTGATTTTAGTTGGCTGTATTACTCAAAAATAGGATATGGTCGTGCAACTAGTGGTGTTATGATGCAACATGAAGTAAAATGCACAGCGTAACAATCAATGCAAATGCATTGTGTCCATGTAAACAGGGTATGCTACTACGTAAAATGCACAATTATTCTTCAAATGATGAATGCAAATTTTTCCTATATGAATTCCTAACGAGTACTCCAAAGTAAATCTAGATCTAGTGCAAGTACAATGCAAAGTGCAAAATGCAATGCATGATGATAAGCAAATGTTTTTGGATTTTTTGAAAATATAAGAGATGCAAAAAGCAAAAGAATGATTCTACCACCCCCAGACTCTGCAAGCACACATAAACAACATCCAAGCAAAGCACTAAGGTAAAAGAACTCTAATGCACTAATCTCAAACAAAAAATCGAAAATGCCGTGACCAGAACTTTCCTAAAAAAAAAAATTTAGGCTAAAAAAAATGTTTCCAGTCAGAAACAGAGGTCAAAACAGACTCAGGCAGTGCCAAAGGAGACTCAGCAACTAACAGCATTCACCCAGCAACTAATTAACTTCCACAAAAAGGGAAAAATCTAGGGTGTACGCGACTGTTCGTAGTAAACCCGCATGTGTACACGGAAATCACAGATAAAACCGCGTGTATACGCGATTGTAAATCAAAAACCCGCGTACAGGAAGAAAAGGTGCATAAAACAAGGCAAACAGATAGGCTGAGACCAACTTCACTCCAATCAGACTCTACTAGGCATACATGCCCCCAGACCCGACACAGAAACAAGAGAGAAAGAGCAATTCAAATACATTGAATGCCGAGAAAAT